>JAEMOT010003875.1:217667-323962 GCA_019297695.1 Apostasia ramifera | reverse complement strand
ATATGCAGGCATGTTTGTTTGCAAAATTTAATTTTTAATTAAGTTAAAATTAAATTTAAAAAAAAATATTTTTTATAAAAAATTATAATTAATGTGAAATAAAATTAATTATTATATTAAAATATGGGAGGGATATAATATAAATTACTTAGGGGGCGTTTGGTTTAATGTTATTTCAATATTAATGTTATTTAGATGTCATGTTATCTAAATGTTTTTGTTATTCATCAATGGATATTTATTTGGTTTAATGTTATGATATTAAAAAATATCAATGCTATCCAAATAATTTTTATTTAGTTGGAAGTTATTGACATTATAATGACAAATTGACGGTGTTATCTTGAGATATCGCCCAATTTGGGGTGACATCTAGATGTCACCATGTAATGGCATTTTTGTAATTAATTATAATATTATTTAAAGATGTCATTAAACCAAACAATTATTTTTTAAAGATAACATAACGTAACATTGAGATAACACTGAACCAAACGCCCCCTTAGTATTTTATTATATATATAAGATGCAAAATAAATTAACTATGTAATGCGATATGATTATTTAAAATTAAACTAAGGGAGCGTTTGGTTCAGTGTTATCTCAATGTCAATATTATTTAGATGTCATGTTATCTAAATGTCATTGTTATTCATCAATGAACATTTATTTGGTTCAATGTTATGATATTAGAAAATATCAATGCCATCCAAATTATTTTTGTTTAGTTGGAAGTTATTGACATTATAATAACAAATTAATGGTGTTATCTTGAGATGTCGCCCGATTTTAGGTGACATCTAGATGTCAGCATGTAATGTCATTTTTGTAATTAATTATAATGTTATTTAAAGATGTCATTAAACCAAACAATTACTTTCTAAAGATAACATAACATAACATGGAGATAACACTGAACCAAATGCCCCCTAAGTTAATTTTAAACAGACAAACAAATAGAGATAGGAGTGTAAATTTTGCTCTAATCTCAAAGCTCGAGGTTAGCTTGATTTGAACTCAATTTGAATTTCTCACGAGTCACAATTGATCACTTGAAATGAAATCAATGCTACTCAAATTTGATTCGATATTTTTAAACATGTAATTTTTAAATATAATATTATACTTTTACATAATATATTTAAAGTGATTAATATATGTTTTACGCCTTATAATGAGAATTTTAAGTTAAGTTATTTACATTCATTTATATATTTTTAAGCATCAATATTATAATTTATTATAATAATTATAATACTTTAAACATATTTTTGCCTATTACAGATGGCCGATCATTTATATCTCAAATAAACTCGAAATTAAACTCAAACTTGGATGATTATAACTCAACTTGAATCAAACTCAACTCAAACTCAAAAAATTAAAACTTAAAATAAAGCTAGCTCGTTCAAACTTGACTCATTTACAACCCTAAATAGAGGTAGGGCTGTTACCGATCCGATTTCGAGCCGAGCTAATACCAGCTTGAAATCGGATTGATTACATTTCGATCAACTCGAAATCGACTCGAGCTCGATTGGGTTCGACTTCAAGCCGGCTTGAGTCGATTCCAATCAACTTCGAACCGATTTCGATGAATCAAATCTCAATTTTTTTAAAGTCGATCTCAAGCCGGGTAAGCTCGACTCAATCTGACTCGAGATCGGCTCAATTTATAATATAAACATATATATATATATTATATTTAATATATATTATATATATTTATTATATATACGTATTATAATATAAAATATATTTTAATTCAAGCCAATTTCAAACTGGATCAAGCCGAGTCTACCCCGGCTCAAAATCAACTTGTGACTCATTGGTCGGCTCATTTAGATCAACTCGATTTCAATTCAATTTAAAATCGATTCAATTTTTGATCGATTTTTTATCTTCGATCCATATTAACACCCTTAAATAGAGGCTAAATGTCATTCAAAAAACAATGCAGGTTAAATGAGGAACATAAATTAATGCACAGAAATGCCCGGATCCCAGCTTTTAAGTATTTGCTCTAGTATCTTATCATTGATTTAAAACATTTAAATCTTAATTTTATACATGTATTTTTATTATAATTTTTTTTAATGAAAGAATATAAGTTCTATAACATCTTCTTTGAATGCAAGAGGCAGCAACAATAAGTATAATAATAATAATAATGGTGAGTTGGTGTTTTCTTAACTTAGTAGAAAAGAAGTCTACTTGAATGCGAAGAAATCTCAATTTCAAACAACTCAACTGTAATTTTTAAATGGGGTAATGAAAATTATGATGTCTAGAAGTAAATAAAAAAAAAATGGCGAGTTTAATTGACGACTATGACTTTTGTTATGTTTAGGTTCAAACATCAGTTAGACCTCTTTAAGCTTTCAGTCTTTCAGTTAATCAAGTTAGCTTTAAAGATGCATAAAGAAACAGTAGGCTACCGCACCATTTCTCTTCACTTGCTTATGATCGCTTATACGGCTATAAGTTTCTGAGGACAGTTTTTCGACTATGGAAGATATTTTTATATTCCTTAAAGTGAGAATTCATATTCTTATAAGATTTGAGTTTCCCATTATAAAGAATCTACGTAGCTGAAAAATGTAGCTACATAAAGAAATAGCAAGCTACCGCGACATTTCTCTTTTCGCGTACTTGTGAGTCCCGCTTGTACATGTGTTGCACAGTCTGAACCCAAGAATTTCTTGACTTGTGCGGAGAAGGCATTCTCTTACATGCCATCTCCACCAAGCCCTAAAAGGGAAAGATAAATAAAACACCTTAAGCTATTTCAAACTCGAAGACGTGGGACCAAACCACAAAGCAAAACCCACAATTCTAGGCCAGTTAGATTATAATTAGCTAGTATAATCTCAAATCCACTTTTATTTGAAAGCAAATACCCTTTTAGAATAAGCCATATTTCACAATTACAAAATATATTTCATCAATATGAACACATCGGATGACAAGCATATATAACACAACATTCAAATATTCTTTATGTGAATCATAACCTAAACTATATTGAACATGAGATGCTTCACAAAGAAAACTAGAAACATAACACTAATTTGAAAATTTTCCGGCATTACCTAAGCCACCATGCTGACAATAAGGGGCAAACCAAATCCAGGCTCTATGGTTAGTCTAAAAGATGGGGAGTGGACATACTTTGGAGATAAAGAGAAGGTGAACTTAGAGAGAAGTAGAGAGAGAAGAACCTTCAGCTCCACCATGGCCAAGTTCTGTCCAGCGCAAGTTCTAGATCCAATACCAAAGGGAATGTAAGCATGCGGAAGCTTGCAGGCACCAGAAATCCCATTAGCAAATCTGCTGGGTTTGAATTCACCTGCATCTTCCCCCCAGATTATGGGATCATGATGCAGGTTTGGTATCAAGACCTTTATGTTGACACCCTTTGGGATATGTATATCTCCAAGGTTCACATCCCGAAGAGCTTCGCGGGACAAGAATGCTGCTGGAGGGTACAGGCGCAGAGTCTCTTGGATTACCATGGTAAGCTGCAGGAGAGATTCAACATTTTTAGTTCTGTTGAATAAGAGGATGTTTGATCGGAGAAAAGAAGTATTCTGGGAACATTTGATAAGAAATAATGGGATGGTTACAACCGCGGAAGCTATAAGAGAATTGGGCTTATGCTTTATGCAATCAAGTTAAGAAAAATATCTCAATACAACAAAACATCAATTTGTTGACAATATAGGCTTCATAATATACGCTGTCAAGCTTGCTGAAGAAAATGAGACTACAAAGTTAATCTTGAAGCTCAACATGAAAACTTTAGTTTTAAGTTAGTTACTGAAGAACATCATATCAAAGCTAAAGATCTAAGATCATAGCATAAGGCTTAAAAGAAAAGACGCGTTTCATTTTGTTCAAGCAGCAAAGACAAAATGTGATTGCGTGGGAAGGATATAAAGTTACTTTTATGCCGTGATTTAAAAATCTTAAGCTTTTAGGTAGTACATAATTAGAGTTAACTCAATTGAACTTGAAAAAAAAAATGAACTACTAAAGTAAAATTGATACATTAATGGAAGAATGATTAGTATTAGAAATAGATTTATGGAAAAAATAGGGATAATTACCTACATGCCACACCATTTAGTTTTATTTATACTTTACCCATCCATTCTTAGTTAATTACGCTATGCACACTCAAAACATTACAAAATCTTACATACACACACTTAAGTTAAAATTTAATCAAAATCTATTTGAAAAAAAAAATATCCTGTTAGTGAATCATTAAAATTATATTTTTACCTTTAATGATACATATTTTTCTCTTCCTCAATATCACACTAAAGTGCTGATTTGTCCTAAAATCAATTCACGTCACGGATGTCTCCTTCCTTTGCCGCCACCAAAACATTAAGGTTTTAGGATTTTCACTCAAAATATATTTAAATATCCTTAAAATAATATGATGAACAGCCCAGATTTTTTGTAATCTAACTATAGTTAGGTTATTGAAAAATTATGATTACTCATTATAATAGAAATAAGTTAAAATGTGTGTATGTAAGATTTTATAATATTTTGAGTGTGCATAGCGTAATTAACTAAGAATGGATGGGTAACTCATAAATAAAACTAAATGGTGTGGCATGTAGGTAATTATCCCAAAAAAAATAATAGAAGTGAAGTATAGAGATCAGTTATTGATGCAAGAATGTACCACTTTCATCTTGTGAAGCATGCTGGCTTCTGGAAAATGGCCCTGACAGACCTCTATCACCTCAGCACGAGCGAGCTCCTGCCATTCATGATGAGAAGCAAGCAGCATTAGACACCAGGCAGCAGAGACTGCAGTTGTTTCATACCCGGCGAAGTATATGTTCTTGCAGTTGTCGACGATGAAGTTACTACTGCTGCATGGGCTGCTCTCAGCTCCTTCAAGTATAAATTGCAGCAAATCATTCTTGGGCAATGTAGATGATATCTCTCTGCGTTCCTTTGCCAGCTTCAGAATCAGCGAGCGTATCTCTTTCTCTAATCTCCATATCTTCCTATTATGCTTTGTTGGGAGATAGCTGAGTTGTAACAGTTCTCAAATTCAAATTAATGTCACCAAAGCAAAGCAGAAATGCAGTAGTCATCAGAACAATGAAGAGTTAAAAAAAGGTGTTCTATAGAACCTTGCAATTATAATACTGTTAAAAACATTCATTAATGGAGACATTTATGGGAAATATTTTTAGTTTGATGCTTTTTTTTATAATAATCCTCAAAACTTGTTGACCTGTTAAGGGACTTGTTTAAAGTTTTTCAAGTTAAATTTAAATAAAAGAAATTTTATTTTGAGAAATAAGATGTGAAATAAAGTCAACTTTATGTTAAGATGCATATAGGATTTGAAATAAAATTAGCTTTTATTAATAATTATATAGAATGTGAAATATATTAAATTTTTATATTGAAATTTGTGTAAAATGTATTTCAAGTAAGGTTTGTTACACGGTAATGAGGAGGCAAACAAGGCCTTCAAGGTCAAAAATATTGGGTAAAAAGAAATTTATAGTTAGGTTCTTGGTTTTTCGAATTCATCACTTTTTAAAATTCACCACTTTGGCCAGCACATTTCACAAAACAAGCAATTTGGTCCTCAAAGGTGTCATCGCCATTAGCAAGAAAGAAAACGACTATATTATCATTTATCTTTAGGGGGATTTACGTACGGGACATAGAATTTTAAAGAAATCATAACTTTCACACTAAGTTTAAAAAACTTATTAAACATAATGCAAAAAAATTTGGTGTTTATATTTTTTGGGTACTTATGCACCTTGATTTCTTAGTTGTTTGAATTTCACCATTTTAGTTCCTGTACTTTTACAAAATCAAATAATTTAGTAATAGTCTATCTATGATTTCTCTCATGGCCTTGCAAATTTGACTAATGTTGATTTTATTAACAAAGATTTTCACTTCTCTTGCTTGGTTGTTTTTTGTTATGTCTCAAGAAGATTTTCACTTTTCTCTTTCAAAATAAATGCATCACAATAACATTTACATGAATCAAATTGCTAGCCCTCGTCAAAACCAATGGACCAGAATAACGAATTCAGAAATCTAAGGGGACCAAACTTCTAAAGCTGTCAAAACGTACAGATCATAATGCTTTTTCTCAGAAGGGAGTCATCACCAAAACCATCAAACAGATCATCTTGCTAGGTATTATCATCTTGCTAGATACCCCCACTCTAGACCATCTAAAATTGCATCCACAATTGTATTTAGAATCATGTTTTCTATGCAAAACTTATAAAATATTGCATAAAATACACTGTTCATAGCCAAAATATGTAGATTGATAAACCATATGAAGCAAAAACTGCTGGTAAGTATATATATAACGCTTTGGAATAAACTTTGTAGTGCAGGATACAATCAACTAAATGTAAAATAAATAATCTTTAATAGATTTAGATAAGACTATGTCTATCAATTAAGCTTATTTATGATAAATGCTTGACTTAAAAATATAAGCATATGATTTTTGGAAGGTCTAGTGCAATGTTGTGGTGAATGTCTGAAGACAGATTAAATGTTTATTGGGGAACTATGTTGTATCAGGTTTGATGAATATCATCTACAGAACCAACTTCTCTTGTATTGATAGGAATGACTGATTTTGTTGCAGAAGTGTTAGCTAGAATAAACAATTATTATAAGGATTCAAATTCTTAAAACTATCTTATTTGAGTATTAAACATTCGTTTCTCTATATTTACATGCCGTGGAAATTCTTTCTTTTTCACTCTCATTGTCACATACAAAGATTGTTCCCTACCATGTCCGAAGTGCTTGGATACTAAAAAAAGGAATAATAACATACAAGTTGGTCAAATTGTAAATTGAATTTACTTTAAGGTGTGTGAGATATGTCATTAAAGTTACAAGTAATCATACCTGTCCTCTTCGTGCCATAGTGTTACTTCTGTTAAAATAAATGGGACAACTGAAATGCTGTATTTGTTATGTTCATTCAAATTTTCTATGGATACATGACAATAGCATAGAGTATAGAAAGGGCTCCAACATACCGTACACCAGGAATCCCAATAAATATATTAGGCTTTGATATTTCATCTTGAAGTTGACTGAGATGCATAAATATATCCTTTCCCTCTGAATAATTGCTCCCAAAGCAAACTTTCGCAATTACGTTTGCTGAAAACTTTTTCAAATCTGCATCAACAACGATTTCAGCATTTGCACCATCACGTGCAATTATACTCTCCCAAGAGTTTAATAAGAGAACTGCTGCATCAACCATCAGTTTCACCATCCCCTGGATATTTCAGCAGATTAAACCATTAGAATATGAAGTATTAAGCCCAAAGACAAGAACCAACATTTGGATAGTCAAAAAGGTAAATCACAACAAAAGAAGTCACAACAACATAGCAAGGTTTAATTACATGATTCATCACTTTATAATTTGGAGAACTTCCTTAAGTTAACCATTATATTAACTTGATATTTCAACGTTTCATCTTTCAGTCATTAATAAACAAGGAAAAAAACTCTATGATGGACTTACAGAGAGAGACGGGAAGGTAAGTGCCCTGTATGGAGGGCTAAGAAGTAACTGCATGTTGTTATAGCACACTAATCATCACCTTATGCTAAAAATTTGGAGCTAATAGGTGAATACAATTTCTCTAATTAACCAGAATTAGGAAGGTTCACAACTGGCTCAACCTGAGATTACATCTCAATCTTGCTCATCCAAACTTGGGACCAGTATACAAACTCAAAAACACTAACCAGGCACTTTTTTCTTGACATGATCAAGAAATAAACCTACGCATTAATTTTGGAATTACAAGTTTTGAACGTTATAATAAGGTAGAGTTATTTCTAATGAAAATTCTGGTAAATTTACCTTGACTTTATCAATGAAGAATTCTGGTGCAATAATTTTCCTCTGATGAGCCCACAATTCCCCATTTGATGCTACGATACCTTCACCAAAAATAGCTTTGTGGTCTTTCTTCAAGTAAGAAGGCTTTCCTAGATCAAATGATTTGTTAAGGCCTATCTCCTTGATGAGCTCTGGAAGACTCACATACAAGATCAATATATTGCCAGTCGAGTAATAGAATGTTGGACCTATAAGTTGAGAAACATTTTGCACACATCTATGAAGCAATATTTTTCCATTTCTCAAATGCAATATCACAAAATGAGACAAAATTATAATCAAATATAATAAAATTAAGAAATAAGCCAAGCTCCATTATAAAGCCATTAACATTTCATATCTGCTATGATGAAAGCACTGAATAGATATTAATAAGCAGCAATTTTGATAGTTGTTAGACTGATTTACACACATGAAAATATAAAATCCTCAATTTCAGCATCCTAACGTATACCAACTCGTATAAAAAAAATCAACACACAAGTATGCTTCAGCCCTAAATTGCAAACTAAGATTCCCACTGAGTTTTGAGATATAGAGTATGATTCCAATATATCAAAGATACAGTGGGGAAATTTAAGCATCTGCAATGAGATCTACTTTTTTCCTTCTTTTGATTTGATCTTTTACACATTAAAGGAAAAGAGAAAAAAATAATCATATGTTAGAATTTGTTCAACAAAAAGCAATTTCTATACAGCAGTAACCTGAAACTAAGTTAATATTATATAGTGTTAAATGCTAACTTACAATACAAAAAACATATAAATAAAATATGTGTCGTAAAAATGAGAATATTAAGGTGGATGATTGAATATACATGAAAAGATAATATGGGAATGAGTATATCCGTAATAAGATTGGAATAGTCTCAATTGAGGATAAGCTTAGAGGGAGGAGTCATCTAAGATGGTTTGAATATATAAATCGTAGGCTAATAAAAGCTCTAAAAAGGAGAGTTTGGCTATTGGATTTTGCTCATATAAGAAGAAGAAAAAGGAAGACCAAAAAGAAATGCAAGCGATGACCTTACATATTTGGGGCCAAATGGGGCATTAGTTGATACAGTGTTATGAAAATAGAGAAATCATGTAGCTGGCTCTATCTAGTGGGATTATAGCTTGTTGTCATGTTGTACAAAGGAAGAGGAAAACAAACTTCCCAAAGAAAATCAATTCAATGAAAAGCACTTCCCTGTAGCAACAATCTGGTATCTTTCTCAAGCATCCCACACAAATTGGCTCCAAAAGGCAAAAGCATAAAAAGAGGACATACTACATTAACAATAAAATACCAAAAGAAGGAAATGGTTCATATTACTTATTTCCTGTCTCAATGTAATTATAAGCCGGAAATTCTCTCACATGAGAGGTCTGTAGCGTGAATTCAGATTTTGACAACTATCGGGCTCTTAGATTCAAGTCCCAAATTCAAGCAACTCAATGAAATCATCTATATAGTAAATATCAAGTAGAGGAGCAAGTATGATTGACCATTTACCATAGATCTTTCTCCAGTGATCGAAATAAGGGAACAGCGACAAGGCGTAGTTTGAAGTGAACTGCGCACTGCAGGCTCCCCCGGTGACGATGCTTCGCCGAGCCTTGGTTTCTTTGACAATCCTCCGCATGTCAGGTATATTCCCGTAGATCAGAGAAGGGGGAGGGCCCCTTATGCCTTGCCTACCCAGCGTTGCCCTCTGCTTTTTAGGGCCAAGCGATAAGGTCTGGCACAAGAAGAGGAGCAAGATCAAAAACCCACCTACAAGTAATGAAGAAAGAACGACTTGCAGATGAGTCGAAGTCTCCGAAAAGTCCATTTCCTTCTCCTCCAGTCACCCGATCGACATCGAATAGCAAACCGGTACCGCCGGCAAAGCCGCCGGAGGCTACAAGTAATTTAGGGAAATTGCATCCGGGCCCCTGAGGTAGGAAATACAGTAAATTGGTTCAAGTCCTTAGCACTAATTAAAATGTAATTATTATTTTTTTATATTATATTTATAAGATTATTTTTAATTATTAAATTTTTATTTTTAAAATATAATTTTAAAATTTTAAAATGAGCAATACTAAATATCTCTCACAATTTACTCCGAAAATTCTAACAGATATTAACTTTATCTATTAATTAAAAAATAGTATATTATATCATTTTTTCAGCTGTTAGTTAAAGTTAATACCAAAAAATTTAAGAGCTAATTTTATAGGATTTATTTCATCAAAAAAAAAATTATAAGCTTCCTTTCATTTTTCTATATTTGAGCAAATTATTAATAAATTTTTATAATTTAATTATGGTTACACTTTGGTCTACTGTTTTCAAATTCTTTATTGAGGTCAAATTTTTTTTAAAATTCTTCATTTAAGTTCTTAGAATTAAAAATAGAGACCTAAAATTAAAATAAAATAGGAACCTAGCAGGTTCTTATAATTTTAATTTAAGATCTGTGAAGAATTTTAAAATTTAAAAATAAAAATATAATTATAAGTAAATTATAGAGATTTATCAGTAATTTATTCATTATATTTTATAGTTTTAAATGTTTAAAATAAAAAAAGAATGAAATATAAGAAATTAAATTTTATTTTTTTATTAAATTTTTAAAAGATTGTGAGGATTGAGAAGTTTAACGAGCTTTCAAATATATAAATGATTTAAGTTTATAAAAACAATTAAATGTTATATTTTTTAATAAAAAGATAAAAAATAAAAGAGAAGTGTAGAATGTGAAATAAATTTAATTTTAAAATTAAAATTTATGTTAAATGTGAAATAAATTTAATTTTTAAAATTAAAATTTATTTTGAATATAAAAATAAAATTATTAAATTTATAATAAATTTAAAATATTATTAAAATATAATTTTACCTAATTTTTGAGCCCAGCGAAACAAGCGCTTAGTTACAAGCATTTAATTACAAGTCAAAATTAAAATTTACTTTCTCATTGATGCTCGTTGGTTAAATATGTAAATACTAAAATGTTAGAGGACTCTAATAAAAAGTGTTGAAAAAATTTCAAAACGCAGCCCTACTCCCACTCTTTCTGGAGCAGCATCGGCGATGGAGGGTAGCAAGGGCGAGGCTGCGTTCAGCGCCCTAGGGCTCAACCCGCAGCTCTTCATTAACGGCATTCTCAACATGGTAGACGATGGAGTCGAAGCCGCCTTTGAGTTCTTCCACCAGTATTCCCATTCTTCTTTCTCTCACCTGCGGTTTAGGTTTTCTATGTGCTCTGGGTTTTCCCAAATCTTAAAGTTGTCCTGCTCAGGGAAGCGTTAAAGCTTTTGGATTCCTCTGGTAATGGAAGCAGCAACAAGTCCGATGATTTAGTACCGGTATTATATATGTCATATGCTCCACTCGTCCCCTTCCCCTCCTTCTCTAACCCTAACTATGAATTTCCTTTTTTTAATAAAGGAATTTATTCTTTTGAAATCTTCTCCTTTAAGCTTTGTTGGATCTCTTTACATCCACCTTGAAATACCTGGACTGTTGAAAAGTTTGAATTTTATCCAAATTTACGTGTTTCTGCTATTACTAAGAGAGTATTTCAATTCAAAAAAAAAAAAAGAAATAGTATTCAAGATTGCAAAAAAAAGGAAGAAAAAAGTAAAAAAAAGATGTGATAGTATAATCCAGTAAGCCTTTTGGAAGATCCTTTTGTTTCTTTTACATCATGGGTACAGGGGGTTTGGAAGGCAACAAGAAATCAATATCAATCAAGATAGAACATAGAGGAAATGAGGTTGTTAATATGTACTAATCTTATAAATAAATTTTGTTGGGGTTGAGAAAAAGCAATGAACTCATAATAGCTACTGTGGGCATAGCAGAAATGAGATGATTAAGATAGGTGTAATAAAATAAAAATGAGGAAATGTAGCAAATATTTGAGATAGAAATGTGACATTTTCTTACTATATGATGGTAGAAAAATAGGTTAGGCCGCTTTTCTCATTGATAATGAGTGCAATAGAACCACCTATATGTGGAGGGAACTGTTATGAAAAAGCAAAAGTAAAAAAAGTAGTAAAACATTAGTGTTTAGAATTTATTCATGTATAACTAATTCTTACTATAATCTAAATGCCAAAGAAGATTCATAAGCCAACATTAGTAGGATAGTTAAGAGTGGTGATGAGGATTTTCATGAATTAGTTCTTTTAATGGCTGTATAGATACTGCAAATTTTGAAGGGCAATCATTTGCTGTTTGAAAGGTCAGATGAAATTATTATTCTTTTGGAAGGTTACTAAGAACTTAGTCATGATTTGATTATAATTCTTCTTAGTGATGAGTGTCTATGTTTCACTTTCCTCTCAATTTCATGCATTACCTTTACTTGTGCCCTGAAGATTCTCTGACCTGAAGCTTACCGAAATAACTTTTGTTTGTTTAGGGAATTTCCTCTCTTCGTTGTTCATTAGAAGGAGTCTTGGATAAGCAGATGAGCATGTGGGAGAAATACTGCCTAATGCATTGCTTTTCAGTTCCTGAGGAATTTATCTTTCCTGAAAGGGTTTGTTATTTTCTCTTAAATAAGCAGCAAAATGTTCGTGCTAATAGACTAATACTTGTTGATCTATGTTACATTTGTGGGACACTGGTAATTATTGAGACAAATGCTTTATTTTTATTTTTTTCCTTTGGATTGAAACATCTCATAATACTGAATTTTCATTGGTAAATGATCAAAGTACACACTTTCATAGCCTTGCATCTGGTTTTTCAGATTAATCTGAACTCTAGAGGAGGCTTTTGTTAGTCATGATGTCCCTCATTGCTATTATCTCTGTGTTCATATTCACAGGGTGACATTCTGGTTCCTCATTTTATATAATCTCCGTTGTTTTTATATTTGACAAGCTAAAGTTGAAGTCCCAAATTTCTAAGTCTCTTAGAACAATTCTATCTTGCAGTTACACAGTTACAAATTTAAATCACAAGATTAAGAAGTCAAGATTAAACTAAGCACACAGAAATTTACATTTGGGGTGGAAACATGCTGATATTTTGCCTTAAATCTCATGCTCTATAAGTTCACGTTTTGGGCCACAAAGGGAGGGAATCATCAAATATGTTTGAGGGAGTGAATTTGGTCCCTCCTTTCCTCTACCCACGACCACCCCACACCCCTCACTTAATTTGATGTTTCCCTTTCTCCCTCCTTCCCATGAGAGGCATAAATCATACTTCAAAACCAATGTTCTAGAGCTCATGCTTCCAGTGAGCAAAGGAGGGAGGGAGGGAGGGAGGAAGGATTTGAACTCATTTCCTCACGTATTATAAGTCAAGAAGTTCATTCACTCCCTTTCTCTGCCTCCGTCCATCCCCCCGCCTCCCAGACTGATAGCACATGAAAACTCATAATAATACTGATTTGAAACTTTTGTTTTATTGTTCAAGCTTTAGATGAAAGTTGATGTCCGCATGCATTGTCTCGACGTGGGAATGCTAATCATGTGCTATAAGTTCATGAAACGCTGGTTTCCTATAGCAGCAATCTTTTATGATTTGATGTCAAATTGGAAGCTTTTTTTTATTGTTTTATATATATTCACCTTCATCTTAACTTAGAATCAAGAAACGTAACCCATTTATCTGCAGCATGACTCGTCTGGAAACCACTCCAAGGACTCCTTGCATCCAGAAGCTTCTGATGAACAACTTGATTTGGAATTGGATACATTAAGGTCGAAGCTTGCTGCAGTAAGAACCATGTTTTGTTTATGTTACCATGTCGCTGTTTCTGCTGCTGCTTATTTCTATTCAAATCTTCATGAATCTCGTCTTTGCTGCAGGCTGGACAGAAGAATGCAGAACTGCAGAGAGAGATTCATTCATTAGAGATGAAATCACAATATGACTCAGCTACTTTGGAGGTAGTGCAGTTATATGAAGAAAACTCCGTGCCTCAGATGTATAAAGGTACAATAATCAAGCAAACTCATATCTTTATGCCAATGCTTTCCTCCCTGTTGACCATACTTATTCTTTGGTTTGTAATTTGTAAAGGTTTGAAGCTGAATATTGACCTCAAAGCGCTCTAAATTCAATGTTCGTATTGAATGGCATATAGTGAATTAATGAGCTTCACCATGGTGAGACCAATTATTTCTGTAGTAAAAAAAAAAAGGGAAAAAGCTATGTTGCCCAATAAATTAACCAATAATGGGTTAGGGTCCTAATCACTAGATTATCTAGCAGATTAAACTTATAATCCACTAGATAATCTAGTAGGTTAAACAACATAAAGAACTATTGATCAATTTATTGGGTTGTGTAGCCACGTGTTATCTATGTGGACCTTTAATTAAACACCTATAAGATTTAATTGGAAAGGAAAAAATCCCATGAAATTAATGAGTTTCTGAATGAACCTTCGAACTTACTCCACACTGTAGAAATTCTCAAGAAGAAAATTTTTCATATCACAACCTTATAGAGAGGACAGAAATGACCAAAATTATTCTGAATGTGGTCATTGACTCATTAGTCATTACACATGACCTTGAATTACCTATGCTCATTGAGAGCATTATTTTTAATGAAATGTGGTTGACAGTAGGTCGAGATTAAGATCATGTTTTTGTTTAATAGGAGGCTAGTAGTTTTTCTTCTTACTGTAGACAGGAGATATAGCATAGTGCTCATAAAATGAACCAGAATTCCTTCTTGACCCTTTTATTAGTTTAATTTCGTCATCTTCACACTGCTTTATGCCACAGAGATAGGAGAAGCAGCATCCAAACTTAATGAGAAAATGGAGGAATTCAGGATGAAGATGAAGTATATTGGGGAAGGACAAGGAATTCTAAGCTTTAAGCTGCTCAAAGACACTTCTCCGAAGCATGATGAACGTATTTCTCTTGCCTGAACTGGTTGTTTTATTTGATTCTTAATTTGATCATCATGCTCTCATTCATTTCACGATGTTCTTGCAGATATATTTGCGAGGTTCGAAGAGATACAGGATGTGGTAAATTTTTTGAAAAACACGTGATTTTAGACGCACGACATATACATATATATGATCCATTTTGACTGCATTATATTGTTTTGATGCCTGACAGTTATGCTGTATTGCTATTTGGATCCACCTATCCTCTCTTTTCATAATGAGATTGGATTTTGAGTCAGGTTTATTCAACACATTTATCTTTTTAGTGTAAACTCTTCTGAAATGTATTTGAAGTTAGTTTTGGGTCAGGTAACCAGACTCAACCTGATAATATATAACTTAAACCAGCTTGGGAGATTAGTCAAAACCCGTGAGCTAAACAGAGATTATATAGTAATCGTGTTAAATGGAGCTTAAAATTCCCCGTTCTAGTTTGAGTCTTTTGGTTCAACAAAGATCAAAGACTACGAAAGAGTGAAAGGCTAGTGTGGAGTCATAGTTTTGTGCTATTTGGGCTTAACTCACATTTCAAGTTCCTGAGATGTCATTAATTTGGCTCGAGTTTCATTCCCAAAATATCTTGCCATTTTAATGGAGAATGCAAAATTCTATGGAGTATCAGAAGAAATAAGGCGCATTTAGGATCGATTTCTAATGGAATCGACTCCGATCAAGATTAGACTAGTCATCCATTGAGTTTGGAAGAAATACATCACATTAAAATTTTCCCATCGAATTAAATTAAATTAGTTGTGCAATAATAAGTGACTAAACTATAATAAAACTTATAGCTACTTTGCTCAAATGTTATACTTTACAGATATTGGTCTCTGTTAACTTTCTCAGTATCTTAAAAAATACTCTATCTTATTTACATTTTGTGATTTTTTTCAAAGTGAGCGGTATACATCTTTTCACTAATTTTTATTACATTCTCAATAAAAAATTAACTTAATTAATTATATTTTGTTCCTTAAACTATTACTAAAGATTAAGATCAATTTTGAGAACTTTATCTATTCTGAGTTTGGAGGGATGATCTACATGATTAGAGATGGTTTTCGGTGGATTTCTTGATCGAGTTTCGAGCATTTCATTCACTTGTTTAAATTTCTGATAATTCTTCAAAAATATTTAGATAACTTATAAAAAAATTGCATCTCTAATATTTAATATATGATATTAAGGATTCATAAAAAATAGAAAAAAAAATTAGATGTTAAGTTAGAACATTTTAATGATATGAATTTATTACTGTTATTTTCACACGCCCAAAAAAAAAAATTATGGTTGACCTTATAATGTTAGCATCCATGCTGACTTTGACTTTGACAAGATGGGCACGCAGCATGTCCTTACTTGACGATATTCTCGTCAGATAAATTTTTTTATTTATATTTTTTATGTTTTTTTAATGAATTATATTTTTATATCTGGTTACAATTTTTTGTCAACGGCTGACAGTCTAATCCATCTTTAATTATCTTATTACATCTATTTTTAACGTAAAATTTGTATTTTTACAATTTGGTCATAATAATGTCATTTTTGTCATCGTTCAGCAAACATGAAAATCATTTTTTCTATGCTAATATGAAGAATAATAAGGTAATCAAACTGTAATTAATATAGTGCAATTAATAAGCAAAAAAGTTTAAATTGATTGTATTCTAGTAAAAAAAAAGTGTTTTATATGTAAATTGGATGTCAATCCTAAATAAGAAAAAATCATGAATTGAATTTTGAGTTTAATGGTGTCCAAATATATTTTTTTTAAAAAGCAAATTTAAAAAAAACGCATTCTATTTTTAATTAAAGGACGATGATTTAAATAGCTTAATCTATTTAAGTAAAAAAAAAGCAGATAGTTTCAATTTCACAGAGGTAAATCTTTAAAACTATTTTAATTATAAATCTCTTTAATAATGATTGATCGTCTAAGTTAAACTTTAATAAAAAGGAACTTTGTTTAACCTTATACAAGCTTCGTATTTCTGATGATAAAAGAAATATCTTCGATGTCAGTACTTGACAGTATTTTGATGAGAATTTTAACATAAATATTCGATAGTAAAACTTCAACTTTACAACTATTCTCATCTTACGTATCTCTATTCGACTCGTTTTCATTTCTATATATTCAAATATTCTTATATTCTCTCTCTATATTTATGTGTAAATTAATGCTGTGAGACCAATGAATATTATAATAATAAATGCCATGAAATCTGAGCCACACGTATGCAGACAATTTTAAAATTTTATATTCACCAGGGCCTCCCTCATCACTATCATGCCATTAATTTCTCCTGTTGAAAAGTTGAAATGCATCAATTTTTTAAGGTTATTTTGACTCAATGGTAGTTCCATGTTTAAGTTGGATGTTCATTTTTCAAATTCATTTCCTTTGTGGAATGATAATTATGTGAGATGTAAGTTCAAGATTTTATGCTTGAAACATAATATACAATCTAGAATTCACTCGTATTCAACTCAATTGAATTACATATAACAAATCAGTTCAAAGTCGACTTTAAACTTAATTAGGGTTTCGTTTGACACCATCTCAAAAAGAGATAAAAAAAAAGAAAAATTATTTTATTTTATAAAATTGAAAAAAATGAATGTGAAATAAGGTTGATTTTAAGATTGAAATTTGTATTGGATGTGAAATAAAGTTAATTTTTAAGTTAAAATTTATATTGAATATAAAATAAAATTATTAAAAATTGTAATTAATTTAAAATATTAATAAAATATTAGATTTGTTTTTTTTTAGACGGTGCCAAACAAAGCCTATATTTATACATATATACCACCAAGCTACACAACATCCACACTCAATATGCAAATTAGAAAGAATTAAGCCGGTGTTTCATCTAATATTATCTTATTGTTATGCCATATTATTTAAAAAATAATAATTAGCTTGATGATAAATATAGATAAATTTATAAAAAAAATATGAAATTATTACTCAAAAATTGTAAGGGCCGATAAAGTTTAACTAAAATTGCATAAATACAAGCAGACTCTAGTAAGCAAGAAATATGCAACAAAAATTGTAACATGTATGTAGCAAAAATTATTAAATTTATATGATTTTTAAGATAATATATAATATTAAATATTTGAGTGTGAAATATATAAAATAATTAAATTTTGGTGACATATATAATTGCTAACATCTTATTTGTGTACGGCATTATTTTGTGGGGGTCGGTGCAAGTAAAGGTGGTGAAAAAGATTATTATATTATACTCATTATGATAATAATTATTGTTTTTATTTTGGTAGGAACATAACATGTAGCTCCACTATATCTCAATGTTACATATGCAAAAAAATTTATTTTTCAGAATAATCACAATAAATTCCTTTATCTTTGAGCTCACATCAACATTTGAGTTGTATTATAATTTGAAATAAACAGAAAACAAATTGATAGGCATCTCAATCAAATGTTTTGATTTGAGGCAGTTTCAAGTTTTTAAACTCGATTTCGACTTCGATTACAAGATAACAAGATCGATTGCGGCAGTTTTAACAATTTCGATAATTTCAGTATTAATAGTTTCGTTTTTTTTATAAATTAATTAAATTTTATAAATTTAAATTAAATTTATTAACGATAATTATTGAATATTATTTTTTAGGGAAAAATAAATTCGAACATTTTGGCCGAGTTTCTATAGTTTTTGCCAAATTCGACAGTTTTTTTGAATCAATTTTCGAAATCGATGTGAAATTACTAAAACTCAGTAGTTTTGTTCAAATTTTAAAACCATGTTTTCAATTTATTTGTTAAATTGAAATATTATTCTTTATTTTTTGAATTAAACTCTTAATTATATATATTATAAATTTATTTTATGTGCATTTGCTGAAGCTCACTCCATGTTAACCCTAATTTCAAGAACATACACAGACACACTACTTCCCACCACAACATTTATTACACACCAACCAGACCACCTTCATTATGAGGAAAATATAGTTTTTTAACAAAAGTTATCACTTTGTATTTTTTTTTTTTTTAGATAATTACCTACATATCACACCATTTCATTTTATTTATACATCACCTATTCATTATTAATTAATTACACTATGCACATTCAAAATATTATAGAATCTTACATACACACATTTTCACTTATTTCCATTATAATGAGAAATTATAATTTTTCAATAACCTAACTAGAATTAAATTACAAAAAATCTGAACCGTTCATCATATTATTTTAAGAATATTTAAATATATTTTAAGTGAAAATCTTAAAACTTTGATGTTTAGGTTGTGGTAAGGAAAAAAAATATTCGCGATGTGAATTGATTTTAGGACAGATCAGCGCTTTAGTGTGATATCGAAAAAGAAAAAAAATATGTACTATTAAGGGTAAGAATATAATTTTAATGATTTACTAATGAATTTTTTTTTTCAAATAAATTTTGACTAAATTTTAACTTAATTGTGTGTATGTAATTAACTAAGAATGGATGGGTAATGCATAAATAAAATGAAATGATGTGATATGCAAGTAATTATCTCTTTTTTTTATGAAATAATTTATTTATTACTGCAACCAAAAAAATAAAACTAGATCATCAATAATATTGATTAAATTTATAAACTCAATTTTTCTAATAATCCCTTCATTTATGTGTGGAATAATAAATAAAAGAGAAAATATATCAAATAAATTACAAAATATGTATCAATTAAAAGATACATAAAATGTACTATTTCTATTAAATATGAAAATAATATTGCCCTTAAAAGAGTACAAAATTTAAACTCGAGTAACTCAAAAAAATTTACACTCTCATGTCATACGAAATAACTAAATCTAACTTACTAATACCTATTTAAATCAATTGCAACATTTTTTTATAAAAAAATATTTATATACATATTTTAAATTTTGTGAAAAAAAATTTTGTGGAAAAGAAGGCATAAAAGAATTTTTTTTTTTTTTTTTTGTGATATGTAGGCATTTCTTAAAAAAATTTACAGTATGAGAAACCGTATACTCTACAATTTCCCTCTACGTACCTCTATACAATATACGGTGTACGCCACCGTAGTCTGTACGGTCCGACCCCGACGACCACGGCTGCTCCGTCGTCGGCGAAGACGGCACCGACAAATCCTCCGCCGTCGCCGGCGGCGTCGAGTCCCCCACCTCTGCCGACGAGCCGCCGCCGCCGCCACCGACCCTAGCGTCCAGATCGGACATCACGGCTTTCAGCAGCACCAGCACCTCCCCCATCGCCGGCCGCTGCTCCTTGTACGGCCGCACGCAGCGCCTCGCCAACTCGAACACCGCTTCCACGGACGGCCGGTCCCACGCCGGACCCAACCGCCGGTCAACGACAGCCCCCACGTCGGCAGCGGAGGAGACGGCTGCCCGCGCCGCGTGAACGATGGACTCCGCGCCGCCGGTTGGTGTCGGCACCACCGCCTTCATCCCGGTGACTAGCTCTAGCAGCACCACGCCGAAGCTGTACACATCGGCGGCCTCCGACACGTGGCCAACGGAGAAGCTCTCCGGGTCCACGTAACCCATCGTTCCCCTCACCTCCGTCGAGATGTGGGTCCCTTCGGCCGGCATGATTCTCGACACCCCGAAGTCCGACAGCTTCGCGGTAACGTTCTCCGTCAGGAGGACGTTCGTTGGCTTCACGTCGCGGTGGACCACCGCGCCGCCCGGGAACTCGTGCAGGTAGGTCAGCCCCTCTGCCACTTCAGCCGCGATGCGGAGGCGACTCCGCCAGGGGATGCCGCAGGCCCCGGCCAGAGCGCCAGCAAGGTTGCCGCCTGCCATGTACTCGTAGACGAGCGCGTGTTCCCGGCGATCGCCGCGGCAATATCCTACGAGCGTGGTGAGATGCCTGTGGCGGAGCTTTGCGAGCATCTCCACCTCTCTATAAAACTCGCTGAGCTTTTTGTCTCTGTAGATCCGTTTAATGGCGACGCGGTGGCCGGATGGGAGCTTCCCCAGGTAGACTTTTCCGGCGCCCCCCTTTCCCAAAAGCAAACGATCGTCATAACCGTCGGTGGCTTGCTTCAGCTCTGCTTTGGTGAAGATGTAAAGGCCTTCCGTGGGTAAAACAGGGGAGATGACAACCCCATTGTCGTTATCCTCTCCGGCGTCAGCAATCTCGCCGGAGAGGAACCTGCGTCTTCTCTTTAGTCTCCGGACGAGGAAGAGAAGGAAGACGACGGTGCCCAAGAAGGAGAGTCCTCCAGCGACGGCGCAGCCGGCTACTATCTTGGTACTTCGGGAGGAGGAGGAGGAGGAGGAGGATGCAGAGTCAGTGAAGGAGGCTGCCGGCGAAGGGGGAGGGGAGGGGAGAATGTCGGCGGTGCCGAGGCCGCCGATGTTCTGAAGGACCTGGAGCATGCAGAGGGCGAAGGAGCGGAAGCGAGGCAGGGAAGGGTTATGGGGAGCCCAGAGGCCGAGGGTCGCCGCCATGCCGCAGGGGACGACCTCCTTGCTGCCAGTGGAGTTGAGGAGGGAGAAGGTGGTGTTGATGACAGCGGTCTGGCAAGAGGAGCAGGTTTCCGGGTGGGAATCGGGGTCGAGGGAGAGATCGGGGAGGGGGCCGGCGCAGAGGCGGTCGGCTGGGGAGAGGTCAGCGTCGGAGCGGACTTGGGAGATGGAGGAGAATTGGCAGGGGCGATTGCCGGCGGAGAGGGAGACGGGGTAGCCGGCAAGGTTGCAGGAGTTTGCGGAGAGAAGGGAGGGGCGGGCGAGGCCGTGAGAGAGGAGATAGGAGGAGAAGGCGGCGGAGCAGGCTGAGGCGTTGGCGGGGGGAAGAAAGGCTGCGCCGGTGAGGTTGCCGTAGCGGATTCCGGCCAGTAGGTAGGCGGCGAAGACGTACCAGCAGCAGCTGGTGACGGAGGGCTCGGTGGCGTTGGCAAAGCATGGCGCCGGCATCATCTGGGAGGCGCGGGGGATGTCGTAGGGGCAGGTGGCGTTGGCGGAGGAGGCAGGAGGGAGGAGGAGGACGAGGAGGAGGGAGAGGAGCATCTTCGCCGGAGAAGACGGTGGCGGCGGTGGAGGGCTGGGGATAATTGTTGCTTTATAATGATTGCTTTGAATGAGGGGGAGTAGAGAACCGTTGACCATGAAAGTTTATGCGTTGACTGAATCGGGGGAAGAATTTCGGCGACGGGAGTTCCCATTCTGTACTCTTTATCGGATCGATTTCGGTTTCTGAATTTGGATCCGAAACAATCTTAAGGGGCAATTTAGGTATCTAAATTTTCTTCTTACATGTAGACTTTAAGAACATTTTATTTACATATTATTATTGATATTATATCAAAAGGACATTCAGTTTAATTTTATCATCTCAATTACTTTTTTATTAATTTTATCCAACTTCTTATTCAATTTGTTCTATTTCTAATTTTTCGATACCCTTTTGGAAAAATCTTCATTATCTATCGAGCAATTTTTGGACATCCTTGACAGCGAAAAGTTGGCGTGGAAGTCAAAAATGTCAAAATCGCAATTGTAAGTCAAAACTATGAATAAAATTTTGAAAGTAACTAATGACTCTTATAAAGAGTAAGGAAGAACATAATTTTGTTATATATTAAAATTTTGAATAATATTGAGTAATATTTAAGTTTTGATACCGAGGGGGTAATATTAAATTTTTTCATCAATTCAAAAAAATGTTAACTTTTTCGCTCCGTATAATTAACCTAACATAACTTCGAAGTTGATGCAGAGCCAGA
This sequence comes from Apostasia ramifera, assembly GCA_019297695.1. Taxonomy (NCBI): domain Eukaryota; kingdom Viridiplantae; phylum Streptophyta; class Magnoliopsida; order Asparagales; family Orchidaceae; genus Apostasia; species Apostasia ramifera. Next base: position 301,348 of record JAEMOT010003875.1, on the reverse strand, counting down.
TCACCAGCGTCAACGACTGCGTTATAATCTACGACCTTGAGCGTAGATTATAACAATTTTATCTTGTATATAGCTATTTTATTATCTGCATATTTTATTTAGGTCGTTTATTGAGTCAAACAATATGTTTTATGTCGGTGGGAATGCCCACTTTGGTGTCTTGTATTTATTTCGAGTCTTATTTGGTTAATTTGGATTAATTAAATTCAAGTTGAATTATTTATATTCAATTTGAGTCAAATTGGATTCAAATTAATCAGGTTGGATTTGATTCGATTGAACCCAGGAATATTGATTTAAGGTTCAATTGAAATCAAATTGGTATTAGTATGAGTGTTGTTTGGGTCATTTGAGTCAATTTGATTCAATTGGATTGAGTTGGATCCAATTTGAATTAAATTTGATTCAAACTTAACTCTGTTGGTGAAGGGGCAAAGCAGGAATGGACTTATATGTAAAGGGGCAAGAAAGTGAAGGCTAAGCTATAATTGTTTCAATTAAAATCCCTAAATGGGATTTCAGCAGATCGGGGCAGCCATTAACGCCGCCCTTCTTGCTGTGTTTCGCTCGGTCTCACTCCACAACGCTTTCTCCGCCGGATTCGGCGGTTTCCTTCGCCGGCCACGCGCCCATGCAAGCAACTGCCGACCACGATCTTCTTTCCCAACCGCCGGCCACGTGTCCTGCAGAGATAAGTGAAACCGCACTTCTCTTCCACTCGGTTTTTTCAGCTATAAAAAGAAGAACGCAGCGCGAAGGGAAGGGAGGCGTTTTTGATTATCTGTGAGCTATTCTACTCAGAGCTGAGTTTTGAAGAGATCCGGGCAGGTGGCCAAGGATTTCTCGCCGGCACTGCAGCAGGTAGCTGCGTTCGGCGTTTTCTCCACAGATCGGAGTCGAGCAGGTGGCTGCGGCTTCGTTTCAGGAACGACTCAGAGATCCGGACAGGTGGTCGCGGATTTCGTCGTCGGCACGGCAGCAGGCGGCTGCGTTCGGCGTTCTTCCACTGTTCGAAGCCGGGCAGGTGGCTGCGGCTTTGTTCGGGAACGATTCGGTTTCGTCTGAGGCTACGGCAGGGGGCTGAGGCTTCGACTTTGAGATCCGATTTTCCTTGGTTTGCTTATCTTGCTTCTTAGTTCTCGAGTTTGCTGTGTTTCCCTATTTTCTTTCCCTTTTATGGTGCTGTTTATGTTAAATTTCTCTGCTCAGTATTCTCTATTAATTTCTGTTAGCAATGGCTGCCGTGTGCTCAAATAGACTGAATTCCTGCTTGTTTTTGATCTTATGCCTTTATTTTCATATAAGCTCTAGTTAATATTGAGTCCCAAGTGTTTGTTATTGAGAGTGAAATTCAAATTTAGTGAAGATTTTGGTATATTAAATAATTTGGATGAATTATCATGTGTAGGAATCTCAAGGTAAATATGTATTCGGTGATTCATCTTGAAGTTTGATAGTTAATTATCTTAATTGCATAAGTCTCATGATTTTGCTTGGACTGCATGTTAATTCATCGCAATTATTTCATAACGTTTATGTGGAAGAAAAAATTATTATATTTAATATAATTTAAAAAAACTTAGTTTAAATCTCCTCTTCATTGCATTTAGTAATATAATTTATATAAATATAAACTTAAGCGTTAACTTAATATTAGTAGTGTTAGGATCACCTTAAATCGATCTCCGCACTGCATTAGAAGTTCTTTCATATTTATCTACTCCAAAACCTCATTTTCACCCTTAATACAATATTTAATTTTCAAATATCTCTCTCTTTCTCTTCCCCTTCCCCTTCCTTCCCTCTCTCTCTACTCTCTCTTTCTCCCCCAATCTCATACCCTTCGAAATTTTTTCATTGTTATGTACTCCAAAATCTTAATTTCACCATAATATTACTTTTCCAAATATCGCATTCTTTCTCTCTCTCTATGACCAATAAAATGCCAGTGATAAAATTGATTGACAATGTCATCGATCCTCTCTCTCTACTCTCTCTTTCTCCCCCAACCTCATACCCTCTCTCTTTCATTTGCTCTCTCATAAAACATTTAAGACCTCATTTAATTCAAGAGTTAAATTTAAAAAAAAAATATTTTATTTAATAAATTCAATGAAAAAATTTAATTTAATATTAAAAAGCGTATAAAATATAAAATAAAATTAATTATAATATTCATATTTATATTAAATATAAAATAAAATTAATTTTTATAATTAAAATTTGTATTGGGTCAAGAAAAAAGCTCGTCCATGAAGGAGGAAGGGTTTTGCGGAGGAGTTAGGCAAAGCAAAAAGAGAACTGAAGACATGAATCAACAATTAATGAGAGGGAGAGAGGGGTGAAAGTGAGAGAGAGGGAAGGAACAGGATTGAGTGTGGTTGACAATGTTGACATCCTATATTCAAGAGGAAAAAGAGGGAGGAGAAAAGATAAGCGCAAATAATAATAATAATTTTACTAATAAAATATTCTTTTGATGTTAATGTAAGGATCTTGAATGAGAAATATATTAATAATTTTTAAAAATTATGGACCAAAGTATAATTATATAAGTTAACTATAAATACTTAATAATTTGCCATTTTTTATGTAGAAGCAAAGTAAATGGAAAATTCTATTCAATGAAAATTGGCCATGAAACATGAGTTCAAATCATAAAATTTAGGAGTTGTACTACAATATTGGGAAAAGAGTCATGTAAAAAATGTGAGTATAAAATTAAAGGGTTGGCGAAGCAAGAGATACACTACAATAACTAGTGAAAGCTTTTGGCAGAAAAAAGATATTGATTATACTGAGATATTATCAATTTTTATTTAATCGACTACTATCAAGGCTACATAAAGCCTTAATATTGCAAAAAATAAATACATAAAATAATTATATGTATTAGTGTAAACAACATTTCAAGCTTTAGCAAGTTGAGTTTGAGTAAAGTTTATTTGGTTTGAGCTATAATTGTTTCACTTCAAGTCAATTTCAAAGTTCTTTAGAGCTAAATGACAAGCCTTTTATAGTAAACTAAAATGTATTTCAAACATTATGCTTGATATGCACAACAATGTTGTTGATAGTTAAATATGTACAAGTAACTAAATTTCCTTCAAAAATATACTTTATGAGCCATCATGATTACCTTACATATATTAGATATTAATATAAAGTAAAACATTTATGGATTTACAAAAATCAAGTTAAGTCCAAGTTGTGTTGATTCATTTTCGACTTATTTGACTTCAAGTTATGAGAAAATCCAATCAAGTTCGAGTAGAGCTAATTCAAGCGAATTTCAAGTAAATTTTAAGATTTGAGAGAAATCTAACAACTCAAGTTATAGTGAACATAACATCTCTTTCGTGATTTGAAGGAAAACATCTACATAATGCAGTCTAAAAGCTTTTAAGTGTCTAACAAGACAAAGATTATGTGTTGATATGAGAAGAGTCTATATGATCCTACGAAGGCTTCAAAGTAGCCATATAAAGGTTGATGTTTTCATGCGTAGGAGAAATTTCATTAAGAGTGAAATAGATCACTTCATTTTTTTTTTTTTGAATGTGATCTCCTCTAGAATTTTAAGAAACATGATTGTTATATTATATTATTGATATGTGTTGATGACAAACTTATTGTTTTTTTCATTTTCTTTTTGATGAAAAACAAACTTATTGTTAGTGATAGTAAAGGAGGGTCTATAGGTTGAAGTGGCATTGGTTAGAGAAGCTTCAAATGAACAATATAAATTGAGAGAAACTCACATTATCTAAATATAAGAACATTAAAAAAGTTCTAGGAACATAGAACCTAGAAGTAGTCTGTAATGAAACAATATTTACAGAAGATAAATGAGAAATAAAAAATAAGGCATGTGTACCATAAGATTTAATAATAGATAATCTTATATATATTATAATATACACAAGATCAGACATTACCTATACAGTTTTACCTATACAGTGAGAAGTAGGTTTATACAGAACCTACATAAAGTACTATGAAGCAATTAAGTGTTTGCTCAGTATTTAAGAAACACATAGATGCTACATTATACTACACAAAAAATGGATTACCCTAAAAGAATATGTTGATGTGATCTTAACAGTGATTTGGGTTAGAAGAAGAGCACAGGCTGTATTAGTTCGATCAAGCTTTAAAAAAACATCGCGCTTCCAACTACTAGAGATAAGTAATTAGCTATCTCCGAGTTGAAAACAAGATGCTATGATGGATTAAGAAGTTGGCTTAGTAACAATCGCAACGCTATTTATCAAGCACATAATCAATTTTTCACTCGAGGAAAAGAGCTTGATAGATGGTGGAATGCTAGCAATATTGAAAATCTTATGTTTTGAAATTTTAATAGACATGCTTACTAAAGTGGTTGTAATAGTGAAACTAAAATTATGCAATGCTTCAGTATATTGAATGATGAGGAGATAATGCTAACGAGTACAATGGAGAAGAAGGCTAACAGGTGTTGGCCGCAAAGGCAAGTACGCGGCTGGTATCTCAAAGATCAATCTCTTTAGAGGTTATTGAGATTATGGAGCCCAAATTCGTTAATAGGTCGAGCGGTCGAATAATCATACATTTAGATCAGCAATATGAATGAGATAGTTCATCCGGCCATCCGACCAGTGATTATGATGGTGAACAAAAAAAAAAAACTCAAGGAATGGATCTAAAACTAATCAAATAATAACCAAACTATTTAGTCAGGCGATCAGAACTTCGGCCATGCAAATGATTCATGATTGAATGATCCGATACTACTATAATGAACCTTACTGTGAAGGGCTAAGTTTGTTGTGTCGATTTCTTTATAAATATCTCTTTATACATCTCGATCTTAGAAGAGCCTCCCAACAAACTATTTTGAAGTTTGGCATATATAAAGTGTGATCTATATAATCTTTCTAGAAATTTTAGAAAATTATTGGAACTTTCTCTCAATGTGATCGTTTTCCCCAAGTTTGAGATTTTTCACATAAGTTTTGCTGTTTTCTTATTTTTTGACTTTGCATCATACTTAATCTCATATTGTTATGATTTTCAATCTAAGTTTATGCTTTTGTTGTGTGAAATCTTTCCTAAAGACTATTGCAATGATTTTTTTGGTTCCAAACAATAGACATGACTAAAGAACAAAAAGGACTACTAAAATAAGTAGACAACATTGTGATTAATGAATAAGAACAAATAAATAAATATATGTATACGCATCATATTAAGGCCGTAAACGTGGCAAGTACATGAGAAAGAATGGTCAAAGATAAAAAAAAACATATCATGTCAAATACTATTAAAATATAGTGCAGCATAGTATTTTTTGAATAGCGCATAGTGTGTTTTATGCTTATAAAAAAATGACTGCCAACCTTGGAGAGGCATCCATCGATAAGCAACTAAGTAATAAAATCTTCTCTTGTTCTCAATCATCACTTTGCCTCTTTGCTCTCTCTCTCTCTCTCTTATATCTCACTAAATCAAATCTAGCTCTGCTGTGAAGATCTTAATAAGGTATTTCTTTCACATATAAGAATAAATAAATATATATATATGCATTATATTAAGGCTATAAATATGGCATGTATATGAGCAAGAATAGTCAAAGATAATACATATATATATATATATATGATAAAAATTGAACTCGTTTGATTTGTTTGACTCTCATTTCAACTATGTTTCTAAGGCAAACTTTTAGCTATCCCACAAATCATCAAAAGGCTATCAAATCTCCAAAGAATCTGTCTAGACAACCTCATTTCAATTGTCAGGGTATCTAGATGAGAGGAAAAGACAAAAGGCTAAATATTCCATGCGACAAGTAATCATTCCCTTCTCAAGCAAGACCAAAAGGTCCCTCAAAGACAAGCTTTAGGAAGCACCAAGCTAACATTCCTTTATCTTTCCTATTATACTTTTACTTCCATTTGAGAATCAGATAAAATATTCTTGTAATCTTCTTTGTTTAGATTTTGAATCACTAAGACGACATCGTGGTTTATATCTCCAAGCCACTTAGGTTCACACTAAAATCTTGTGCGTTCCATTTCTATATTTTGGGGTTTCCATTTTATTCAACAAAAATGATCTTAGTTGACAATTTTCGGTGCAAAGATATATAAACTACCAAAATTTATATTTGCTACCAAGCCTACAATTCAAACATAATTCTATTCACTCAACCTAGAGTAAAGTCAATATCTAGCTTCAAGCTCAGCTTGAACATCTCACGTTTTCAAAAACCACCCAACTACAAATCGAAGAAGAAAAAAAGACGAAGTTGTCAGACGAATGTAAAGAAGCATTAAGAAGACACAGTAATGTCAAGTTTCTGAAAGCAACAACTGCTTAAATTGAAACCTTGCCGGCAGGATTCATAAAATTTCATGTAAAAGCTCACCTTCTAAAACGACTAAAAAGCACAACAAAACACAGATTATGATCAAGCATTGCTACTTCAGCTACTACTGAAGTTTCAAGAAGAAAACCTCTAGCCGAATTGTGATGCTGTCATATCAGATTCAGGGGGTCCTCAGAATCAGTTTGCCGTGTTAGAACTGCGACTTGTCGAGGCTGTCGAAATAAGGGTGCATCAATGCCTCTTTCGCCGAAATTCTTTCTGCAGGATTATACTGAAGCAGTTTCTACAAGAACAGCAGTAAAAATTCAAGCATCAGCAATAAATCTCAGCAACGGAAAGATGTCTACATTCTTTGCTGGATAGTATGGATAACTACTCAAAAAAAAGAGATGGCCACAAAATTCAGTTTCATTTTTTAATATCAAACAAAACATATGAAGATTGGGTTTTGATTGTTTTTGAATGTTTAGTATCTAGTTTAGGCACATTCACTCATCAAGCACACGCCAGTCAAGGGCCAATAATTATGACCTACAGAAGAATCAAAAATCAAATGGTCCTAATCTATAGATTTTAGTTGCATCTGAAAATGACCAATGTTTTTTGGAACTCAGATTATTTTCCCATTTTTAACCAGTTCCATGCAATTTTGAGTGAAATTGAACATCAAATCAACCCAAACTTTGTAGTATTATTCTGCATAATTTTTCACTTATCATAAATACTCTTGGCTATTCCGAAATCACGTCCATTTAAGCCGAGCACAAATATGATTATTAATTTGCTTTGGCCGCATTTGGCATCAAACTAGGGACTAAATGGACCTTAATTGTTCCAATATTTGTAGTAAAATACGAAAAGAATCAGTTGGACGGAGATGCACAATGTATCATGTAAAGCAGAGGCCCTGAAATTACTTGGGTGCACAAGAGGATATGCGGCCAGAAGTCATGACACTAATACTTTTGTATAGAATAAAGTAAACAGGAGAATGAAACTTTAACTTACAGACAGAAGATCAATCCCCTCAAGGTCCAGTGAGGGAACTGCACGAATCAAGCTTTGCGGCTTCCATTGTGGATATTCATGCCAATCCCTCAGAGAACTGACTCCAGGCCATTGCTCTTCAGTTGGAGTCCCTAATAACCTTTAATGAGAACAGGTAAGATAGCAATGGCAGGACATAAAAACATTCTCTCTGCATTAGTCGATGAGAGATCAAAAAAATAAAATAGGAGACATGGTAGAAGATGAACTGTATAATCTGATATTGGAAGAGATGCACTTATAAAATGAACAGCTTGTAGGCAAAAGCAACATTTGCAGAATAAGTAGACAAATATAAATAAATTTAAAGAATAATGTATAATTAGAGAGCTCCCAGCCGAACCTAGGCATGTTTAATGTCTCTGTAATAAAATAATAAACAATTCACAATTTCCAAAACTAGAGCAGTTTACTTCACCTGAGATGTAAAGAGAGTTTTATGAAATTATAGCTATATCATAGTATTCAGTTCGATAATAAAAGTATTCAGTTCGATAATAAAAGGGTAAGAAAATGAAAAGAATGATATCAAATTGAATTAACAAATAATTTAATTCATTTGTCCAGTGTGTTCGAAAATGTCAATGCATCCATGAAGAAGATAAGAAATATGCAATGAAAAAAATATCTAAATCTCAGACAATAGACACACAGTTCTCCATATAATGTTTGCTGTTCAGGGAATATTGTTTAGAACAACATAAATATGTTCGGTTTAATATTATCTTGATGTTATATCATATTATTATTTAAAAAATAATAATTGTCGGTTCAATAACATCTATAAATAATTTTTTTAAAAATTATAGAAATGTTATACTAAAGATGATATTTAGATGTCATAATATCTAGATAACATAATATTACACTAAAATAACATCGAACAAAATGCCTCATGAGTTTTTTATTGTTAGAATTTCCATTTATGACATTTTTGATATTGTCATTGGATTTCAACAAAATATTCACAACATAGGTTTCAACAAAAGCAAACAACAACAAAGAAAAGAAATCTATTTTCAAATAAAAAGGCATGAGAGAAGCAGTCATGTCAGCAGGAGATTAGGACAAAGAATCCCATAATTCCTTTAAACTACCTGAAAATGTGAAGTAATTGCTGCAACTCGGAGTCACCAGGAAAAAGAGGTTGTCTTCTAACCATTTCAGCTGCATTTACAAGCTATTTAGAAGGCAGATAATGACAAACAACTCAAGTGTCTAAAGCTAAGGCAGTTTAGTAGGAAATCTACGCAAATGAAAATGTGATACGACATGCAAAAATTAAATGGATTTCACACAATTAGTTGTTACATGCTTGAGCTCTAGACATAATTCGCAATGATGAATTATTCAGAAACAGAGAAAGATAGAGAGAAGAGGCGGCTATTCAAAAGTCACGAGAAGGCATTCCCTAGCCCTAATGCAATCTCACTATTCTATAAGTCTCCTAAAAACACCTACAATGTGCATCATAGTCTGGAGCTTGGATTAGGTAACTGATGGGTCAATGTTGATGGCTTAGGATTCAAGGCAACTCAAAAAATCTAAAGCAAAATGAATACATTAATCTAATGACAGCAGGACCTGCATGACAATAATTACTAGAGATTAGATCTTGTCTTGCTGTGGGGAATGCCAGACTTAGTACATCATAGTCTAGAGCCTGGATAGGGTGACCAACTAGGGAAACATAGAAGTTTAGGATTCAAAGCAACTCAAAAACTTTAAAGAAAAATGGCTACATTGATCTTACAACCGCAGAACCTGTGTGACTACAATAATTACCAAAGCTAATGTTCTCTTAATCTGGGCATTTCATAGGATAAGTAACCAATCTTGAGGTATCCCGGTGAAAACACGGATCAATATTGAATATGAAGATCAAGAAGATATCACGCACTGAATTAAAATTTAAATTTAAATTAATTAAAGCTAATTGAAGATTTTCATATTAGTTTTATCCAAATTTGATTTAATTTAAAATAAATTTGAAAGACTTGAAGATTTGTCATATTTGAAGATGATTTTATTTTATTGTAAAAGAATTAGTTCTATATTTACTTTACATTTACTTGGCATGTTATTTCCTATATATATTGTATTTTAAAATTTCTTCATTAAATATTTTTATATACAGAAGCCGCCTTACATCATAAGGGAGAGCCTATATTGATAAATAAAATTATATGTGAGTTTTCCCAGAGCCGACATCTGCATTAAGAGGTCAATATTCTGAAGAAGAAAAGGGTGAGGGTAGTCTTAGATGCAAATTCTTTAATATCTAGTTATCCAAGAAAAAATAAAATAAACAAAAATCATTCTCTCGTTCCTCCCTCTCTGCCATCCCATCGCACTCTTTACGCAGGCTTGTCTGTGCACTCCAGAATGTGGTGTTTCCCTACGTTTCCCCCCGCACGTCTGCAAACATCTGCTAGCCATACTCGCGTCGCTGCACCAACACCCGGCGACCGACCGCCTCCCGCTGTGATTGCGGTGACCCAGCTGCCCCGCAAACGAACTCGTCCACCACCGAAGACTTCTCTGCCCATGGCAGATCTGCGTGTCCGCACAGGCATGAACTCAGTCAACTCAATCGCATGCTGCCAATTCCGCTGGCTGGCTCCATCAACTCCTATTGTGCCCTAAAGTGCACTCCCCCGTCGACCACACTGACTGCGCAAGGTCCCCTCGAGCCAGGCTGCATCAAGCTCAAATTGGTGGATCGCTCGCATTCGCGCCTTGTCCGTGTCCCGCATTTGTGTCTGCCCTGCAAGAGACTCACTGAGGCGTGCGCCGTCACTGCACCGGCTTCTACGTCGTTCACGCGAGCCAATATAGCAGCCCTTCCTCTGCCGCCGGAACCATGCTGAGTCTGAGTTATAGCCGAGCTCAGTTGCCTAAATTTTCAGAAATTACATAATAGTGGTGCCTCAATTTCTAGCCTTACGTACAAATTTTCTGGAATTCATTTAATTACTAAATTTTGATTCAATTAAAATTATATTACAAACTTAATTATTTGATTTAATTCTAATTGTTTTGACCAAAATTTAAATATAAAAAAAAACTAATATTAGAATTTAATTGTAAAACATCTGCCCTAAATTGTTGAATATCAGATGTGATCTGTTGAATTAAAATTGATGTACTAATTTAATTTAATAAATTTTTATTTATCATATAATTTATTTTAATTTTAAAATAATTTAAATTTGAGGAACTTATAAATCTTATTTATCCTACAATTTATTCAGAAAATTCTTTGCACTTAATTATAATAATTTGTTAATTAATTTTACTAATTATAAATTTAAAATATCATTCGCATTTTCTGTCCCACATTATATCTCTTCTTATGAAAGTGTAGAGGGGAGTCAAACAAGTCTTATTGAACAAAGTTGGAAACTCTTCAATGAGTCTTCAAGACAGCTGCTACTCATTGGCAAAGAAAGAATGTCAAACAATGCACTACTCGATAAGGTCTGGATCTTGAAGATGTCTGTTGAACATTCTCTCTGTTCTGCAGGCCCAGTAGCTAGAGGACATAGAATATTCAGGAAATATAAAGCAAGTAAATTGCTGACTTAGGGAGTAGGAAAAAGGTCTCTAAGTTAGTAGACATACAACACAGCGTGTGCTGGACTTAAGGTGCAACTACATACTTCCCCTTGGTGTTCTTAGCTTTCCTCCATAAAAGGGGAAATATAAAAAGAGAGACAGAGAGTGAAGAAGACATGCCAAAGGAAAATTTTATTAGAATAGAGAGTGATTCCCTATGTTTCATCATTGTCAAGCTCATTGGTGACATTAGATAAACTTGGGAAAGGAAAACAAAATCCCATATCATATTTAACTAATTGTCAGGCTTGTGAAAATTATAAAATATAGAAGAAACACTCATGATCAAAATGACCTCCAACTATTTTATTAAAAAAAAATTATTTTTTACCCTCAATGCATAAACTTTAATAAGAAAAATTTACTTTATATCATTATACATAATTTTACTTTACCTCTTGAACTGTATCTCCCAACACGTATCCCAGTTTCGTCATCTCATTGCCCAAAAACCCAATATAGGTGGGATAAGTATACTCCCGCCTCCTCTCTTAAATACGTCCTAGGAGGCATAGGACTCATTTGTCTTGTCTCCATTTTCTTGATTTGGTGTAGCCAACCTGTGATTGTCTTCAATAAAAAAAAAGGCACTAAGGACAACAACAAATATCCCATATCCAATCTCGAACCTCAACATCCGCCCCTTAGCAATAAAAGTTCAAGATCATCTTCTCTTGCACCTCGTCAACTTAACACTTTGACCAATTCCAATTTCCCACTGAGTAAAATGCTGAGAGTTTCACTGTCATACAGTACAAGGTCATAGATGTCTGCCATTATGACCTTGACTTTCTCAAGGAAAAATATAGCTTATGTCCTCTCACTAACCACTACCAATAGGCCACTTTTGCCACCTTCAAGTCCAACATAAATTTTAACATGTGTTCTATATTCTTTCACAATATAGAGCACAAACCCAATGTTAATGACATCGCTTCTATGTATAAGGAAGGTACATCAACATCACCCCTACAAGTCTGAACACTTGGTTTAGACAATCCAATCTCCTCCACCTTCTACTTCCTAGACTATGTACCACTTAGTGAGGACGACAATGAATATGAAGACATGGTCAATTAGTCTTTCGTCCAGCTCATCATCATCGCATATACATGTGTCCATCTTCCACCTCATTTTTGCGGCCATCTTACACCTCATCATTTTTGCAAATAAGTCAACTTATTTGTAGCTGACTGCATTCTACCCATGGCTTCATGATTTTGAACCCAGATTCGAGCTGGTCACATGTACATGATGTACACGATGGTGGAGCCTTCTCTTCTAGATCTTCTCATCACTAATGTTTTTTGAATTTGTTTTTCACTAAGATGCTCTCTTTTACCTTTTATTCTTCTATTTAATGTATGGTAAATGGGGAGAGTAGATGTGGCTGTTTAAGTTAGAATTTCTTTACTTCTTAAAATTTGTTTTAACACTATCTTTTAGTTGAATGTTCTTGTATGAATGATAGTTTATTTGGCATATTTTCTATCTTTTAGTTGAATACTCTTACGTGAATGATATGTTAAATGTTCATATTTCAATTTCTATCTAATTGACTTATTTCATACTAAATACTATGATGTGGTAGATAATGTAAAATATCTTATTGAATAATGTGAGGTGTTTATTTTTTTTATTATCACGGATAGATAAAATAGCTAGATTCCCTTGATGGTTTTGTGCACTTTCATCTAATTGCTCTAATTTCATGTCAACATCTTCTTATTGCATAGTTGCTCACTAGTGAAAATATTTGCTTTTATTGTCTTTTATAATCTTCCTGGCTGGTATACTCTTAGGCCTCGTTTGGTTCGAGGGGAGTTTTTTGCCCAACACAAATTTCAACTATAAAAATCAACTTTATTTCACATCTAATACAAATACGAATATTAGAATTAAAAGTATTTCACATTTTACATATTTTCTAATGGTAAAATAAATTTCTCTTCCATTAAATTTAAAAAATAAATTTTTTTTTTTTTCATGTCTAAAAAAAAAGCTCGAACCAAACGAGGCCTTAAGGGGAGCTTCACTTAACTAAAAATCTTTTAGCTTTGGTTGAAGGGGAGCATCTCCATTAAGAGAAAATCTCAAATTCTTTTTGATATTTCCTCAGTGTTATTAGCCACATTTGTCTTTTCAACCCAACTTAAATAAGTTGTCAAACATCGTAAAAAGGAAGATTGTGATGTTTTAGACAATTAATAACTAAATAACTAATTTAAGTTAATATATTACTAATCAATTTTCTCAAGCATGTCAACTTCAAGAACAATAAATTATTATTTCTTACAATCATGTCGGAATATCTATCATCTTCAAGTTTGAACATGATTGAGATGCACTAAAGAATTTGGAGATTGAAGATACTCCTTTTACTTTTAGTTCATATTTATATATTGTAACTTATTGTAATCTTCTCATGAATTAGCTCTTATATTGCTTGAATTAAATGGATGGATAAATGAGCACCGAAAACCTTACTTTTGAGCTTTCACTGTTTTCGATTGATCAATTGTTCAATCACAACTGCTTGATCGATCAAAGGCAATGAGCGGGTTCAGTTGATCAATTAGGAGAAATGTCTCAGCTTCAGGCAGTAAAATTGACTTGATTGATCAAACCAACCTTGATTAATCAAAGACTCCCAGCCTTTTAGCTTGATCAATCAATTGATCAATTTGGCGCAGGAGCCGGCTGACACTGCTGCATGTTTAGATTAATCAAAATAGTTTGACTTGATAGATTTGGCATAGGGGCTAGCTGGCGCTGCTGTAAATTTATATCAATCAAAGTAGTTTGATCGATCAATTGATCAATGAAACATGCCCTAATTCTAGTAGTTAGACTCCAACGACCGACGCTTTGATCCATCACTTAGTCGATCAAAGGCCACCAGCATTCTGCTATACTAATTCTTGGAGCCAACCCTATTTAAGGGTGTTGGGTGGCTAACACTGCTGCAAGTTTAGATCAATCAAAGTAGTTTGATCGATCAGTTGATTGATCAAGCATTCTGTAACTCTAGCTGTTGAACTCCAATGGCTAGCACTTTAATTGATCACTTGGTCGATCAAAGGCCACCAGCATTCAACTATATTAATTGTTGGAGCTAAATCTACTTACATGTGTTGGGTACTATTGGTGGTTCCTCTTGTCTTTTTATACAATTAATTGCTCCCAATTAACACACCAACATCTCAACTCTCAAGCGACCAAAGCAAAAATTAAAAGAAAATCAAGCAAGCAATTAAAATTATTTGTGCTCAAGTACTCAGCCTTCCTCCCTCTTGCATACAAGGCAAACTATTTGAAGGAATGAATGAGTAATTTTTCTTCTTGTTTAGTTGAAATATTGTAGAATTCTCTCTTTATGATTTTCATCTCATGATCTTGTAAAGAAGGGAGAATTTTCAACCTAGCACAGAGAAATTATGTTTAGTCCGCACTCTTGTGTAAGGTGAATTTTTTTCTTGTCTTTGAAATTGTAACAAAAGAATATTATATCAGCTTCTCCACCTTTAATCAAAGGAGTGATTATCATTTAGTTGAATAGTTAAATAGGTTAGGGTGGATTAGGCTCGAGGGTGAGCCGAACCACATAAATTCTCGTATTCTTCTTGCGCATTAATTCCTTTTGCTTCTCCTTGTTATTTTATTGTTTTATTATTATTATTGCGCTTACTTTATATAACTAAAAAAATTAAATTAACTAGAATTTTTAATTAGGGGTATATTCACACCCCATCTTAACTCATACCGATCCCATAAGGTATCCCTCCTTATGAGAGTGGAATGGGGTGTTGAACAAAGTTTGTCAAAAGAGCCTCGTCAACAAACTTGGCAACCCTTGACTGAGTCTTTGAGGTGGCTAACTATCATTGATGAGAGCATATTAAAAAATGCATTGTTTAATAAGGTCTAAAACTTGAAGATGCCTGTCAAACATTTTGTCTGTTCGGCAGGCCTAATAGGTGTTGGACACAACATCTCAGAAAGATATAAAGCAGTTGTAATTGCCAACCTTAGGAATAGGAAAAAGATGTCCAAGTCATCAAGCATGTAGCATAGGGCTTAAGCAAATATGCGTGCTGCACTAAACTCAAGGACGGCTACATGCTTCCCTCCCATGCCTTGGTGATCCCAGCTGCTATCCTCTATAAAGAGGGGAATACAACAAAAGAGAAATAGAGAGAAGACTAGCTAAGGGAGACTCTACATGAGTGAAAAGTGATTCTTTGTGACACATCATCAGTGGGCCTAATGATGATGACAAAAAGTATTTTTCATGTCGAATAAAATCATTACCGTTCTAAGTCTTTGTTAGTAGACATAAGAAAAGAAAGCTAAATATTATTCAGCTAATTGCATAGCTTGTTGTTACCGTTAGAGGTTTGCTTCTTAAGTTGATATTTATATATTCACTTTTACGGAGTACAAGATCCTGTCCTTTCTGTTTCATTTATCGAACTATTTCTATCATTGTGTCAAACAACATGGCGTCAAACAGTGATTTGTCAAACAATGGAGCACAAGGGGGAGCTATCGAACAACATCTGAAGGGGGCACCACGTCAACAAGCAAAAAGTTTGAAAAATAAAAGAAAAAACATTTAAATGGCTACAAATCTAAATGTGCCCACTTATATTTTGAATTACTTGAAAAAATAATCAAAAACTAGGGGAAAGATATAGCAAATGTTTTGTGATGAAAAACCTTGAAAGGGTAATCAAGATAGTATTTTATCCCAAGATAGTTTCCAACCATGAAGACAATATGTGTAAGCACATTTTTTAATTCCTTATTAGTTAAAAACAACATAATTGGACAGCTATTAAAAAAAAATTCCTGAATATAAGAAATTCAAAACAAGCTTTAAAATCAGTTTTGATAACAGAGTGAAATAGTAATTCCCTTCTTAAAACCAAAATATAAAATGATTGCGTATATTCACACAAAATTCAGAAGATATGAACATGTCCATCACAAGCAGTAAAATTTAGCTCAAAATGAGGATACAACTGACACAAATGCATTAACTTACCAAAAATGCACCCAACAGACCACATATCCACTCCAAGCGAGTAGTGAGTCGATCCCAGCAGCACTTCGGGAGCTCTATACCAAAGCGTAACAATCTAAGGAAGGAAGAATATGAGCAATTCGGAGGGGCACAAAGTAAAAAATTAAAACAAAAAAGGATCCACATGAAAACAGTAACTTGGAGATACACATTCAACTTACTATAAAACTACCAGTGCAAACTATACAATACCTCATGTGTATAACTCTTTAAGGGAATGGTGAATGCTCTCCCTAATCCCAGGTCTGCGATCTTCAACATGCCTTTATCTTTGTCTACCAAGAGATTCTGAGGCTTCAAATCTCTGATATTTTGTAGAACTTTAAAAATTGGAGCAACCAGCTTAAGATATTTTAGAGCCAAAACTTTAAATTTACCTGTGCATCACCGCATGACTGTGACAGTGGGCAAGACCTTTGCACAACTGGTACATGAAACTCTGGAGGGAGAAGGCAATTCTAATATATTAGAACATACAAGAACTCTGATGGCAACTCGGGAATTTATAATAGCTCTTTGAATACAATCCTGAAATGAAAATCTACAGATATGAGAATGGAATCAAAAATTAACAATTGTTGCTGAATAAAGATAGAAGGCAAAGGGTAAAACAGAAGAGAAAATGGAAGAGGAAGAGGAAGAGGAAGAGGAAGAAGACATGCAACAATCTACTAAAATTAATGGTCAATAAATGATCAGATCCGGCATGTAAAATACCGGAACAAGTACCAAATGCCAACCCTGAAAAGAGTTTGTAAAAGAAAATGGAAGATCACCAACAGAAACCACTACAAACCACACCTCGAACAATAGAAAGCCACAAAAATCAGGTCTGATCAGATAATCCTTAAAAACGCAACTTGCGACAAAGAATCAAAGTAAGCATTTCCCCACCTGAATCGTTTGAGGCAGAAGAGGCCTTGGATTCGGCCCTCGTTTGTGGGAATCAATGTACTTCTTAAGATCAGTGTCAAGATACTCGAACACAAGATAAAGAATCATCTTCCCGTTCTTGTCAGCGGGCACCACCTCCAGTAATCTACGAAGTAACGAAGAAGGGGATAACTCGTCGGATAAATCCAAAAGAGGTATAGAAGAGATACCGAACAGGACGGCGAGCTAGAGAAAATGGGATTTGGAAGAGATACCGGACAATGTGCATGCTTTCAGAGAGGTAGTAGAGAAGGGAGATCTCTCGGAGGGTCGTCGGGGGTATACCCTCGTCGTCCATCTCCAACCTCGTCTTCTTCAGCGCGACAAGCTGCCCCGTCACCAAATCCTGCGCCTTGAATACCTTCCCGTAGGTCCCCTCGCCCACCTTCTCCAGTTTCTTATACCTCTCCATGTCTGCCACACCCTGAAGCTTCTCCATCCCTCCCACTCCATTAAGCTTCTCCATCTCTGAAGCGGAGAAACCCTAATTTGATGAATCTGGAGACGTTTTGAAATGGAGACGTTGGAGGGAATGTGAATAAAGAGGAACGAAAGCTATTAAAGGTATTCTGGGCTTTTTGGGCCGTTAATGGACCGGACAGACTGGCCCATTAATATGAAGACGCAACGGTCCAATTTTTTGAATTTCGAATGGGAGTGAAAAAGTCTGATCACTCGGAAACCATGGCAAGTGCTCAAATATGACATGACTATTTATTTGACAAATTAAAATTAATTTAATTTAATTTTAAACAGTTATATTATATCATATAATTAATTTATTTTATATTTTATACATATATTAAAATAATAATTATTTTATATCTCATTTTTTACATGTCTCAATATAATTATCAATTTATTTCACATTATTCATAATTTTTAATAAAAAATATATTTATTCAAGTTAAATTTTAAACTAGTTAAATATTAAATTTTACAAATAAATAGGCTATAGTATTGATCTCTTTAAAGCCTTTTTCATTCTCTTTTAGAGCAATATGAGTAATATTGATCGTCTCTTTTAAGTGCTGAGAACAAGGATTTAAATTTAGAAATTTACATAAATACAAGAAACTTGTTTATTTTATATTCCAAAAATTAAAAAACCTAACTACAATACTCTATATGCTCTATGCACAATTCAAGTTGCACGTTAACTTGAGTTAGAATAAATTTAAATCATTCATACAATTAACTGAGTTAGATTAGATTAAATTCGATCGTTACTAAATAAATCATAGAATTTACACCTCCCAACACTCTCTTCTTCTTTCCTGGCATCACCACTGGTTACAAAGATCTCATTAGAAAAATACCACTATATATAAATTGGGAAAATTTTACCTCTCATCGATGTCAATGATATATCTCATTCGAAAAATAACAATTGTATCTCCCTCATAAAGGCTCTCAATAGCCAATCGTATATTTTTTCCTTTATAAAAAAAAATACTATAAAAATTACTAGTATGTCACTAAAATTTATGAGAAGAGGGAGAATAAGAAGAAAAGAATGTTAAACATAAATTTACTTATCTGAGATTTGCTAGACATATTCATCAAAAAAAAAAAAAATATGCTGAACATAAGAAAATTCTCATTATTTGAACATATTATGAAAATTAACTTAATATACAAAATGCAGTATGCATTTTTTTAGACTATACAGAATGTAATATTTAAATTTCAAATCTTTAATTGGTATTATATAAATCTATTATAAACATCTAATCCGTATTATGTATATATATTACACACTAGACATTGTATTTAACATTGAAATATTTAATGAATGCGCATTATAAATAGATAAAATACGATGAAAATAAGTGAAATGATGGATTTTATACATGTGTATGTATTCTACAAAAGAAGAGCCTCGATGCAAGTTTAATTTCATAATTTTTGTTAATATATGTAATAAGTACAGGATGAAGTTCATAATAGTTGTTTTATTTTTTTTTATTTTAATAAAAAAGATTTGATTAAAATATTAACGTCAAGCTCTGGAACTAAATTGAAAAAATTTTAAATCATAGACCCAAATGATTATTTCCTCGTAATTTAAGGGCCTAGATGATATTTACTATTTCAAAATATCTTTAATAATTTCTCTACACTCACATCAAGCTGCATCAATTTTTTGCTCATTATTGGCCATTTTGGCCGCCTCCCCTCTCTTTCTATCTTCCTCGGGCTGTGTCCTTACGAACATTCCACCACGATTTTAACTTTCAAGGGACTTCACTAAATACCTCTCCATGAATTTGACCTCCCTTTTGACGAACATTAGCCTCTCGAGCTCAACTATAATCAACATTCTCACAACGTTGAACCTCTATTAGCACTTTAACTCAACCTTAATAACAACTATTTAGAAAGTTTTTAAAAAATGCCTTTTTTTCTTCCTTTACTTTTTAACTACCCTCTTGATACCATCTTTCTTAATTCTGATTGTCATCACATTGATATTTGTTATTCCCTTAAAAGATTTTCACTTTGGCATTACTACTTAGAATGATAAAAAAAGAGCAAGAGGGGCAGTCATAAATTCTCTTAAATAAAATATAGTGCACATATCAGAAAATCGATGATAGTATAAATGATTCCGTTTAGAAGAATCTGCATGCTTTACATGATAAATCGCATGGACCCGGTCCTATTTGGTTGGAGGCCAGGCCATGGCCAAAATGACCTCCAATGACCTCTAACTATTCTATTAAAAAAACAATTAAAAAAAAGTACAGTGTATTAAAAAATATGTGGAATGTTATATAAAGTAATTTTTTTATTGAAGTATATGTATTGAGAATAAAAAATTCTTTAATAAAATAATTGATGGTTATTTTGGCTATGATCATGACCAAAAATAACCTCCAACCAAACAAGGCAAATATGCAAGAAAATGAATATTTGGGACTCATATGCAATGAAGTATCATCCATGAGATGTGCCTTCAATGTTGTTCAAACCTCAGAGATCCAAGTGCCAAAAGTTCTAAAGTACTACTATCAATAAGGCCTCATTTGTTTGGCCATTGAAAATTAACCTGATTTAATTTTAACCAGGCATATCATATCACACATAAAATTTAATAGTAAAAATTAACTTTATTTCACATTTTACACACATTACTAAAATAATAACTAACTTATATCACATCTCTCATATATTTCAATATAATAACTAATTTTATATCACATCTCTCATATATTCCAACATAATAATTAACTTTATTTCACATAATTCACAACTTTTAATAAAAAAATATTTATCTAAATTTAATTTTAATCTTATTAAATTTAACCTTACAAAAAAATAGGCCCAAATGTTAACAAAATCAAAAATCATAAAAATATAAAGTATCTTACCATATATGAGTTACTTGAAGTACTTATATTTTCAATATAAATACTTTTCAATTTACATTTAATATATTTAATTATTTAGCACATAATGCTATTTCAATCCTCATACATATACAATATTTTTGAAATGAAAGTAAGATTATAAAAGGTCTAATAATTTTTCCTTTTATCTTACGTCGTATCAACTTAACTATTCAAATGCCATTATTCCTTAATTAGTTTATATTTGTAATTCATTTCTATTGCATCTAATTTAATGATCCCAAATAAGTTGATTTTATTTCAAGATCAATTGTGCAATTTACATAAGCTATATATATTCTACAATTAATGATAAATTTAAAATATTTTAACATATAGCAAATTCACTAGACAAATGAATTTAAAATAATTTAATTACAATAACCAATATTTAAATTTGACATCATATTTGAGGCCTCATTTGGTTCAAATTTTTTTTAGATAAAAAAAAATATTTTATTTCTTAAATTCAATGTAAGATAAAATTTATTTTAATATTAAAAAGTATGAAAATGTGAAATATTTTTAATTTTAATATTCGTATTTGTGTTGAATATAAAGTATTAATTTTTATAATTGAACTTTATATTGGGCAAAAAATTTACCTCGAATCAAACAAGTCTGAAGACAAAACTTACAATAAGACTTTACTTTATAGACGCTGAAATAAAATAAGAAAAATAAGTTTAAATCCCATTTACTTTTACTAAAAAACAAAAAAAAAAATTGATTTATTGTTTTAATCAGGTTAATCTTAATCAAGTTATTTACAAAATCAAAAGTTGATATTTTTATTTGACAATTTATGTATAACATAAAATTAATTATTATCTTAGAATATATGTAATATGTATCTTTTATTTTAAAATTTGTTTGAGATATAAAATCAGCCAAGTTTTAATCTAATAGCTATTGTAAGATGCCACCAATCTCATCAAATTCAACCCAAATAATTTTAACTTAATGAAAATATACACAGAAATAACTTAATAAATATGCCCTTCTGCATATGAATGTTACATTAAGAGGCGACGTTATTTTAAAGTTATATCAAATTATTTAAATATCGTTCAACTTTAAATGACATCTAGATTTTAGATATCATTTTAGAGTGACAATATAATTATAATTATAACATTATCTAAACACATTATCAATCCAAATAATAAAAATATTTAAATAACATAACGTTTAAATAATATTAAATCAAAGGCTTCATTAATCAACCAAACAACTCCCTATCATTCAAAGGTCATCAACACCCTAAATGTCTAGCACTAAATTAATGGAACATTTATGTAGAAGGCATAAAATTTTGAGAGAATTAATTACAAGTTTTATACTCATTTTCGCAAAAATGGTAAAATCTTACTAAAATGTTTCAAAAAAGTGTGAAATTCGTAACTTTTTAAGAATTCTGTGTCCTGAATGTAAATATCTCTAAATTAAAATCGATAACACCGCTAAGTGGAGAGTAAATTACCTATAAAAAGGCCTTTTGTTTATTTGAAATGGTAGCAAGAGCAAGAGCCAATTGCTCTAAAAACAAGCAGTACTACTACATAAGAGCTTGACTATAATTCAAGAATTACCAATTGAAACTGCACTATCAAATGCAGAGCCCACATGGGTTATGACAAAATTGCAAATCTTCTGCTTCAACTGCTCAATCTTCCTCACCACCATCCCATCTTCAGGCTTCCTTGAAACAGCATCTAACCAATCACTGACGCGCTTCAAGTGCAACAAAACCGCAGCAACTTTGTTATTGTTGTCCTTGCAATTCGACTCCTCTTCGCTTTTCGAGTGCTGCCCAAACATAAAAATCCCAACATGTAACGTTTCCTCCACAAATTTTAGGAACCACAGTTGCATTTCATGCTGAAGAATCTCAGCAAGCTCCAATGTCTCAATAGTTGAACCTTTCGCTTGATCCTTATTGCTGGTAAGCCTCTTAGATAAGTAAATGCTTGCAAGATCTCCACAGGAATGTGATAATTTTTCGAAGAGTTTCGGCTTGGAGAGGCTACTTGAGCTGCTATTTATTAGACTTAGAACTGAAAGATCGGTAGAAAGAGCTGCTTCCACCCAGAGAGCTGCAGATTTTGCTCGGTCAACAGAAACTACATCAGCAGTTGCTGCAAGAGAAGACGCAACTGAAGCCGCCTTCGAGACATCATTGTAAACTGACAGGAAGTTGTTGATTGTCTGCAGTGGGTTTCCAGACTTTGATGTCAAGCAGAGATCAGAAAACATGCTGAAATGAATATTTTCTTGAGTTAGCCATCAAGAAACGAAAGATGAGTGAAATTTTGTGGTAATGCCAGAATGGGTAAACCATTTCACCTTAAACTTCGAATAATCATTTCTGTGGCCAGAGCCTCTTCCAAAGCCTCAGCCGCAGCCCTGGAAGCAAAGTTCCTCCTTTCAAAGGCATCCTGCATTTTGTGCACATTTAAGCATAAAGCATTCTATTTATGCAGTGAAGATATAAAATTTCATTATGTGCTTAATTTATCTAGTTAATTATCAAAAAAATGTAGACATTACTCCGAAAAATGGTTCATGAAAACACATTAGTCTGAGAAACAATGGAAAATCAACAATACTAATGCATGATACAATAGTTGAAAATTGGATGAAAATTTACGTTATTAAGTACATCTACGTAGCAATATTTTGATGTTTAATGTGTATACTGTACTTCTTAAGTTGTGTATGATATTACACAAGAAAATTGAGAGAATAAATGCCACAGCTAAGACAAAAGCCTTCAAAAAAATTTTAATATCAAAGAATCACATAAAGTATCAAATAATATATAGACAAGAAATTCTTACCTTTCCAAGCCTGGCAAGTTTAGGGTTGAGACCATTCAGTGGGATGCTACCATCTGTCCATTTCCTATCGTAGACTCTAAATTTGGGTACCATGAAGTTAGGATTCTCCAATAATTTAGAGTCAGTTTTGCTATTTTTTCTTCTCCCAGCATCCATTGATGCTTCCTCACTCTTCGAATGCTGCTTGCTAGGTTCAGTAGCCCCACATTGCATTGAGAGCTAAGTATCATGTAGAGAAGCAATATCAAAAATATAAGCCAAAGGAAGAGAAATAGGACGCCAGAGAGTTTTCTAGCATATCAGTATTTAAATAAGAATCCTCCTGGCTTCACTTAAATTTTAGTCCCACATTAATGGAATAAAGTTTTTCATCTAATTTTGTGGAATAATTTGGAATAATTAAGAGTTAAATTGTCCATTTGGTAGAATAAACAGAACAACTGTTCACAACAGACATTATCCTGATTTATGGAGTGCATCAAAGAGGCAAGGTTGAAAAAACTTCCAAAAAAAGATGCCTCAAGCATGGGTTTCTTCTCACAAAAAGCATTTAAGTTTCTCTTTTTTTCTCACTAAACAGAGAAAAATTTACATTGTCTTCTCACTGTCCTTAATTTTGAATTGTTCTATACAAGTTCATTTAGAATAGCTTTGTTTTCATTTTGAAAGTTAATAGCTTTGTTTTGTACTAGAGCTCTACAAGACTGCGTCTTATTAACCAGTAGAGGCAAATAACTTCATAAAAAATATGTTAAACGACACGAATTCTGCATCATTTCTTTTTTTGCTAATTTCTTCATTAGGTACCATGAAGAATCTTAGGTCAGTTTATACGCGAAAAGTCAAATTAATGAATTATTTGAAATCTGCAGTATAACCAAAAGTCCAAAAACAAAAACTTTAGTGAGTAGTTGAATGACAACTTGCATTGTACACTACCAATTTGGTGAAATATAATGTTGAATTGCTGATGAAGAGCAAGATGATGAAATGATAGTGATGGCTGGTTGCAGGAACACTCTCAAATTTACCAGGCAAACAGGCAAACATGCATTTGATGAATAATTACTTCTTTTTAAGTAAGAAGCAATGTTCAACAAGAAATTAGGATCATTGCTTTTGCTATTGAAGAAACGAATAATTAATCCTCCAATCAACTATGCTTATAGAAAAGTAGAGCATAGAGATAAAATGAAGCATCAACATCATTATAACTAAAGAAACATTTAGAAGTGGAGCATCAATCAACGGACTCCTTAATTTTTCAATCATATAGATGAATTTGAATGCTAGAAACAATTAATATATGATTATGTGCTTGAACCCATAGATTAATTAGTCCAGAGCAGAAGAAGAATAATATATAAGATTTATGAAAATGCCAATTGAGCCCAGTTAGCATTGCGCACACTAAGAATGAGAGGGTATGTGTTAAATCATTAAAGAAAAACCTGTGTTGCTTTCTCCTCTAGTTTGCCAGAACCTCTGTTTTCCTTGGTTTCAGTTAAAGAAGTCTCTGAGTTCAACGAATTCTCATCCCAGCTCTTTCTTGCTGGCCTACATGAAGCAACCAGAGAATCCGAAACCCTTGATATGCCGGCAACCACCAACCCCACCTTCCTCTTCCCACCATCACTTACAGCTGGAGACAACTTCATCCCGCCTGAAAGGCGCCTGCCTCCCGGCGATCCCGTGCTCTTCCTCCCCATTGGAGAAGTTGCCGCTTTTCTGGCAGCAGGGGAGGGTTGTCGGTACCTTGAAGGCACCACAATAGCCGGCTCCCTCGAAACCCTCCGGCTTTCCTCCCTCGCCGCAACAAGACTCGGAACTTCGCACTTGGAGGGGACCGGCGAAGGAGCTCTCTTTCCAGCCTTTCCGCTGAGATTTGGGGAAGCCTGCCGCGAGTTGGACTTCCCGGAACCAGAGGGTACAGAGGTAGGGTCTTGCCGGAGAACAGGGGAGGAAAATCGGTTCTTGCGCTTGGAGGCAGAAGATGTCGAATCCGAGGAGTTCTTGCAGACGAGATTCTCCTTAGGAGCAAAGACAGTGCGCTGCTTTACAGTAGCAGCGGCGGCAGAGGGGGAGGCGGGCTGAATGATGAATCCAGGGGAATGGGAGGGGCAGGAAAGAGCGATCAAGGGCTCAGGGTTACCAACAAAGGGGTGAGCGCGGGCGGAGGGGATGGGACGTAGGCCGGAAGCACGGGGTACGGGGACGGCCAAATGGAGGCGATCGATGTACACGAGTTGACCGAGCTGGGGGTGGTTGGAGACAATGGTCTCAGCGTCGCGGTCGGAGAGTGAGACATAGGTAGAATTGAGCGAATCTGAGAGCTGTAGGTAGAAGCCATGGGAGGGCCAGAGATCTTCTGCAGCGGAGGCGACGGAGGAGGGAGCAGGGACGATGCCGGTAACCTGGAGGACGGCGGATCGGTGCTCACCGAAAGGCTTGGCGTCGGAGTTCATGGACTGGAGAAGCTTCAGCAGAACGCCAGGCGTGAGGGTAGCCATCGCCGTGAAGAACTGGGAACGGACGGAGGGAAGGAGAAAGAGGAGCTGGGAGCAGCTGGCTGGGTCGTGCGCCTGTCGTCCGTTTCCCGTTGGGTAAGCTGACGGAAGGAGGATTTCAAATTTCAAATCCCCGCCTTTGATGGCACATTCAGATCTCTGATCTTATTAAAGTTTCAACGTTACAAATTTATGTGCACCAATAAGTCGCGCACTCAATAATGAACCCGCTCCAAGAACGTCCCAATTTTTTAGGGCCGCTGCTGGGCCGTGCTGCCCCGGTTCGGGCTTAGTTGGGCCTGGCAAATGTGGGCCGGAAATTTAAATGTTAATTTAATTTAGAAATCAAAGTTTTCCATTTGTATTCATTCCGCCAAATATTTTTATATGCATGCACATATGTAACAAGTAATTTATTTAAATTTATTATATTTTAAAGAAATTTTTACTTGTAAATAATCAACTTAAGATAAATTTGGTGCCTGAAAAATCAACTTTAGGCCCTCAATAAATAAATAAATAAATAACTTTAATGTGGCATGCATGTAAATACAAAAACTTTTGAGCAGAGCCGATATAAATATGAAATCTTTGAGATTACATATATGTATATAAAAAAATTTTAAATGCAATATGTGTAAATAGAAAATTTTAAAGTCATGTGTATGTAAAAGCCATCTTTATGTTAGGCAAAGTGTATTTCTTTTGGTAAAATTACATTCAGGTCTTTGAATTTAAGATATAATATAGTCTATGATTTTGAATCTTTAACATTGGATCCTTAAAATAAATAATGCATCAATTAAATTTATTTTTAAATTTTTTAATAACCAAATGCTCCTTCTCACTACATGCTCTCTCTCTTCCCTCTCCTTCTCTCTTCTACAAACCTTAGTAGTCAACGATCTCATAGCTGTGTAGCTACAAAGGTGGTCGGGGAGCAACGCCTCTCTCAGAAGGCCAAGCAGCACAACTGCACAATCGCTGCTCATCGGCATCCCTCCTGCAGCCCTCACAAAGTTGTACG
The DNA here is from genome assembly GCA_019297695.1 of Apostasia ramifera. Classification (NCBI taxonomy): domain Eukaryota; kingdom Viridiplantae; phylum Streptophyta; class Magnoliopsida; order Asparagales; family Orchidaceae; genus Apostasia; species Apostasia ramifera. Next base: position 274,525 of record JAEMOT010003875.1, on the reverse strand, counting down.
TATTAGTTCCTCCATTGTAATTACTGTAGAATCATATATTTTGATATTTAGCATCATATTTAAGTTAGTAACTAATGGTATTTTGAATTTAATGCATGCAGGCTTGGAGTTTTATAACTAACTTGATACTCTATGTCATGGTTAAAATAAAAAAGCTTGGGAGCAAAACCATGCTTAACTTATGGAGCGTTAGAGCAATCAAGAACAATGTTTAAGCCTTATTAGAGATAAAGAGAAGCTCATTTGAAAATTTTCTTATTGTTAATTATTGTAATATGTCTAAAAAATATTATAAGATTATCCTTAAAGTACAAGGAGATATGGATTATGTTATAAGAACTTAAGACCTTGTTCGATAGTAGTTAAATCTAGTTCAATTGTATTTGTGTTAGATTCACCGAAAAAAAAATTATTGATTTGAGGCTATTGATCAATAACTGATTAATCAATATTGTTTAATCAATCAAATGATCAATCAAAGGCAGCATGCTATTTTACGGATTAGTCTTCTGATTGATCAATTAATCAAGTAAAGATGTCTGAAATGTGATCATTGAGTTTCTAATGGCTGGCCATTTGATTGATCAAAAGTAGTCTAAGCTAATTTTTACTAGCCATTGAAAACCTCTTCTACGTACAGTTTTGAGATATTTTAAGGCTTATTCTTGATGCTTATTAAAAATCTCTAACCCTCATTTGGTGAGAGTGAGCTAGAGTAATTAATGAATAATTAAAAAGTGATTAAGATGATTAAATGAAAATCAAAATTAATTAAACTCTTTAAGTGCTAATTGGTGATCCCACTTCTCTGGTGCATTAAGAATTTAATTCTAGAAAGGAGACGTTAGTTTCTTATGCTTATAATACTATTTACATCTCCCTCGGTCTCGTTTGTAATCAATGAGAAGAGCCTCCAAATGGGATCTAGAGAAGGTGATTTGGTTCCCTGACACTAAGCGTGAATAAAATCTCTAGTGTAAAGCCAGAGGAGATTTGGATTAAGGCTTCTCCGTATTAGGACAAAGAAGAGATTAAATTATACGGGCTTCTACACCTTTAACCAGAGGAGAAATTTAGTGGATAGTTGAGTTGTTGTTTGGCCAAGAATGTAGATAACATAGGTATCAAATCCTGTTGAATTCTTGTATTTTTTATGTATGTGATCTCTTTTTTTTTTTTGCACATCTTATTATTACTTAAACTCAATTGATATTATAATTTATGTGATATTATACCATAAATTTAAGAATTTAGATATAATTTATTCTTTTTTTTAGGCTCATAACACTCTGATTCATCAGTCTCAAAATTATCCAATTTAGTTCTTTGCATTTGATTTGTATTTTCGATATTTCTAAAAGAAATAATCACCGTCACCCTAAGATCATTTTTATTTTAATTTTTTTGTCATCCATTCAAATTGATCAAAAAAAAAAAACCTTATTTCATATTTTTCAATCTTTTATAACAATCAATAGGGTAAAATAACAAAAAAATGAAGTCTTTTTGACCGATAAACTAATGGAAAATCATATCTTCCCTTTCTTTTTGGTTGGAACTATTTGTTTTATCCAACACAAATTTCAACTATAAAAATTAATTTTATTTCATATTTAATGTAAATACAAATATTAGAATTTATAGTATTACATATTTTACATATTTTCTAATATTAAAATAAATTTTTTTTCATTAAATTAAAAAAAAAAAAATCTCTTGTCTAAAAAAAAGCTCGAACGAAACGAGGCCGACCTAATGCCAAAAACTTAAAAATCAAAAAATCAAATCAGAAATTTTTGAAAACCAAATTAAAGGACTATAATACTATGAACTTTAAATAAGAATTTGAATATTACTAAAATATTATCTCATTTTATGTATTTAAAAAACATTACAAAGAATCATAATATTATCTAAAATGTCTATTCAAAAAGTGACGTTGGATTAACTTTCTAATATTATCTTTCAATATAATAATATTAAATTAAATAAAAAAATAAATTAAAAATTACATTAACATCTAAAATTCAGATAATATCATATCAAACGTTGTCTTAATTTAAATAAAGCTGGTGACTCAGGCCTAATCTAATTCAAAATTTGATTCAGAAAATCGGTCTAGTTTCACGCGGATGAGTTATTTTGCACCGACTTGAAACAGTATATTTTCATAAAATAACATCGTAATTTATTGAAAGATGCGTATAACAAAATTGATTTTTTTTTTTTGCATTTAGTCACTGTCATTTAGAAAAGAAAGAGATTTGCACTGCCTTATATTCAAGTTATTAAAGACATGTATGAAGGAGCTGTTACCTCTATTCGGACACAAGGAGGTTTGACTAAGGATTTTCCTATTACAGTTGGATTACACCAAGGCTCGGCTTTAAGTCCGTATCTTTTTGCTTTGATTATGGAAGTCATGACTGGTCATATTCAAGATGAATTGCCTTGGTGTATGCTCTTCGCAGATGATATTGTTCTTATTGAGAAAACTAAAGAGGGAGCTAAAGCGAAACTAGAGCTTTGGAGGAATGCTCTAGAATCTAAAGGTTTGCATCTCAGTAGATCAAAAACTGAATATATGGAGTGCACATTTAGTCAAGAAAGAAATATTTATATTGGAGATGTGACAATTGATGATCAAATTGTCAAGAAGAGTGAGCGCTTTAGATACCTTGGATCAATTATACAAAATGATGGCGAAATAGATAATGACGTTATTAGCAGGATTCAAGCAGGCTGGGTAAAATGGAGAAATGCTTCTGGTGTGTTATGCGATAGAAAAATTCCATCCAAAATTAAGGGTCAATTTTATAAAACTGTAATAAGACCAGCGATGATATATGGTGCTGAATGCTGGCCTGCAAAGAAGAAACATACAAATAAAATAAATGTTGCAGAAATGAGAATGTTAAGATGGATGTGTGGATATACACGAAAGGATAGAATGAGAAATGAGTATATCCGAAAGAAAGTTGGTGTTGCACCAATTGAGGATAAACTTAGAGAAAGTCGGCTTCGATGGTTTGGACATCTAAATCGTAGGCCAATTGAAGCTCCAGTTAGAAAAATTGAGTTATTGGATTTTGCTCATGTACAAAGAGGAAGAGGGAGACCAAAGAAGACATGGCAAGAAACTATAAGGAGTGATCTTAATTACTTAAACTTAGATAAGAATTTGGTAACTGATAGAGCGCAATGGAAATAAAGGATTCATGTAGCCGACCCCACTTAATGGGATTAAGGCTTGGTTGTTGTTGTTGTTGTTGTTAGTCACTGTCATTTATTCATTTAAGGAAGGTTGAATTGGTCACTCAAAAACTAACAATCTAGCAGAGCTTTTTTTAGTCAGACAAAATGTTGAGGCAAATCAGGAAGAATTTACATCCTTCTCATGAGCATCAATCAACTCAAGTTGCATGCTGGCTTTTTGTTTAATCAGATTAATTTAAAAAATAATAATAGAATTAAATTTTATTTTTATTTTTAAAGCTAGCTCAATTAAATCAATACAACAACAACAAAAACCAAGCCTTAATCCCACTAGGTGGGGTCGGATACATGAATTTTTTGTTTTCATTGCGCCCTATCAGTTACCAAATTCTTATCTAAGTCTAAGTAACTAAGATCACTCCTTATAGTTTCTTGTCATGTCTTCTTTGATCTCCCTCTTCCTATTTGTACATAGGCAAAATCCAATAACTCAATTTTTCTCACTGGAGCTTCAATCGGCCTACGATTTAGATGTCCAAACCATCTAAGCTAACTTTCTCTAAGTTTATCCTCAATTGGTGCAACACCAACGTTCTTTCGGATATACTCATTTCTCATTCTATCCTTTCGTGTATATCCACACATCCACCTTAACATCCTCATTTCTGTAATATTTATTTTATTTATATATTTTCTCTTTGCAGACCAACATTCAGCACTAGCTCAATTAAATCAATATAATAAAAAAATTATATAATCTAATATATTTTTTTAATAAATTAATCATCTATTGGTCAATTTATTGAATTATTTATTGAGTTATGCACCAAATTTTGTACAAAAAGTAGTCGAGAAAAATTGTGGGAGCAAGGAGGGGATGACAGTTAGGGGTGACAATATATGATCCGATCTGTGAATCCGATCCGCAAATTTTGGGTATGGGTCGTGAATTTTGACCCATTTATTAAACAGGTCGGGTTCGAGTTGGGCATAATAGGGTCGGGTAGGGTTCGGATTGGGCATTTATCAAAAAATACTCTATAAACGAGTCGGGTCGACCCGCCAACTTGACCCATTTATTAATCAGGTCGAGTTCGGGTCATGAATTTTGACCAATTTAATAATGGGTCGGGTTCGGGTTGAGGCTATTCGGGTCGGGTCGGATTCAGGTTCGACCCAAACCCGACCCGCTGACCCGTTTTGCCACCCCTAAATTGATAGTCAATTTTAAATGACTTTTTTGTTGGGTAATTTAACCGTGTGTCAACATTTGTATATATTACGAAAAAAATTAATCTATCATATTAAAACTTAGGTCAGATGTAAATATTAACATTGATGATTATATCAGTTTCTATGTAAACTAATTAGAAAAAAATTAATTATGTAAAAAAAAAAATTTATTTTTAGAAATTGAATTAAATGTAAAAAAAAATGATAGGCAAATTTAGTTGTAACAATTTTAAGATCATTTATATTTGAAAAAGATTATTTAAACTGGAATCAGTTATACTTTAAAAATTAATTATCTACATATTAGTAAATTTATTATTTTATATAGCATACATGTAAATTTGATAAATTATACCGTGCATATTTTTTTATACTATACATACTATAAATTACTAAAAAAATCATATTGTATACAATATAAATATGATATGGAGGTAAATTTTAAAATTTTATAGTACATAAAATATAATTTATCAAGAATAAATATGTATTACTATATTATTTTGTTAATTATCTCTAGTTTATAATATTAATCAAGATTTTTTCTGTTTTCTATTTCTTTTCAAAGGGAATAAGTATATTTATGTAGATAATTAAGTGGCAATGAACTTAAAATTTTGATTTTATAAAGTGTTTAAAATTAAATACTTTTATTAAATTTTATTAAAAAATAATTAATAAACATAATAAAATTTAACTAAATTTAAAAATCACTGTAAATACATAAATAATTTTTATATAAAATTTTAGTAAAAACTAAATCATAACTCGAATTAACAACAAAATGTCCACACTTTAAGCTTTTATTAATACCTAATTTATATATTTTAGTAATTTTTTTTTTATTAAATCAAATAAATTATATTGAAAAGTTCGGTTCAGTTACACGTTAGTATTTAAAATTTAAAAACCCAATTCAAAAATTATTCAAACTAAAAATTGAACCCATAACTCTCGATTTAGTTAACTAAAATTTCCAGTTTGAACTGAAAATTTTTTAGCCTTATACTGGCTATGTATTATTTTCTCATATTATTTGATTAGATTAGTTTGATATCAATGAAGTTAAAAACTGTTATAAAAATTTAATGCCTATTAAAGCATTACCCAAAGAGGTTAATCTGAAATAATTAAAAAATTATTGTGTTTACTTGAATAATAATATTTAAAGAATGAGAGGCAAAAAATTTGAAAGATTTTTGAGATTGTTGTAGATATGTACAACTATTATTAAATATGGCTAATTGTATACATTAAGATAGGCATGTAGATTAAAAATAAATAAATTTTATTACTCTAAGTTTATTGGAGATATAAATTAGTGATAGTCGAAGAGGGCAGGGAGTGATCGCCAAGCAATGTAGTAAAAAAAAGAAATCACTAAGGCAAAGTGCAATTTCTGGCAAGCTTTCACATCGAAAATGGAGGAAGATCCTGAGCTGTATAAGTAGATAAAGTGATCTCAAATAGTAGAAATAATTTTTTGGGTAAAATTGTGAGGTTAATGATAGAAAATTCTATAGTTAAGCGTACTTAAGCTGGAATAATATTGAGATGGATGACCTTCTGAAAATTATTTTAAGTCACGTAATTTTCTAGAGCCAAAACAAGATCACAGAATATTACGTAAAATATACTTTTCAATATAATATAAATGATACATTATTTTATCTTACATAAACTCTGCATGTTTATCCGGTACATACTAAATAAGATGGATAGTTGAATCATTCAAAAAAGGGGCATTTAACTGCATGCCACACAAACTTTTTAAAATTACATCACACATTTTTTTCACAAAATTTACATTATGAATTGTGAAGAAAATATGTGTGGTGTAATACATGAAGTTTTATGTGGCATGTGGGTAATTATCCCTTCAAAAAATAATATCAAGTATAGTTTTTTTTTTTTTGATGTAATATCACAAGTAAAGTTACATATGATTATAGTTGGTAATTAAGTTAACCAACAATTATATCATTTTTTTAGTTAAGTATGTGAATACTGAATACTGAAGAGGTACATAGAAGTCCATTAGAATCTTTCTTTATTATATATCCATTTTGATGGCAAATTTTTATATTTATATATGTCATTAAAATCATAGAATATTATAATAATCGCCCACCATTGCTCCTAATGCATGAAATGAAATAAAATTTATTTGTTATGTTAAAATTTATATAAGATATAAAATAAAACTAATAATTATAATAAAATGAGTGTAAGATGTTAAATTAAATTAAATGTTTATATTAGAATTTGAGTGAGATCTGTTAGATTGAAAATTTTAATATGTAGCAAAATACTAAACAAGATTATATTTACATATAAACATTTACACATATGTCATTTTATAATTTTTAATATTATAATAATAATGCTATGTCATTATTATCAAGATTAAATCATACAAAATATGATTAATTATTTTAATCCAAAAGCCCAAGCAAAGAGAGAGAGGGGAGGATAAAGAGAGATGGATGTTACTGTCTACTGAAGCTCAAAGACACGATTATAAGTGAACTTGAAATATGAGGATACCAATTACCTGAGGGTGATATTAACGATGGCATCATTGCTACAGAGGAAAGAGAGACTGATGCAGTAGCCACATAGGATGGAGAGGTCAACATAGCAACAATAAACTAAGGGAGAAACACAATCGAGCACATCGCAGTCGACAAAAATTTTTAAGAAAGAAAAAAGAGAGTGTAATATATATGATATAAATGAAAATTTCGTGTATATATATTTCATTTATATTTAGAAGAAGTTAACTTGAGTGTGTTTATGAAATATATAAAAAAAATATTTAAGCAAAAAAAAATATAAAATAGCGCTTTAGTAATTAATAAATCTTTGATATATATGTAATTGTCTGAAAACTAAAGCTAAAGCTTGCAAAAGTTACAGGTTAGCCACCAAAATTTCAAAATTGCTCCCAGCAGAACCTAAACAAAATCGCGAACTTTGCCGGCGCGGGGCTGAGACCGGAAAACGTAAACCTCAGCCCTTAAGTGGCGCAGCTCGCGAGCCGAACATCTGCTCGAGGAGGATGACCACCGCCATGGCGAGGCCGGCGTCGAAGTTCGGCTGGACAACAAGCCGGAAGACGTCGCCACCGAAGGAGACGCCGGCGACCGCCTCCTTCCTCTGGACCTCCGCCACTGGCCGCCGCCGCTCATCGTAGACGACACACGCCCTCTGCGAGAACGAGCCCTCCACGCTGTATATGGGCCCCGCTTCGCCGGCAGCTCGGCTGCAGGGGATCACGCGCGCCAGCGCCTTGGATGAGAAGAGCGTCGCGTGCTTCCTCACCGAGAAACTCGGCCTGGCTGCCGGCGCCGCACCCTCACCTTCGTAGATCTGCCAATGATCCGCCAGGCTAAGCCTCTGCATATTTAAGTAAAAATTCAGATTGCATCCAGATCTAATTTTTAAAGTTCAAGACGAAATCACAACATCAAGCATTGAAATCCCCTAATTCCATTCAAATTTCAAACGAAATTGAAATCGGGGGAAAAAAATTTTAGAATCTATCGATGCAAATCGAACTAAATCGATTCAAAGGAACTGCCGATCGAAATTCCAAATTCAACTTCAAATTTCAGATGAAATTCAATTCATGGAACAAATTTCCGCATCTGATCAAGTATCGATCTTCTCGAGTGACGGTACCTTTCGGCGGATGGCGAAGAGGGGTTTCCCGGCGGCGTCCATGAGCACGATCTCCGTCCGGCTCTCCGAAGAATAGTTATCGACGCGGAATACAAGGCTCCCCTTAGCATCAAAGACGGTAAAGCCGCTGCAGTTGAAGAGCAGGGACTTCCGCCAGACGGTGAGCGCCGCCGGCTCAGCACATGCATCAACCTCCGGAGCCGGAGATCCGAGGATCAGGGAGTTCGGATAGACCTTCGTCATCTTATCTGGCAAGAATCACCGGCGGCTGGCGGCCGGAGCTCGTAGTTGAAGGAGAGGGCGAGCGAGCCAGGAGGATCTTGTGGTGAGAATTGATCGATCCCCCGGCCTGGTATATATACCTCTCGCGGACGAAAATACCCCTGCGCCACTGCCGTTAATAAATTGGACACGTGTCAGTCAAAAGCACGCATTGACGGTGTTTTTTTGGGCGGCTGATTTGGCTGAAATGAAATGTAAATTTCTTGCGGGTGATTGCATACAAGTTTGATCGTGACCGTTTATTAGAAAAGAATGAGGTATCTCCACCGTCATTTTAGTGCTCAAGTAAATCAAATTTCGTACACAAGATGCAGCAAAATAAATGCGGCGGACTAATTTAATACGACTCTTCGATGAAGTGAAATTGTGGATAGCTCCATAATTAAAAACAAAATTACATACACGTTATTGTAAAAAAAATTTAAAGACCCTTCCAAAGACAAATTAAATCAAACTCAAGTTAATTGGAAAAAAATTTTCAATCATCGAACCATAGGTTCAATTTAGTGAAAAAAATATTGAGTCCACACTGTGCGACACTTTAGAATTTTGGTTGCTAATAATACAACCATGCATGTGCAAGCAGGCCCGACCACATGCAATGAGAAAGAGAAACGACTTATTATCATATCATTAGTAGCAATAATATGAACTTCATCTAATAAATTTAAAAATAAAATGCATTTTATATCCCCTATTGATCGTCGTTCTAAGTAACTTTTGCTATATATTTACGTTCGTTTGTATTAAATGTCAGGCTAACTCTATTTGAAATATTTGTAAAATATTCAATCTGAGTTTTTTGATATTTTACGTACATATTTGTGCAATTTTTTTTAATCGTGTATCGCAAAACACATTAATGCAATAGCAGTAAGTACTAAACGATATATTCTAAATGACATTTCCTTTCACATATTGTGAATAGTTATGTGGTTTTCACAATATAATGTACTAACTCTCAATGTGACTTGCTATTTCTAAATGAGTCATTAAGAAATTGCATGGCTTAAACACTTTCCAAATCACTCATGCCAGAGCTATTTCAACTCAAATATGCTTAACTACCGAATTTCTCATCATTAGCCTTACAGTTTTGTTTCAAAAAATGTATCAATTATTTAGGAGCATGTTATTCACTTATTCAATTGAGATACTCCCATCCATTTTAAATTTGGAATAATTTATTCTTATTCCGCTCCACTTAGAACCTACAAAGAGTTGCTCATGTCAGAAAGATTTCGATTGAATCATGCATTAGACATTACCCCAGCAATCAGTTTCTTCCCTTTTGAATTTTGGGCTTTCACAAGCTCACTAACTTTTGCTTGGTTCATTCTCGAACCACATTATATTATAGAAGGTTAGCTTTGATATTATATTAATTTAATATTCTGTGTTCAAATATAGAAATATTATTTATTTTGATTTTAGAAAACTGCATGACTTGAGCACTTTTTAAGTTCTCATTCATCTAAGTACTACTCTAGATTAAGCACACCTAACTATAGAATTTTTTATCATTAATTTCATAAAAGTTTTTCCAAAAGACGTCTCTACGTTGGGTGGGGCGACGATGGGTACATAGCATGTATTCATAAGGGTTAAAAAAATTTGCGAAGCGAATATGTGTTTGGCATAACCAGGCTTTTATCTTCTTCGTTGCCATTTCTATTCTTTTTTGGGTAAAGGGTAAGTCATCCCTTTTACACGCTATGTGTGCTCAGACCCAGGTGTTTGGCACACGTGGCTCCCTCTGATTGGGTTCCGAACGGTGCGTCATCCGGACCCAATAACTTCTCCTTCCTACACACTCTTGAAAGGCCAATCAGAGAGCGGAGCCATCAACAACCAACGGGAAGGCCAGTTTAATTTTTTTTAATCTAAACTAAAACCTGCCTCTGCTTCTTGCAATCAAAACTGCATTGTGAGAACTCATTCAGTTGGATCGATTTCATGCTGGATCGGTCCTTATCAATCTAGTTCTCATTAGAACTTGGTCGAATAACTATGCTGATCTATCTAGTATGCATGGTTGATTAACGGATTGGTTGATCTTGAGCCAGATCGGAACCAAAACCTACTAGCTGGTTCCACTTGGGCCAAGTTAAAGCGGCACATCAAATCAACTGTTCCATGGAGGAATCAGCATTTTCAGATGACGAAGATGGTGGGCTTTCCACATCACCTTCTTTAAAGAGTAGAAAAAGTTCATTGGGAGGCAATATGAAAGGGAGAAGAACATACACAAAGAGAGAGTGAAAAGGGAGAAAAAAACGAGAATAGGAGCATTTTAGTCGTCTTCATTCTACGATCGATAATATGAAGGCAATGCCAATATGCAGTATTGTCAAACTTAAGAACTAGTGCGAAATCTTTTTAATTTTGAATTTATATATTTTTTTTGGAATCAAAAGAAAAAATTTATATATTTTTTTGTATTAATATAAATACTCTATCTACAAAATATGTGTTTAATTAAAATTTTAAAATTTAGATGTTATTTTTTATTAATAATTTTATATTTTTTAAAAAAAAATATTTAATTTTTTTTCAAATTAAATAATTATTTTTTAAAATAATATGATTTATTGTTAAAATAATATTAAATTAAATACCTCTTTAGTTATTTTTACATAAAAATTTGTATTTAAAATATCATAATTATGAAAATGTGAGGTTTCATTATGTAAATTGAAGTCCCTAATAGTTTTTTTTTTTTAATGTCAATCTAAAAGAATTTTAGATAATTAAAGTTAACGTCATCCGCATTAGGCAGATCTTCTGTAGAGATTTTGATTCGTGTCCTAATTATTGTGATTAAATAATGCAACTATTTCAAAAAGATTGGGAGATTTTATTTTTGAATTATAATAAATTGCCGAGTCAACCATATTATTGTAATTAAATATTAAACTTTAAAAACATTTAATATTAATAATTAGCTATGTTTAACATTATATACAAAATTTTAAATAAAAAATTAATTTTATTTTATATTTAATATATATATATATATATAAAATAATAATAACTAATTTATATTACAAACAGGATCATTAATGATAATTTGATCTTTGTGCTGACATTGAGTTAGCTCAATCTAATTTATTGAACTTGAAAAGATTTAATTTTAATTTTTTAATTTTAAAAATTAAACAGATAAAATAAATCAAATTGACTTTGCCTGACTTGGTGTGATTGAAACCAAAACATGTATAATTAATAGATTTATGTTATTAAGATCTTTGTAATGTAATTATATGATTTAGATTATATATTTAAATTTTAATAATATTATCAAAATTAAAAAATCACCCTCAAAATAATAGAGTAATAGTATCCTGAATTATGTTCAATTAATTATATTATTAAATCAAAACACGGAATCTTCAATAAATTTCAAATGTTGCAACCCCGACTTCACTATTTAATTTAAAAAATAATCAAATTAATTAAAATATTAAATTATTGACCGGATTAGTGAATTACAAATTAAATCAAATAGTCCAAACATAAATAATTTGGCTCAATTATTTTTATTTGAACCATTTCATGTTATTGGCTTAATTTTATTGGAGTTAATGTTAAGTTTTTATGGTAATATAGTTATCTTGACATTTTTATATATATATATATATGATGTGAAAAATATTCATAACGTAAAATATAATTAAATTTTAATTTTAAAAATTTATATAGGATGTAACTAACATAATTTTATCAGGCACTCTGGTAGATTTTTTATTTCAAAATGCTTATAAAAAAGTATTATTTAGGTTTTTTTATTAATTTTTTTTTTACATGAATTATTGTTTTTTAAACTTTAATTATTAAGCTATAATTTTAAAAAATAAAAATTAATATAGGCACTTAAGCATTAAAAGTTTATATATTTAAATATTTTAATTACTATTATAAACTCAACAATTATTTCTCAATATGCAAGCCAATAATAGTAATTTTAAAATTTTTAAAAATTAGTAACTTAATGAAACCTATTAAAAAAATTCATATAAAAAAATTGACATGAGAGAAACAAATGACACTGTTTTTATGAACTTGTGGAAGTTTCAGAGTAATTGCTCAAAAATCTAGATTAAATTATTTCTAAAATTAAATAGATCATTTTATTTAGAGGATGTTTAATATAATACTGTTCTGATATTATATTATGTTATTTAGAAAAAATAATTTTTGAGTTTAATAACATCTATAAATAATTTTTTATAAAATTATAAAATTATTAGTCAAGAAATGACATTTAAATATTATAATATTTAAATAATATGACATAACATCAAGATAATAATAAATTAAATATTTTTTAGTAAAATTTTTCTAATAAAGCGGGGAAGTATAGAGTCCCAGATTTGATTCATAACATCGTAGGAATATTTAAAGGGGAGAAGAAATTGCAATGTTTTGAGTTAAAAAATAAAGAAAAAATGAAAAAGAAATTCTACTTAATTAAACGTTGTTTATTTAAAATTATATATTCAAAAATTTAAGAGAATAAATTTCATTTCAATTTCAATTTTTCAGTGTAGATAAAAATAAATATAAAAGCATTATTTTAATTAAGATAAATTACTCTTGCACTTATGTTTATAAAACTTGTTTCATTTCATGCTGGTCATTTAGTTTTAATTTTATATATTATTTGATTCCTTTATGTTAATATTATTTGAATTTTCAATTTAATTTATCCCTGTTTCTTTTTGAAATTCATCCTTGTTTCTTTTTTTAAAATTCGGCCGAAGCATAAGATACTATAAAAAGCAGAGTAAATATATTAAGTATAATAGTTGTGATTCTCAGTATAAAACTCAAGAAAAAGAGATATATCTTCATTTCATCTTATATCACCAATATAAGCAGAAGAAGCAATAAAGTCAATAACTTTATTAACGTATCTGTATACATGTATAATTTTATGTGCATTAGGCACTCAAAAAACTTAAGATTTTAGGAGGTAAGTCGCTTCTAACATCTTCGCTTTTAGTCACTTACTAATTGCATCCATAATATATATATTTAATTAATTTAATAAAGTATATTACTTTTTTATTCACTAATAAATGTTTTTTTAAAAAAATAGAATAGCCATATAATAAGCTAAGAGATAAATGTGATTTTAACTTAAAACTTTAGGACTTATATGTAACAATATAAAACAGCTGTGAATCCTAGTAATTTAGTACCTATAAAAAATTTTCCCCTTTAATTAATATAAATTTATGGCAATTACTAATTATGACCCAGGACTTCAAGAATTGATAATTTCACGAATATAGTTGTTCATTTTTTTTATCACATGAATTAAATCCATTCAATTTGAAATTAACACAATAAATTATAATATATAAATGTTTTTTGAAATATGAAAGGCCATATTCTTTAATTACTGTTATATTATAATTTATGGCAATTAGCAATTTTTTTTTAAATTTAAATGATCATATTCTTTACATCTCTCTTCCTAGATGATCCCTTTAGGCTCTGTTTGGCAATGGGCTAAAAATCATGGCTAAAATTAGTCATGGCCAAAATCTTAAATTTATTTTAAAAAAAACTTAAAAAATTATTTTATATCTCATCTCACACAAATTTAAACATTAAACAATCACTTTATTTCACATCCAACACAATTCTCAATAAATCAATCAATTTTATTTCACATCCTACACAATTTTTAATATAACCAACTTACTTTATTTCACATCATACACATTTTTCAAAAATAGCTAAAAATTCCAACCAAATCTTCTTTTTTTTCTTATTACCAAACAGTTAAAATTGCTAGTCTTTCGATGAAGAGGTCTTATTGCCGATTATTTTTTTTTTGTACAGCCCTTCCAACTTCTTCGATATATTCTGAGTTATCTTTTTTTTAGCCACCAAATCTAAGATTACTTCATCCTGTTTTATTCTCTATAGACAATTGATAAACTTTTTGCGCAAGTCCTTCCATTCCTTATAAGGTTCTATTATTAATGGCTTCTTTTTGGTGCCCAATATGCATATCCTTTCATTTTAAATGATCGGTTAGCATAGTGGGCGGAGAGTGGATGGTTGAACTCGAGCAATATTTCAAAGGATATAATCTCATATAAGGAGCAGCCCGTAGCAGAATAGTCTCACATCACAATATAAAGCTATAAACTAGTTGAGTTCGGGCAAGTTATGGCTAGCTCAAACTCGAAATCAATGATTTCGATTTGAGCTCTCGATTTGAGCGAGCTTTAGACAAAATCGTTCAAGTTCAAGCCATCTCAACTCGAATTGTTCGAGCTCAAGTCATCTTGACGTGAAACTGTTCGAGCTCGAGCCATCTCGATCTGAAACCGTTCAAGCTCACGCCACCTCGGCTTGAAACCATTCTAGCTCGAATCTGATTCGAAATAGATTCCGAGCTGACTCAAAATGAGTATTTTGTATTATAAAAAAAAAATACATTATAAATGCTTATCAATATCTATAAATATATAAATAAAAATAATCCATATATTTAACTGTTTATTTCAAGTCAATTCAAGTTTATATCGAGCGAGCCAACTATGGCTCAAACTCAATTTGAAATGATTCGAACGAGTTTCAAGCAAGCTTCGAGTTTTCGACTATTTTTATAGCCCTAGGTAAAATATGACATTACAAACTATGAGAGTGATATTTGAAATATACGAAAATATAATCTTATCATGTAGAGGCCTTTTAAAACGAATGACATTACTATTGAAGTTATTAATACATACGATAACTCTGGAGCGATAATGTTTCAAATTTTAACGAGTGTTGTGACAAGAAAACAACCAAAAGAACAAAAAGGGTGTTTTACGTGGAAAACCGACTGAGCGAAAAAATCACGGCTCCTTTCGAGGAAGCTTCAAAGATTTTCACTAATGTAAAGAAATGAAATTACAGTCAGAGAGGGAATTGAGAACTTGAGGAAGAAAAGAAGAAAAAAAATCTTTTTTTTCCTGTTACAATGCGATTTTTATACCCTGATCTAATCCGTGAGGTCATCTCAACGGAATGGGCTTCACTTCTGGTGTCAGACCAGCAATACCTGACCTCGGCTGTCAGGTGTACGGACAGTACTGTCTCGAGGGTAGGGAGGACCATAACTCTTAAAAGCGGCATGGTCCTCTGTACCTCATAAGTCGTCTGTCAGTTTGACATGATCCTTTCGTCTCGGCCTCTTCGACACTTGCTGTTCAGCGCGGTATCTTCCTTGTTCGTCGCTGAAGGCCTGTGACGTCGATGCCATGTAAACTTTCACGTGTACGCTCCAGATGAGGCGGCGTGGATCCAGATGTAACAACGAGGATGCAAAACTACATAAGCAAAACACGAAAGAGATCCCATTATACATGAGAACTTAAAAGGATGGTATAATACATCAACATGCCTCCAAAGAAGTTCTCCTTTAGTACAAGTTTGACAGAAGAATGGACTCCATATTTATGAAGACTAACAAAAGAGAGTTTGCCTCCAACTTGAACACGCACGTGCCTACCACAATGGCCATGCATGCGCACGTGACACCAGGTTGTGCAAATTAACGAATATTATGGCAAGGATTATCAAAGGCTGAGAGCCAATTGAGCTAGAACCATAAATCTCTTTTAAATCCTCAAAAGCATCAACTTTTTTGAGGAATCTAGAAGGAGGAGATGACAAAGATCAAAGACAAAGAATCGGTTTTCGAATTTAAAATCGAAAAAGAACTTGATGCTCCGTCATCATCTTCCTTTCGGCAATGTCATTTTTAATAAAATTTTCCTATTACTAGGCGGACTTCTTAGATTTGATTTGTAACGATTATTCCTTCGAAAAAAAATCAAATAAATGATCGCAACACATTTAGAATAATTTTACACATGTTGTCACTTACCATTCATAAAATCAATAAAAATAAGTCTATTTTTGCTAGAAATTCTAATTCTGTAAAAGCCAAGATTATTGTAAACGAGCAACTTAACGGGTAAGATATTCAGCGAATGATATTAACTCGTTGTTTCTTATGTAGTTATATTTTTCAACTATGTAGAGCTTTTTCTCACGAGTTATATAGTAGCAGCTAAAAACTAATTCTTATAACGATCCAAACTTTTTATCGAGGAATATGTGCCCCTACTTAGCTTAAAAAATTCTTAGATAATACACAACTTAACTTGATTCAATTTGTACTTCATATATTTAACTAATATTTTTATATATAGTATTTTAGGCTCGGATTAAATTTAAAAAGAATCAAATTAATTATTTAATTATTTTTATTTTCAAAACATCAACTATCAGAACACACAAAATAACAAAATAATATTTTTTTTTTATTAATTATTTTCTTTTTATATAATGTGTAATGGAAATACAATGGAATGATGATGTGTGCAACAAAAAAGTTGATGTGCTTGTCCAAAATTCTTCAAAGCATTTTATATCCTTGGTCCTTATGTTAGCATGCATCCCTTTCAAGTTATGACATCTCATGAATTCAAATCTCTATGTATTATTCTTTTTCTCTTTATTAGTTCTATGTGACTCATTCTTAGAGAAATTTAAGTTTTATAAAATGCTGATTTGTTTTCAAAATATTATTTCTACCCTAAGTTAATTTATTATGAAACTTTTTATAGGTTTATTAATTTTTTTGTATATGTTTTGGCACAAATAAATTTCAACTAGAAGTACTGCTAAAATTTTGATTGATTTAGTATTACAATATTAATGATGATGTATGTAATATACTGTCCCTCTCTCCTTTTTCTCACTCAAAGAGATCACGAGTTACTTTTCGAAAATAATAATCACGAGTTGCATGTGGGTTTTAAGTAATGAGAATAATAATTCAAGAAGATACTTTAACAATGAAGGAATAAACGATAGATAATGAGTTTAATTTAAATTATTATTGAAGCATCCCTTTCAATAACATCGAAAGTTTGATTACAAATTTTTGAACGCTAATTTCTTTTTGTTCAGGCTTTCCCGCTCCCCCTCTCTCTATAGCAAAAATATATATATATAGATCATATTAGTTTCAAAGTTTCTCTTTATTCTTTTTTCTCCTCAACTACTAAAGAAATACTATCAGTATAAATATGAGTCGTATATACACAGAAAGATAAATTGATAAATGAGTACATTCATAGAAAGTTATAGTAGCTTCAATTAAAGATAAGGTTAAAAAGAGAGTTGACTTACTGATTGATTTAGATATATGAATCATAGGCCGATAAAAGATCCGATAAAGAGAGTTTGATCATTGAATCTTGCTCATGTAAGAGGAAGAGGGAAGCCAAGAAAAACATAACAAAAAATTATAAGAAATGACCTTAGATATTTAGAGCTAAATGTGGAGCTGATATTTAATAGAGCGCAATTTAAACAAAAAAATTCATGTAACAGACTCTATTTAGCTAAAGGGATAACTACTTGGTGATTGTTTTTTTGTTGCGGAATATTTGGTGGTTGTTGTTTTATTGTGGGATATTTGGTGATTGTTTTTATTGTAGTTGTTAAATGTCATATTTAGAATACTTTGGCCATACCCAATGTAAAACTAACCTGTTTAATTTTAACCCGACATATCACTTTATTTACAAAATTTAATATTAAAAATTAACTATATTTTATATTATACATATAATTTTTTTGTGACAGCAATCATATACAAAATTCAAAATAAAAATTAACTTTATTTTATATCCTACATACATATCAAAATAATAATTAAACTTATATCACATTCCTCATACACCTTAATACAATGATTAACTTTATTTCACATCATTCATAATTTTTAATAAAAAAATATCTTCATTCAAGTTTAATTTTAAGCTTATTAAAATTAAATTTTGCAAATAAATAGGTCCTTTATTTTTAATTTTAACAGTAAGAGCTTGTATAATTGTAAAAATTAATTTTAATAAGATTAAAGTTAAATTTGAATGCAAATATTTTTATTAAAATTAATATATGATGTGAAATAATATTAATTATTATATTATTATATATGAAGAATGTGACATAAGTTATATTAATAAATTAAAATATTTTTCATAGATTATTATAATTTGAAATATATGGTAAATTTGTGCATAAGATATACTTAGTTAATTGGGTCCTCACTAGATTCGACTCGATTCAATTTTCGAACAAAATGATCAAATTCGAATCAAGACTCAACCAGAGTATTCGAGGATTGAATCTAAAATGAGTGATTCAAAATCCGATTTGACACATTTACATTCGTATGTTAACCGAGTTGACAATCTGATTCTACTAAAGATAAGGTGAGCATTGTCAGATTAGGATAATAATGCAGTTGCAAAAAAAATATATATAACGCTCTCACAGAGATTTAAAAAAAAATTCAGTCAATTTCATCTTGATATTTTTTCATTGATAAATTACACATTAGCTCCGAACTTTGGAACTCATTTCGAACTGATTAACACATTCATTTTTGAAAAACATTACATATAAGTTCTTCGCCTAGATTTTAAAAATAATCTTGTATCGAGTTGGCTCAATTATGGGTATCTTGTTTATCCACACATGTAGTTGTAATGCGACTGAAATTAACTAGATATTGATATTTTCTAATATATAGAACACATGAGGACGTGTGCGTGCTGTTAACAGGATATTTTGTAAGTCAAGTTCGAGGAGATGGTGAAGGTGATCAAATATAATACATAAGAGAATTGCAACTTCAAGTAGAGGTTGCAATTCTTCATTATTGTTGGCTAGCTTGCAATTAGTATTATTAAATTGCATCAATCAAAGTACATCTTAATCAATCAATTAAATTAATAATGACAAAAAAGATCCATATCATATATGGAGAAATATAAAAAAAAATTAAAAAAATTAAAAAATTTTGAATAAAAAATATCATCTAGATAACATGACATAACAATAAGATAACATTGAGCCAAACAACTCCTAAATTTAATTAGAATGTAATATATCTTTAATTAATAATAAGATTTTGGGCTATTTATATACACATTATACAAAACTTTAAATATTATATACTTATTTAAATTTATATATTTATCTCTAATTCAAATTTTATAAAAATGGTGATTGTAGACTGTTGGGAATATGTAAAATTTTTTTTATGATATATAAGTAATTTTTCATAAAATTTTAAAATATAGTGAGCTAATACTAATCACTTCAAAGTGCTTAGTTAATAGCTATAAATTATAATAGCATGAAGTGACTAGGATAATTTCTCCATATATGATATGGATCTTTTTTGTCATTATTAATTTAATTGATTGATTAAGATGCACTTTGATTGATGCAATTTAATAATACTAATTGGAAGATATTAAGTAAAGATAATTAATTAAAGTGCATTTACATGAAAACCCCATAAAAACTATTTTATTTTTTATTTCAAAAAATTGTGTTATTTACGTAGGAAACACTTAAAACTGACTTATTTACATATCTATCGTAACTTAATTTGTAACGTCTACAATCAAAGATGATGTTCTTTCAATTTTCTTTTTCCGCAAAGACGGCTGTTGCATTCTCTATTGCATTCAAGTACAACATTATGCAAAGGAAGAGAGTTGTATGCAAGATATTAATTAAATCTTATTTCTCGATAATTTTATTGTGAGGAATGAATACAAATAAGATGGCAATTAATGATGCAATTACCCCTCTTGTTATTTTCAATCAGTGTCTTGTTGAGATCCCTTCTTATAAAGACGAGACGGACTCGAAGAGGCTTGTTGAAGAAAATCTCATCAAAAGAGGTATCAATAGATCTCAAAAAGGGTTTTCGGATGGTCATCCATCGAGAAGAAGAAGTCAAGATGAAAAATGCTTATTGAACAGACCACTATTCAACAAGGCTAAAAAGCTAGTAAATATAATGTTAGAATCTTCTCTAATACCCCTTGCCGAACAGCTGCTCAATAGCAGCCCCTTGCTGAACAGCTGCTCAACAGCAGCCCCTTGCCGAACAGCAGCTCAAAGAGATATCACAAGATCTTACCCTCCGTACTACTGTGTCAACTCAGCATTTAAGACAACATGGGAGCCCACTCCCTAATCGTCCTTTGCAGGAGTAGGTGTCAGATGTGGCAGACTAAACCTACTATGTCCCCTCCTCTCCAAGCTATAAATAAGGGGGGGATTGCTCTCTCTAAGGACCCTGGCTTCATCTCTCTTTCTCGGGCTGAGCTGTCCCTCTCTCTCAATCCCTCTTGTACTCATTCGGTCTCCATTTAGAGATCAAGCTTTGTAAGAGGAGATTCGATTAGTGGATTTAAATTGCCTGTACGACGTCGTGATTTTTTTCCCAGACACTCGGGTTTTTACGTAAAAATTACTGTCTTATTTTTCTGTGATGGTGCATTTTTTGCATCAACATATAAATTCCAATAAAAATTAAACGTAGCATCAACAAATCTCTAGAAGATATCATTGAACTCAACATTAACTTCAAAACACGATAATGATAGATCATCTCAACAGGGATACTACACAGGACTCAAGGGTGATGGGGTCCATGCCTAAGTAATCTCAAATAAGAGGAGGTAATGATATTGCGAAAAGTGGAGTTCTTAGTAAATCAATTATCTACAATGAGAGCAGCATATGCAAATAAGGAAATATCTTTTTTTTTTCTACTAACCTCCTAAGTCAAGCGAGGTTTAAGAGAAAGATACTAATTTCTATCGCATGAGAGCACAAATTGTTTTCTGCTTTGACCCAACCCTTGAAAACGGAAAAGTATTCATGATTTGGCCCCACTCAACGACTACATCATCCATTTATAAATAGTTAATTGCATTAATTACCAAAATTAGAATTTATTTTACCTTTTTTTAGTTTTTTTAATAAAATATTATACTTAGAAAAAAGTCATTTACATATAAAACATTCCAAAAATTAAAATGTGATGTAGGTAAAAACACCTCTATGTTTGCCAAAATTAATTTTAATAAATTTAAATTTAAATTTAAATAAAAAATATTTTTATTTAAAATTATAATTAATATAAAATTAAATTAATTATTATATTAAAATATATGAAAGATAGTTATTTTGTTACTTATATAAAATAAAAAATAAAAATAAAATTTTTATTTTAAAATATGAGTATTATGTGAAATATAATTAATTTTAATATTTTTAGGGCTATATATGTAAATTCTGTTAAGAATAAACTTTCATCCAATCAATGCGCCTGTGGGGTCTAATTGGTCCCGGCGCTAAGAAGTTTGGCCCGTGTAGGCCAAGCCTGGCAGGACCGGTCGGGCACATGTGACTGCGCCCTGGGCCAGGGACAAGGTGGAGACATTAAGCATTATTAGTATGGCTATTAATTATGTTTGTAATTTGAAAAACATTTAAAACTTGTATTTTATTTGATATATATTTAACTTAATTTTCACTCAATAGACAATAATGCTAAAAATAAAATCAATTTAACACATAATTAATTCAATATCTGCATTGTGATATATATATATATATATATATATATATATATATATATATTAAAATAAGAAATCAACTCGATAATAAACTTAAACTAGAAGCAAACTCGAAAAATTTCTCTTTGAATAGAGACAAATTCGTGCAAATTCAAACTCATTAACAGCCTTAAACAACAGACATTATATTGAACTCGAGTTCACCAAAAGGGTCAACTATACTATAAGCATCATGTCATGCACACACTAATCATTCTCTTTAATTGGGATAGGTTATTATCCATCGTAGATTCATAACTGTCAAATTTTATACGAGCTATCAACCTATAGTAATTCACAAGTTTTACTCATTTAATATCTTAATATTTATGTATATCACATTGTGCTTTACATGTAAAATTATGAAATAATAAAAAGTCTTAACATTTCATCTTATTTTAGTAAAAAAAATCTAATCCTTCATCATCATTATAGAGGAGTTTAGATATGCCCTGTTTGGCACGAGGACCAAAATCAAGATCAAAATAATACTAATTTAAAAAACAACAATAATAATAATAAATAAAATTTTTTATTATTCTACATAAATTCTAATATAAAAAAATATTATTTTACTTAACATACTCAATAATATTTAATACAAATATTAATTTTATTTCACATCCTAAATTAAAATATTCGATTCAAATATTTTGGCCTAGGATGTAAGATAAAGTTGATATTTTTATTGAAAATTATTGAGTATGTTTTATTTTATTTATATTATTATTATTATTATTTTTTTTAAATTAGTACTATTTTTATCCTGATTTTAATCCTCATGCCAAACAGTAGAGTACAAGCATGACAAGCAAATATGTTGAGTTGGAGGCTAACAAAATATAAGAAATATTTTTTTAAATGTTATATCTATATATAAATTTTGCAAACCAATAAGTAATGCTTTTAATTAAGGCTAAAACTTGTGTTTAAATAAACATGGGCCACTGTGCACCATAATCCAAACAGCAATTAAAATAATGTGGGGTATGAGAGAGGTTGAAAGGGAAAAGGCCATGTGAATATGTGATCATTATGAGCACAAAGTCTTAAGGGCATCTGGGCCCATGTTACAAGTATGACAACAGGGCACTTGACATCCCAGGTTACAGCTCTAGAAATTATTGGCTATGGCAAATGCAGCAGCTACGATTTTCGGGGACCTACGGCATGTCGTACTCAACAACAGAGCGGATGAAAAAAGACGAGGAACATCATTTAATTATCATTTTTACCTCGTAAGATTTTTTCTGCTTTGTATATGTATTTTTTACTTTGCGTAAGAATTTAATTTGTTGTTTTGTATGAATTTTTTTTGCTTTATATAGATTTTTTTTATATATAAAACAAAAAAAAAGCCTAAATTATACGTCTACAAATTATAACAACAACCAAGCCTTAATCCCACTAGATGGGGTCGGCTACATGGATCTTTTATTTCCATTGCGCCCTATCAGTTACCAAATTCTTATCTAAGTCTAAGTAACTAAGATCACTCCTTATAGTTTTTTGCTATGTCTTCTTTGGTCTCCCTCTTCGTACATAGGCAAAATCCAATAACTCAATTTTTCTAACTGGAGCTTCAATCGGCCTACGATTTAGATGTCCAAACCATCTAAGCCGACTTTCTCTAAGTTTATCCTCAATTAGTGCAACACCAACTTTCTTTCGGATATACTCATTTCTCATTCTATCCTTTCGTGTATATCCACACATCCACCTTAACATTCTCATTTCTGCAACATTTATTTTATTTGTATGTTTCCTCTTTGCAGGCCAGCATTCTGCATCATATATCATCGCTGGTCTTACTACAGTTTTATAAAATTAAGAAATAAAAATTCTATATGAAATAAAAAATGTCTATACAAAGTAAAAATGATTAAATGATAGTGTAAATGCTTGTACGAAGCAAAAATAACTTATACAAAGCAAAAAACTCTTATGCAAATGCAAAACAATACCTAGAAGTAGCAGAAATAACAGTTAATGGTGCATCGTTTAAACATCAGTCTACTCTGTTATTAGGTCCAGCATGCCAAAACGTCACAGGCCCATAGGCCTCAAAAATCCTAGGTGATACATTACCCGAGCCCATTATTATTTGGTGTACCTCTCCAAGCATTGTCATATTATATGCTCGAAAGATTCAATAACTCAAATCTCATGGCATATGTTCAGCCATGTAGTTGGCATCTTCACAACAAGCATTCACGCTAATGACATCCAACTAAAAACGCAAATGCACAGTATTTCGAAAAAGATGTGTATTAATACATACAGAAATCAGAAACAGGCATGAAATGAATTCAATGCTTCCAACAACACGTTATATCATCAGATGTAAACAGACAATTGCAAATATGATGACAATTTAATATATCACAAAGTTTATATCTAAGGGTGTCTACTTTCAAGTAACAAGAAAATAAAATCGACTTCAACTCGATTCAATCTAAAGCAGTTATCAAGCGAGTATTAACTTTCCATTGATTTCCAACACTAATGAAGCTATAATAGAAACAGTGAGCAGCAAGGAAGGTTCACAGATTTGGGAAAAAGCTCACATGATGTGTTTCATACTGGACATGGTTGAAAGATTGTCAGTTGGGGTTAGGGAGTTGGGCATGTCCTAATTGTACACACACAGATTTAAATTAATAAAGGGAAAAATGCTGACCTGCACTGATAACAAAAGTTGAATGTCTGCAATCAGGAGTAATTTGGTTGAGAATTTTTCTGTCTGCAGCAAAAAGAAGTAAATATAAGATATGCACAGTAAATTTAAGAAGGGGTATACATACATGTCAGACATGAAATATATAGACATCTGTATCAAGAAATAAAACAACTAAGTTATATGTCTTGTCTTGCTGCATGGAAATATCTTATGGTAAGTAGCAAACTTTGTTGTCTACCTCCAATACTTGGCAGGAGAAACTAGACATGATCGCTAATGCATCAAGTAGAACAAGGACAAACAGCTAGGTTTCAGAGTAAAGATGAAGAAGATACTAGAAGCAAAGGCCACGCTTTGAACACAGTGAAGCGCTTTAACAATCATATCAGTTACAGCTCAATGGTCCATATTTAGCAAGTTCGTTTACATGACCAGTGATTAGAGCAGTGATAGAAGTTTTTATTCAAGACAGAATGCTGGGTTTGATTTTCTGTTGGACCTTTTATGCGCTAATACAATCCTTTAGTGAGGCTGCTAAAGCTGTGACTAGCTTGTTTAATAGTCGCTTAAATCGTCTTGGAGCTAATGGCTTGGTGAAGATATCTATCAATTGATCTGTTGTGGAGATATAATGCGCTTAAAGCAGTTTCTTTGGCACTAAATCTCTTGTTAAGTGTAAAATCAGGTTTGCAGCAAAGCGAGTTGTGCCAACATTGTCACACCATATTGTGGGTATGCTTGAAGGAGGGAAACCAATTTCTTGTAGTAGTGATTTTACCTATAAAATATCACTAGCTTTATTTGCCGTGGCTTTATATCCTGCTTTGGTATTGGAGCATGCAACATTAGACTACTTCTTGCTCTGTTTGGTAATAAGAAAAAAAAGAAGATTTGATTGAAATTTTTAGCCATTTTTGAAAAATATGTATGATGTGAAATAAAGTAAGTTGATTATATTAAAAATTGTGTATGATGTGAAATAAAGTTGATTGATTTATTGAGAATGGTGTTGGATGTGAAATAAAGTGATTGTTTAATGTTGGAATTTGTGTGAGATGAGATATAAAATAATTTTTAAAATTTTTTTAAAATAAATTTAAGATTTTGATCATGAGTAATTTTAACCATGATGTTTAGCCCATTGCCAAACAGGGCTAAATAGATGAGCAGGACA
This sequence comes from Apostasia ramifera, assembly GCA_019297695.1. NCBI lineage: Eukaryota > Viridiplantae > Streptophyta > Magnoliopsida > Asparagales > Orchidaceae > Apostasia > Apostasia ramifera. Next base: position 248,742 of record JAEMOT010003875.1, on the reverse strand, counting down.
ACATTTGGGCGTAGAACCACATAATAACCACTAGCCGACTTTTTATCATCAGTTCATCCTGCCCAATCAATATCATTCTAGGAATGTAAGTAAAGATGTGTAGTCAGATGGATGAGCAGGTCGTTGTGGACGCTATGTTCAAAGGTAATTTAGAATGCGCATGACAATACTCAATTAAAAAATAACAATAATAATAATAAATAATTTATTTTTTTTTACATACTAAACAAACTCCAATATAAAAAAAACTTTATTTTATTTGATATAATTACCTTCAATAAAATTATCAACTTTATTTTACATCCTAAATCAAAATATTTCATTCGTGGAGGATATAAAACAAAATTAATAATTTTATTGAAAATAACTGAGTATATAAAAAAAAAAATTATATTCAAATTTATGTAAGATGTAATAAAAAATTATTTATTTATTATTATTGTTATTTTTTTAATCGAGTACAAATGGTCTCGGGGACAAACAAGCCATAAAACATAAGAAAAATTGATGCAAGATTGATGCTTTCAGAAAAACAGAATTTCGCAATACAAAGAAATTAGTAGAATAACCAGAAATCACAGAAATATAAACAATTAGACGGTTTTTGTTAAGAATTTGTCACCATGTTATTCACATGAGCAGTGAAACATGCGTCCAATTAATTACCAAAAACATCAAATAAACATCAAGACTGAACAGATTCTTGAATGGTCGCAAGTGAAAATGGAAAATACAGTACTTCTTCAGACTCAAGTTCTGCGACACTTCAACAAACATCCTTGAAAATTATACTGAACTGTAACAAAAACTTTGAAGTAAGCTGATGACATACATGATGTTCTTAAGAAACTGCAAAAGTATAAAGATTCTAACGTTTTTGGACAGTCTTCACCTAGACAAGCTCAATATAAGCCATTGGTGCATTGTCACCTCGCCTAGGTAAGGTTCGAATGATTCTAGTGTACCCTCCATTTCTCTCACCATATCTATCTTGAACTTCCGCAAAGAGAGCATGCACGATCTGCTTCTCATAAATGAATCCTAGTGCCTGTCTCCTCTTATGAAGAGATCCGTCTTTTGCCAATGTGATCATTTTATCCACATACTTTCTAATAGCTCTTGCCCTTGGTTTAGTAGTCTTGATCCTACCATGTTTTAACAGCTGTGTTGTAAGGCCGCGTATTAGGGCGCGCCGCTGGTCTGGGGGTCTGTTAAGTCTGGGAACGCGTTTCCCATGCCTCATTGCAAAGAATTTGCTTCCATTGTCAATATTGATGAACCCATTCTCACAGTTTCCACACCCTGGGGAAAAAAATAACGGAAGAGATAGTGACGACACCGGCATGTAGTATAGTCTAAATTAATTACTCCAAAGATGATAGGCCCACTAAATCACATAAGACTCTGAATATCAATGTCATTAAAATAGTATACTATACATAACATCCTCAAGCACACAACATTCAGTCACCAGATGTGAAAGTTTGAGTGATATTGATTGTAAACAATAAAATGTAGAATCACCAATTTTACACGCACAAACTAAACAAGGCACATTTATGGAACCACAATAAAGATCTCTTTTCAAAGTAAATGCATATATTGGACCCTGGACATGTAAAATAAATGTATAATTATAAATCATAATATTGATCAATTGGACAACTAGAATCTGAATACAAGGGTTCTGATAACAAATTTCATGAGTCATTTTGAGGGCCAGAATGCATGATGACAAAGTAGTACTCATGTGCTAGAAAATTTATAATGAACATTGAAAAGCATAGGCTCTACACTTTCATGGCATGAAGTGTGTAATAAGACCATGATACATCAACAACAACTTCAAAAACCTTAAATCCCAATCTAGCTGTGGTCAGCTACATAGATTTCTCTTCTCCAATCATTTTATGTGAGTAAGGTCACAAATAGTGACCATGTCTCAAATCATTTGTCATCTTTGAAAAGTAGCATGGCAATAAAAGAAACAAATAAAAATATCTTCTACTAAAGCCAATAGTCTTACAATAAGGGAACTCATTAAAAAAATTACAACCATTCAAGCCCTGTTAGGGAAGAGCCTGAATACCCTAAACTTGTAAGCTATAGTGTTCATGCGTTTGCAGTTAGTAGTGAACTTTTTGGTTGGATATCCCTCCTATTGCAATAGATGCAAAGCACAACTGCCAAACTTCTGACCAAGGTTTATGTTTACCTATAGGCATGCAAGTTTTAAGACTAGCAGAAATACCCACCTTCCAACAGTGCAAAGGTAGGTAAGCAGGGTCTTGTAAAGGCAGTGAACTGTTGCACCTATGTGCCCAGCCACTTTATCAAACAGCTAAATCATTTGGAAACTTGCTTCCATTCTTTTTCTTATTATGGCTACTATTGAACGAGACGGTTCACAAGGTAGCTTGGTAGTAGAAACCTGCCAAATAAGTATAGCATTTTACATAAATTCATATTCAGAAAACCAAGAAGGCGTGCTGGATAAAGAATGGCCCCAGAATTTTAGGACATTAAAGACTAACATTTATGCATATTTTTCCTGAAAATTTGGATTGCCCCGCTGTTGGTTAAGGAATGTCTTATTCATCAAATGCTTGTAGAGATAAAGGATCACCAATTCTACCCCATATATACTCACATAGCAACAAAATATGAAGCCCAAGATGATTGTCTTCGTAGCTACATACCTCTCCAATGCTTTGCTCATAGGTGCACACACATAAATAACAAGGTCGAAAAGGCTCGAAATTAGGACATACATAAATAACAATGCTCGAAACATTCCCAACTATGCTCACAGCCGTTCAAACGACGCTAAACCCTTAATGAAGTCTCCATCTGTGACTTAATGCTTAAGTTCACTAAGAAGGAACATAAGGAAATTAAAATGCATGTTACTATGCATCTAAATGTAGCCACCAGACCCATCATATATAAACTGCCCACAGTTTCTTATGGCAATGCATGGTTAGTGGAAATATTGACTATGTAAAGAAAAAATAAAAAAATGAGGAATTGAAAATATATTAGCTGATTTCTTTAATTAAGCACCGTAAACCAAGACTTCCTAAACTATGGATAGAGTTCAAGAAATAAAAATTATTCCCATTTACTTTCTAACCAGAAGCAATTCACCCAAAACTTCATATACCGGGTGATGTTTTAAGTCTTTTAGAATGTTCATCCATAACCAACCCTAGCAAGGAGTTAGTCATCCATTTCCACAATGTTCATAGATTCCACAAGCAAACCTAGCAAGGAATTACCTGAATACCACATTACTCACCTGACAAATCGGAAAGCACAGGAAGAACAGGAGCAAGGCCGGAGAAGGAGCGAAAGGGTTTTAGCGAGCTGAGCCCGGACCCGAGATTCTGCGGCGCAGGAAGACGCTCGGGTACATGTAAGCGGGCCGACAGTACGCGAGCGCAAGGAGCGGCAGGAAGGCACGAGCGAAGCGACGCCATGTTCCACGGGGAAAAAGCCGCCGCCGGCATAGAGGAGGCGGCAAGCGCCATCGGCGATTAGGGGAAGAAGGAAGGTCGAGAGCAAAACTGGAAAGAGGTGATTTTGCTGCAGGATCAACCCGCGTCTGAGAGGCGGATGCTGCCTTCCTTCCTCATCCACTTCCAGATTGGAGTAATTTTGCCGGTCTGAAATCTTAAAAAAAGGTTTTTGGCATCTTTAACTCAAAAAAACATTTTTTGATAATGTTTTTTACTCAAAAATTAGAACGGATAATTTCCAACAAATCACGCCATCAAAAAAAAATTCCCACAAATCACATGAACTTTTAAATATTATTTGCACTCATTTTTTCATAATATTTTAAAGATTAATGTTGCAAATACTCAATAAATAATATTAAATTTTGAATTCAATTAGAATATTTACGTGACTATCATGTCATATAGATAAAAAAATTACTTTTATGTATGTAGCACTATTATCATAATTGAATTTAAAATTTATAATCATATATTAGAAATATAAAGTATTTATCAATTTTTAAATTTAAGCCAAATGAAAAGAGAAAAAAAGCATTATATGTATATAGTAATCATTTCAGTATAGTCATAACATTTTGTGTAGTTTTATTTTCATTTTTTCCCATATTTTCTAGATATTTCTCCCAAATTTTCTTTAAGGTCCAACTCCTTTATCCATTTTATAGCATGTTTTGAAACATGATATCATCAAGAGATTAAAAGGATCAAGGCAAACGACATTGAGATATTAAATTTTGATGCATGACTTGGATGAATCAACTGTAAGATTGAGCCTAATAAGACATCTTATGATAGTCAGGAAATTTAAAATAGGTGCCGCACACTTTTAAGAAAAAAAACATCACACAACTCAAAACTATATGAATAGCTCACATTGTGTAAAGTGAAAGCTTTTTTCTGTTTCCTGCAAACATTTTCATGTTTTATCATTGTGCTTTTTTTTTAATTCTTTGTTTATTTCTAAATTTGTTTGCTAATTGTCATATTCTGGCCCAAACAGCCCATGAAAGCCCAAAAGTTGGAGGCCCAATTATTGATGGGCTTTCCGGACTGTCACCGCCAAATTGTCTTTTTTTTTTAAGAAGAGAATATATATAAGTTCATTAATTTTATGTTAAATATTAAATAAATGTTAATTTTTAATATTAAAATTTATGATAAATTTAAAACAAAAATAAAGTGAAATTCGATTTTTTTGGCCTTGAACCAATCAAAGCTATGTTGCCTCGCGGAGTACCACACTCGCATTGAGCTGCGAATGGTGAGCGGCCTTCTCCGTTTTCCAGGGCTGATTCTCGCGCTACCTCGACGATCAGCCGCCGTCGCTGCCACCACCGGAGAGTTCTTCTGTGGAAGCATCCGCTGTTCTCTTCGCTTCGGTCGGCTGGCCCTTGCGTCTCCCCGACTGCCGTCATTCTCCGCTCGCATCTTCTTCGGGAGTAAACAGATGGCGGCGGAGCATTATACTTTCGGGCCGTACAAGATCCACCCTAGCGAGGTCTTCTACGCCACCGATCTCTCCTACGCTATGGTCAATATGAGGCCTCTTCTACCTGGTAGTTTCTCGCTTCCCCCTCTCCGCCTGTTGCTGGAACCATAAATTATTGGTTTTCTCTTTCACGAATTGTGCGTATATTTCGAAGATTTTACTCGGAACAACGATAGAGAAGGTCGATGTTGGCCGCGTTAGATAATGAACTTTGGCCTTTTCATCTGAATGTTTCACCTCTATGTTATTTATGAAATCGAGACATCTTTCATCTGCCTATTGATTTTTATCGAACATATGAGTGTTAGAATTCATCTACTCACTGATCTGCTTCAATTCAATTACATCAACTGGCAGAATTTGTGATCTCCGAGAAGCCTCAGTTGTTTGTTTCTGTGCAATGACGATTATGATAAGGCATAGGCTATGGAATCATGAACATGCGTGTATCGTGAAGTGGGCATGTAAATAACATCACTCCATGTGATTTATATTGATTTTGTGACGACCTGTAGATGAAGAGGGCGGCGAGTGACCGCTAGGTGATGTTCCGAGAGAAGAGAATCATTTGTGCAAGGAGCACCTCCTGGCAAATTTCTAGGGCTAGTGACTAGTGAGAGGGGCATGAGAACGAAGCGTCTCATATCGAAAAGGGACAGGTGTTTTGAGCTATATAAATAATAGTATGACCATAAGATATTGAAGCCTTTTTTGGGATAAAACTATGAGGCTGAGGATGGGAACTCCGCAATGAAGCTTGCTTGAGTTGGAGTAGCACCATAATAAGTAACCTCTAGGAAACACCTTAATTCATGCAATTTTTTAAAATTAAAGCAGACAATACCTCAATGTGTGGGTTCAGTTATTAGAATTTTTCTCATCTTATGTCATGAATATGTTGCTTGGAGTACTTCCTGTTATAATGCAGTTATTGTATATTAAACTAGAAATATTTGATGCCCGTTCTTAGATCCGTTTGCAATCCAAAGGGCTCTTGCCTTGCATCTCTTCCTTTACTATGGACAACTTATATATAACATTAGTATGACTGGAATTAATAATTGGTAACACCATTTCATTTTCAGTCTGCTAATCTCTTTCTTTTAGATTGTAGATCCCCCTTTTAAACCTTTTTTTTAAAGTATTTTTCTTACTTTTTTAAATTAAATGGGCTCTATATTTATGTATGTTAATCATTTGATAAATGCAATGTTCTATTGAACATAAGTTTTTGCATTACTTACAATTTCCTTGGGAAGTGTTTGAGCTTCCTATTCTTATGTTGTTGCAATCCAAAGGGCTCTTGCCTTGCATCTCTTCCTTTACTATGGACAACTTATATATAACATTAGTATGACTGGAATTAATAATTGGTAACACCATTTCATTTTCAGTCTGCTAATCTCTTTCTTTTAGATTGTAGATCCCCCTTTTAAACCTTTTTTTAAAGTATTTTTCTTACTTTTTTAAATTAAATGGGCTCTATATTTATGTATGTTAATCATTTGATAAATGCAATGTTCTATTGAACATAAGTTTTTGCATTACTTACAATTTCCTTGGGAAGTGTTTGAGCTTCCTATTCTTATGTTGTTGCAGTCTGTCCACTATTGATCTGCAATCCCTCATTATTGATTCCTTTTGTAACTGTGTTCTTTGCATTGCAGGTCATATCCTTTTTCTGGAGAAACACATTCTTCTTCATTTATTGAGACAATTGCGATTAAGGTTACTCTGATAGTAAATAAAAAAATAGGTATGCGTAATAAGTTGCGTGCGCACACTCTTATATATCTATGGTATCACGCAAATATGAGGTTACAGTCTATTAATTTTCATAAACTAAGAATGTTTGAAGTGTGGACTTTATCCCCATTTGCCATTCAAATGGATGATCGAGATGTGTGGGTATATGTGCCATATCCATTAATAATTATGTGCTGGTATTCCACAAGAACTGGATGTAGTTTGCCCAAATACTTGCAATCATGCATAGAACTTACTGCAATGATTACTGTGTGGAGTATTGATGGTCTCTCTGTTGCGAGCTACTTCCTACTTGCGATGAGTTGACCTTAACAATGTCTACATGTACTTGTATGCTCAAGGCGTGAAGTGAAGCGCTTTGTGGATTTAACTGCTGATGAGACTAGTGATCTATGGCATACTGCGAAGCAAGTTGGCAGCAAGCTGGAACTCCATCATAAAGCATCTTCCCTAACATTTGCTATACAGGTATTCTGATACACCTCTAATTATCAAGTTATACAAAAAACATTTTAGACAAACAGTATTTAGGCATCTTTTCATTATTCATTTGTTTTTTTTTCTTTTATTTTCGTAGTTTTAGTTCACTCATTTAGTCTTTATAACTTTTTTGTGATTCTAATCATGCATCCTTTTGTTTGTTAAGTGTTTTGAAATTTGTTTGATCATTTTCCTGTTGATTTGTGTGCTTATGCTGTGTGTTTAATTCTAATTACCTCAATATAGATGGATAAATCTTTGTTAATTAGTTAGTTTCATGTTGTTCAAATTATAACTATTGTACTAATGACTATGCTCTACCATTAACTATTTGGGCAATTAAATTGATCCGGGAATCATAATATTGGCTAAGATCCTTATGGCTAGCCTCGAAAAATGATCCCAAGGCTTGATGCATCGATGATAAGGAAAGGTACATTGACGATGTCAACTCGAGGAAACATCACAAAGTTTAATGGGAAATCTTGGCAATAGAAGTTATGATATCATCCTCTCGATATTAAAAGCTACATCTTGACTTCAAAGCTTTGGGTAAAAAACCTTCTTCATTGGCTTTCTATGAGGATGTCTGAAGACCCTCCTCAAAGAAGTTTTTCTTAGTATCCGTAGCACTGCAAACTATCCCAAAAGTTTAAGAACCAATTCACTAACTATTCTATGCACCCGAATGCTTATGGTTTGAATCCAACATTCCTTTTGTTACTAACATATCTGCTCAGGGTTATATCAGGTAAGACGATGACACTAAGCCAATAACGATCAACCTAAGTCACCCGGTCGCTGTTTTTTCCAACTTGTTCCTTGAAGACATTTAGAGACCGACATCGTGATTTTTCCACCTTGGCTTCTAATAAAATCTCCAAGAAGACTATTCCTGAATACTCACCTTCTTGAAGATCTTTAAAAAGAAGACCCGACAACAACATTAGCTCCAATTCAAGCCACGACATTTCAGAGAATTGGTGCAGCCAAAGGGAAATCCCAAAACCCTCGCTAACTGCAAAATCTCCTAAGGAGGTGGTTTCAAATCATTCAAACATAATACAGGAATGAAAAATATCAAATATTGCTATTTACATGCATGCATACATGGAGGATGTTAAATATCATAAGAATAACACCTGGTTTAACTTTGAACTTGTCACCTTTTTTTTTTTGGTCAAATTGGTGTCATTTTCATGGAATTGTATTTGTCTTAATGTAATTTTTCTGTTACAACTCCTTTTCGTATTAGAATTGTTCTTTGGCATCTCAGGATGGACCTCAGGCTGGGCAGACAGTTCCTCATGTTCACATCCACATTATTCCTAGGAAAACTGGTGATTTTGAGAAAAATGATGAAATATATGATGCGGTAAGCACCATTCTTGCCATAATTATTTTAAGGGTAAAGTACATCCAGGTCCCTGAGTTTAAGATTTAATAATGCATAGGTCTACGTTACAACATCGGAGTCTCTGAGTTTTAATAAATATCAAATGGGTCTTTTTTTATTTTTTATTATTAAATTTTTTTTTTAAATTATCACTATACCCCTCCCCCTCTCTCTCCTCCCAATCCCCTGGCACGCGCGAGGCCGCGCAACCGACCGGCAGCTGCACGGTCTCACGCTGCGCGGGGATCGGGAGAAGAAAGAGAGTTGCGCGGCCGCTAGTGGGTCGCACACGCCGCGGATGGGAAGGAGAGAGAGAGAGAGAGGGAGGGATATAATAGTAATTTAAAAAAATAATAATAATAAAAAAATAAAAAGGACTATTTGATAATTTATTAAAACTCAGAATCCCGATGTTATAATTTTAAAAAAAAGTGAATCTGTATGTTATTAAGTTTTAAACTCAGGGATCTGGGTGTAATTTAACTTTATTTTAATTTTTGTGTTATTACACATGATACAAGTAAAAGACAATATTATATGTATGTTTTAAGTGCCTAAAATGTTACTATTTACACTTATATATCTATATAACACGTTAAAATTAGTTACCATAAAATTATCACCTTAATTAGCTTCAAGATGCTAAGAATATTCTCTTCTGCCATGATCAATCTATTGCTTGTTCATGAGCGGTTATTATTATTATTGAAAGTGTGAGCAGTTATCTGTTGGTAAATTGTTGTTTTGGGTTTTAATCCATTAGATTATGCAGGAAATTAAAATGTAGCCTATTAAATCCATAAATTACAATTAATTTATTTATTATTTAGTTATCATATATATATATATAATTTTTTTCTTGTAATATTTATGTGTGTGTACTTAAATTTATCATGATATTCAATAATTATTTGATAAATCAAAAGCAACGGAAAACTTTTAACATCTTTAGCTAATCAACTAAACTCTGTATTTTGTGATGTTTAGATTTTACTTCTGTTGGGTAAGTAATTATAATAGAAAAATATTATGTAATTTCAATAATTTATTCATAAATTAATCTATCATAATTTAAAAATATAATATATTAGATTAATTATCAATTTATTGAATAATTCAGTGTATTAAAATTTAAAATTATGAAGGGTTAATATATGAAGCAATTATTAGGAATGTGTAATAAAACAGTGTTATTTTTATTTTAGATTTTAGTTTTATGGATTACATAATACACAAAATTAAATATTATAATTAATAATATTTTAATTTAAATATAAATTTAAATATTAAAATTAATTTTATTTTACATCATATATATATATTTTGAAATAAATTTATTTTTATTTCAAAATTTTTATAATTCTTAAATTAAAAATGGGACATACCATAATTAAGAATGGTCTTACAAACAAAGAGTTGGGTGTATTTAATATTTTTTTTATTTAAAGTGTTTTGATATTTTTTATTTTAATTATCATTATCTTTTTTTGTGTTCTAAATTTAATCATCAAACAGATAGATGTGAAGGAGAAGCAGCTGAAAGAGAAGCTTGATCTCGACATTGAGAGAAAAGACAGAAGCTTTCAAGAAATGGCTGGTGAGGCTGATGAATACAGAGCTCTCTTCCTGTGATGTTCCCATTAACAAATTTTATTATCACTATTATTTCTATCAAAATTATTCGAAAATATGTTTGATAGATAATATTTTTTAAAAAAAAACCAAAAATACAATAATTAAAATACAAGATTCATGCTTTAGATGAGTGATTCGCTAAACTCAGTCCTCTATCATTTTCATTTTTTTATCCATAAATCTCTAAACTTTAATAAATCTTTTTAGTCAAATGAGTTAGCTTGTAATTAATCTCGATATTTGTTACTTTTAAATATAACAGAGGAACAAACATTCTCTCTATTCTTTCTAGGTTTACATTTGGTTATGAGTAATTTTAATTATGATTAAAAAATTTTTAAATTAAAATTCTTATTTTATTTTAAAAAATAAAATAATATTTTATATTTTAATTCACACAAATTTTAACAATAAACAATCACTTTATTTTATTCTCAACATAATTTTTAATATAATTAATTCACTTTATTTCATATTATATAATTTTTTCCAAAATTTTTTACAAAATTTAATCAAATTATTTTTTTTCCAACTAAAAAGGCCTTAAACTCAAATAAAATCATTATTTTTAAAAGAAATAACGTATCAATTAAAAAAATTTAGCAACAATTAAAGTTCATTAAAAAGTAAAATTCACACGAAATTATAGATTTTTTAAAGTAATATGAGTACTGAATCGTTAATATTTTGATTTTCAGATACTAATATGAAAAAAAAAATTTTTTTTTAGTCCCTACCACAGTTTCATTTTGCAATCGTGTACAACATATCTGAAAATGAAAATTAACTTGTAGAAATTTTTATCGTATCACCTTAGATATACGAAAGCAGTGTAGGTATTATGCGGATGTTTTTTAGTTTAAAAAATGATAAATCTCTAGTAAGAATAATAATTATTTCCTTTATCTGATAAATACTATATTTTTCAAAAATATTAGTTATAGCATTTTTTATTATATTTTGGAAAACATATATATGGGCCATAATTCCATTACATGGATTTATTTGCATTTAGTCATAATTGCAGCATAAATGAGGTTCTTTTTGGAATGGCGCTGAGATTAGAATAGCGCTGCAAATAAGTCTCATATTTTAAAAAGCTTGAATTGAGGTCTTGAGTTTGTGTTTGCATTATTGTTTGGTCCCTTAGTTTAAATATTACTTTTTTGGATGGTCCAATTAGACAGTAACTGTTAAATTTGATTATTAGTGATATTTATATAGACTAAAATATCCTTATAACTCATATTTAATAATTTTTATGTATTTTTTATCAACCTCAAATGCAGAGCTTCCCATCAAAGATTAGTCTCCCCATTCTTAAGCTCATTTTTTATCAAAGTTAGGATAATAACATATTCAATATTTTGTTAATTTAAGCTTATTTAAGTGTATATTCTGTTTTCTATATTTTTTTAGATGCATTTTCAAAGTATTGGCTTCTCAAATAAAAATGGTATATCAAAAATATGGACAACTGAAAAGATTAGCAAAGAACTTTGAAATAACCTCCAGGAGCGATGAAAGAAAAGTCTTGAAACCCTTTAGAACAACATAGAGACTAAGTAAAAAGTTGAAGGGTAAAATATCAAAAAGCTAGCAAGTTTCAGACGTCGTCAACCTTAGGACCAAACAGCAGCAGAAACACAAACTCAGGACTCAAATCGAGGCTTTTTAAAATATGGGACTTAAATACAGCACCATTATAATCTTAGGGGCCCCTATGCAATTTACTCTGTTATTTTAGGGATAATTACCTACATGCCACTCCATTTAGTTTTATTTATGCCTTACACATCAATTCTTAGTTAATTACGCTATGCACACTCAAAATATTATAAAATCTTACATACACACATTTTAATTTATTTCTATTATAATGAGTAATCATAATTTTTCAATAATCTAACTATAGTTAGATTACAAAAATTTGAGCCGTTCATCATATTATTTTAAAGATATTTAAATATATTTTGAGTGAAAATCTTAAAACCTTAATGTTTAGGTGGCGGCAAAGGAAGGAGACATCCGCGATGTGAATTGATTTTAGGACAAATCAGCGATTTAGTGTGATATTGAGGAAGAGAAAAATATGTACTATTAAAGGTAAAAATATAATTTTAATGATTTATTAATAGAATATTTTTTTTCAAATAGATTTTGATTAAGTTTTAACTCAAGTGTGTGTATGTAAGATTTTATAATATTTTGAGTGTGCATAGCGTAATTAACTAAGAATGAAGAGTAAAGTATAAATAAAATTAAATAGTGTGACATGTAGGTAATTATTCCTATTTATTATTCAAATAATTTTTTTTCAATTTAGCTTAATTTCTATAATTCCATAATTCCGGCTTGGCAGTGTTTTTTTAAAGAGAAACAAAAACAATTTAGCTACGATGTACGGTCTAATCTAACAAATAATTTCAAATAAATAGGACGTGAATGTTAGAAATTTTCTAAATTTAAATGTAAGATCTAACAACAAGTGTATTATTATTTTTTAAATAGCAAATTTAATAAGATGAAAAATAAATAAAGAAATTACTAGCTAAGTTCTCTGATTCAAATCGATGGAATGAACAATTTTTCTGCTATGATGTGCGCAAGCACCTTTATTATTAGCTAAGTTCTCGTTTAATTCGACCCTTTTTTTTATAAAAAAATATTTTATTTTAAAATTTAATAAAAAAAAAATTATTTTAATATTAAAAAGCGTATGAAATGTCAAATAATTTAAATACGAATATTTTTTATAGTTAAAATTTATATTAGATAAAAAAATTTTTTCGAATCAAACGAGGTCGTATAGGTGCTCAAGCACTCAACTTTCATTTTAAAGTTGCTATTAAAAAAAAAAACTTTCATTTTAAAGTTATTATATACATGCCAATTAAAACATCGAAAACTAAATTACAATCAAATGCAAATAGGTGAAATTCAATGTTATAAACCCGACAAGCCGCCAAATATTGATCAATTTTACGAGCACTTGGTACGATAAATAAACACTATCTAAGATAGTAACAGTTATAAATCTCAATCAATAGTAAACATTTCAATGGATCAAATCACGACTTGATTTGATTTTAATTTCAATCTAATTAAATTCTTAAATGAATTTTTTCTTAACTCATCAACTTGCTCTGTTTATTGATCTGATTCATTTACAAATAAATAAATTGACTGAATATGAATCATCATTGACCCGATTGATTTAAAATCTAGCCTTTTTTTATTAAAAAAATATTTTATTTTTAAATTTAATGAAAAATATTTTAATATTAGAAAGTATATAAAATATTAAATAATTTAAATTCTAATATTCGTATTCATATTAAATGTGAAATAAAGTTAATTTTTATAGTTAAAATTTATGTTAGACAAAAAACTTACCTTTGATGCAGCGCGGGAATCGGTTTAAGGCGATCCTAATACTACCAATATTAAGTTAGCGCCTAGATTTATATGTATATATTTAAATGACTAAATGCAAATAAAGAGGAGATTAAACTAAGTTGAAATAAAATTATACTATCTAGCAACAATCTCATACCCACATGAACTTTAATAGGTTTTCTAAAAAAATTAAAATACTCATGCAACTTCAGAGAAACTTAAGCAAATTAAATAGGAAACTATCACATTGCTAAAAGATTACTTCATATATTTAGTTTTTGATCTATTGAGATAAAAACTTTTAGATTCTAGAGCATTCCTTCAAAGCTCTAGTTTCGCTTTAACTCCCTCTTTAGTTTTCTCAATAAGTACAATATCATCTGCGAAGAGCATACACCAAGGCACTTCATCTTGGATATGTCCAGTCATGATTTCCATAATCAAAACAAAAAGATACGAACTTAAAGCCGAGCCTTGGTGTAATCCAACTGTAATAGGAAAATCCTTAGTCAAACCACCTTGTGTCCGAACAGAGGTAACAGCTCCTTCATATATGTCTTTAATAACTTGAATATAAGCAGTGCAAATCTCTTTTTTTTCTAAAACTCTCCAAAGTACTTCTCTTGAGACTTTATTATAAGCTTTTTCCAAATCAATAAAAACTAAATATAGGTTTTCTTTTCTCTCCTTAAATTTCTCCATTAAACTTCTTAATAAATGAATGGCTTCTATAGTAGATCTACCTGGGATAAAACCAAACTGATTCTCTGAAACCTTAGTATTATGGCGTAACCTTTGTTCGATCACCCTCTCTCAAAGTTTTAAAGTATGATTCATTAATTTAATTCCTCTATAATTAGCACAATTTTGTACATCATCTTTATTCTTATAAATAGGTACTAATATACTCTTTCTCCATTTATTTGTAATCCTTTTAGTCTTCAAAATTATATTAAACAATCTAATGAGACAAGAAACTCCTTCATCTCCTAAGCACTGTCAAACATCAATTGGGATGTTATCTGGTCCTACTGCTTTTTTATGCTTTATTTTCTTTAAAACTTTTCAGACTTCAGCTTTACTAATAGGTCGGATGTAAGAGTAATTTTTACTTTCTTTAGGGTTCTGAATTCTATAAGATCAGTTGAATTTTCACAATCTTCATTGAAAAGCTGTTGAAAGTAACTCATCCATCTATTTTTGATATCTTCTTCTATAAAAAGTACTCTTTGATCTTCATCTTTAATACATTTTACTTCAATTAAATTTTTAGTTTTTCTATCTCCTGCCTTGGCAATCCTATATAATTGTTTTTCTCCTTCTTTAGTGTCTAACTTCTTATATAAATCCTCAAGAGTCATATTTTTTGCATTGACTATTACTTTCTTAGATTTTCGTCGAGCCACTTTATATTTCTCTCATTTATTCTTATTTTTGTTTTTAAACCAATCTCTATAACAAATCTTCTTCTCCTTAATTTTTTTCTTGTACATCATCTTTCCCCACCAAGTGTCTTTATTATTTGGAATCATTCTTTTGGATTCTCCCAGCACATCCTTCGCCACCTTACGGATACAGGTAGCAACTGTCAACCACATAAGATCAGTTTCCCCATTAATGTTCTATTGCCCAAGTTCTAGAACCTTCTTCTTAAATATATACATTTGTTCTCATTTTTTAGATTCCACCATGGAGTCCGAGGATAGAATTTTGACTTATTATTTCTTCTCAAATACTTTATCTCGGAATCTAAAATCATTAATCGATGTTGGGTAGTCAAACATTTACTAGAAATGACTTTACAATCTTTACAATCCAAGCGATCTCATTTTCTTATAAGAAAATAATCAATCTGAGTTCTTGAAGTTCCATTCTTGTACGTGATAATATGCTCCTCTCTCTTCTTAAATAAAGTATTAGCAATTACAAGATCATATGCTGAAGAAAACTCTAAAATAGTTTTACCCTCCTCATTTATCTCTCAAAAACTATATCCACCATGGATACTATTAAATTTCTCAGCAACACATCTAACACGTCCATTTAAATCTCCTCCAATAAATAATCTTTTCTCCTGAGATATCTCTTGTATTAACTCTTCTAAATCATTCCAAAATTTTTCCTTTATGCTCGCAGCTAAGCCAACTTGGGAAGCATACACACTTACAATGTTAATAATCATTCCATTGATTATAATTTTTAAAGCCATAATTCCATCAAAATTTCTCTTAACTTCCACTACATGATCCTTCAAGCACTTATCCAGAATTATACCCACTTCATTCTTATTTTTATTCTTACCAGAGTACCAAAGTTTAAAACCTAAGCCATCAATTTCCTTAGCTTTCTCTCCAACCCATTTTGTTTCCTACAGGCACAAAATATTAATCTTTCTATGAATCATAATATCCACCAACTCCATTAGCTTGCCCGTCAGGCTGCCTATATTCCAAGTTTCTAATCTAATCCTACTGACTTGAGTTTTAGTATGATGGACTAGCTTCTTTACCCGCATCCATCTATGATGTGGGGACCCTTGCTCATTTTTCACTACACCCAGGCGCTGATGCAGCTGCCCTTGCCCATTTTTCACTGTATTCAGGAAGCGCGTCGCTTCTAGGGAATGCCCTAGCTTTAACGCAATTTTCTAAAGGATTCATGTCATGATTGATTCGACAAGTTTTACGCTGGCTATCGACTGCCTAACGCAACCCTCCGCATTTTTCATTCGGGACTTGGGACCCGGCAACGGCGCGTTAGCAATCGTATTCACTATGTGGTGAAAAACCTACTTGCCTAATAGAAGCACGATAGTAATCAGGCCCATAATGGTATAAAGCTAGAGTGCAATAACGAGAATATTGTGGCGATTCAGATATTTCAGGCCTCTCTCTCAATCTATGTTATTGTAACCTCCTATCATAATCACGAAGGGATGAATGAGACCGATATCGTTTATCTGTTTGTCCCCTAGAGAAATAACTAGTACTATATGAATATCTAGATTTACATGCCATGACGATCTTTTTTCTTTATGCAATGCAAGATAGACTCTAAAATGATTAAAAAAGGCGACACGAACAACGATCGGGTACTACTAGAGAGTAGTACTCAACATGCTCTGATACCAAGCTGATGCTGCGCGGGGATCAGTTTAAGGCGGTCCTAACGCTACCAATATTAAGTTAGCGCCTAAATTTATATGTAAATATTTAAATGACTAAATACAAATAAAGAGGAGATTAAACTAAGTTGAAATAAAATTATACTATTTAGCAACAATCTCATACCCACATGAACTTTAATAGGTTTTTTAAAGAAATTAAAATACTCATGCAACTTCAGAGAAACTTAAGGAAATTAAATAGGAAACTATCACATTGCTAAAAGATTACTAATTAATTCAACTTGATTATCCGACAAGGAGATCAATCAATATCAATGTGAGAGCCTTAAACTTAGACACTAGCCAACTCAAAGAGGAAAGAGATTTAAGGGTGATATATCAGCAATGAGAATGACATGAACAGTAGCATTCAAATAACCCAGGAATTATTTAGATAAAATGATAATCAATCTCATTCATAATTCAGCCTCAAGCTCAAGTCATAAATGACAGAAACAGTGGGTTAGAATAAATGGCAACAATGAAATGAGTGAACTAAAGCCAATCAACTGGAATTAACATTAATAAGTATGATTCCAACAGAATATGCTATCAGCGAAGTTGGCAATAATATTCCAGTTAAACCAACAAAACCCAAAAACAGGAACAGAAGCAAAGCGTAAAATTTCAGAGAATAAAGTCCAAATTTTACGAGACCTCTCAAGCCTGGGAAACCTGCAGCCCCTCTGCGTTCCCGGAACTAAGATCCAAAGCAAAACCAAGGAAACCTGCAGCCCCTCTGCGTTCCAGGTCCGAATCAACGCCACCTGCGCAGATTCGCTCAATGGAAGATCACTTCTCAACTTTGAAGGTGAAGTCGCACCAAAATCATCATCAGCATCATCCCCTGCATCAACTCCAAGTTCCCCATTTTATAGAAGAGCAAAACGAACAAGAGGTCGCGGGCCAGCGCGAAGACGTGGATGACGTGCCGAGGAAACCGCGGGATTTGTTGGACGTGGACACAATCGGGCGAAATGGAAGTGGCCGAGCGACGAGCTCGGGCCGGTGAAGCAGACGCGCCCGATCAAAGCACCGCCTGGCGAAGCAGACGCGTACGGAGCGGCTGAGTGAAGCAAGTCCATCCGGCTCGACGTGTCGTGGGCAAAACCGGAGCGAAGCAAGGGGCCCGAGGTGCGTAGTGGGCGAAACCGGCGAAGCAGGAGCCCGAGCTAAGCAACCCAGCAGAAAGAAAAAGGCCCTGACTCCTTTGGGCTGGATCTGTTTTTTATAGTGAAATTACATCCAGGTTCTCATATTTCAGCTGCATCACAAATAAGTCCTAAGCTTGCTTTACTCTGAATCAAATTTATTCAAAATGAATTATTCTTAAATCCAATTTAATCCGACTCACTCATAAGACTCAGACTGACCCACTATTTATACATGACATCAAAGTGGGCATTCTCACCGATATAAATATAATGTACGACTCCAATCAACTCGAATAAAATGCAGAAATAAAAATAACTATGTACAAGTAAATATATTATTATAATCTACGCTCGAGGTCGTAGATTATAACGAAATCGCTATCACTGATCGTCTGACTTTGCATCAACCTCGAATCAAACGAGGCCATATAGGTGCTCAAGCACTCAACTTTCATTTTAAAGTTGCTATCACAAAAAAAAAAACTTTCATTTTAAAGTTATTATATACATGCCAATTAAAACATCAAAAAATAAATTACAATCAAATACAAATAGGTGAAATTCAATGTTATAAACCCAACAAGTAGCCAAATATTGATCAATTTTACGAGCACTAGGTACAATAAATAAACACTATCTAAGATAGTAACAGTTATAAATCTCAGTCAATAGTAAACATTTCAATGGATCAAATCATGACTGGATTTGATTTGAATTTCAATCTAATTGAATTCTCAAATGAATTTTTTCTTGACTCATCAACTTGCCCTGTTTATTGACCTGATTCATTTACAAATAAATGAATTGACTGGATATAAATCATTATTGACCCGATCGATTTAAAATCTAACCTATTTATGTAATCTGATCTGTAATTCATACAAGTACATATTAAGATTAATAATTTTTTTTTATAGAGAGGCTTAAATAGAAAGCACTAATATGATTAATTAATGATGATTCTTACAGATTATATCAACCACCTATAGCGTATAGTGCTCCCATTTTTCATGATTTACTTGTATGAGTTTATATTTCGCAATATATATATATATATATATTACAAATATTTATTTTTATATTAAAATATATAATTAATTCATAAAAATGTAATATTTTTTATTTTATTTTCAATAAATTTAATATTATTCTACATTTGATAATAAAAGTTTTAAAATAATGACTTTTATTGTAAATGAATCAAACCCAGAAATTCGAGTTTCGACCAAATTCAATTATCAATCCAAGAGAATCCGGATCGATTATGACCAGATCCAATGTATAACCCAATTCGATATGTATGCCTTTAGATCCAGATTAGAGTTGACTCGACCTAAATTTGATTCGTTGACAGGTGTTAGAACCTTCTCTAACATCCCTTGCCAAACAACTGCTCAACAGCAGCCCCACGTCGAAGAGCAGCTCAACAACAGCTCAAAGTCGAAGAGCAGCTCAACAACAGTTCCTTGCCAAACAACTGCTCAACAGCAGCCCTACGTCGAAGAGCAGCTCAACAACAGCCCCAAGTCGAAGAGCAGCTCAACAGCAGCTCCTTGCCAAACAGCTGCTCAACAGCAGCCCCACGTCGAAGAGCAGCTCAACAGCCCCACGTCGAAGAGCAGCTCAAAGAGCACACCAGATCGTACTCTCCATACTACTATGTCAACTCAGCATTTAAGACAGTATGGGAGTCCACTCCCTAATCGTCCTTTGTAGAAATAGATGTTAAATGTGACAGACTACCTATTGTACCCTCTCCTCCCCAGGCTATAAAAAGGGGACTCAGGCTCTCTCCTAAGAGGCCACTCTTTCTCTACCCTCTTTCTCTCTTGTACTATTTTGGTCTCCCATTAGAGACCCCCAAGCTTTATAAGAGGAGTTGGGATTAGTGGATTCAAATCGCCTGGACGGCGTCGTGGTTTTTCCCCCGGACACTCGGGTTTCCACGTAAAAATCGTCGTCTCATTTCTCTCTGTGGTGGTGCATTTTTTGCATCAACAGTAGCTCAACATTGAGGAACTAATGACTTTACAGGAAGTAATCTCCATTGAAGTCCACCGAATCAGCATTAGCACGTACATCAATGCACGTTATGCTCTAGAGGGGGGACATGTTAGAACTTTCTTTAACATCCCTTGCCAAACAACTGCTCAACAGCAGCCCCACGTCGAAGAGCAGCTCAACAATAGCTCCAAATCGAAGAGCAGCTCAACAGAAGCTCCTTGCCAAACAACTGCACAACAGCAGCCCCACGTCAAAGAGCAGCTCAACAACAGCCCCAAGTCGAAGAGCAGCTCAACAGCAACTCCTTGCCAAACAGTTGCTCAACAGCAGCCCCACGTCGAAGAGCAGCTCAACAGCCCCACGTCGAAGAGCAGCTCAAAGAGCACACCAGATCGTACTCTCCGTACTACTATGTCAACTCAGCATTTAAGACAGTATGAGAGTCCACTCCTTAATTGTCCTTTGTAGGAATAGATGTTAGATGTGACAGACTACCTATTGTACCCTCTCCTCCCCAGGCTATAAAAAGGGGACTCAGGCTCTCTCCCAAGAGGCCACTCTTTCTCTACCCTCTCTCTCTCTTGTATTCTTTTGGTCTCCCATTAGAGACCCCCAAGCTTTGTAAAAGGAGTTGGGATTAGTGGATTCAAATCGCCTGGACGGCGTCGTAGTTTTTCCCCCGGACACTCGGGTTTCCACGTAAAAATTGTCGTCTCATTTCTCTCTATGGTGGTGCATTTTTTGCATCAACAACAGGCTAACACAAACTGGCTTGTAGCACTCCACTTACTCAATATACATCACCCTGAAAGCCAACTTGACTTGCTAGTATCATAAGCTAAAATTATCTTATAATACTCAAATTAATATGTGTAATTTGCATCGTCAACACCTATTTAGTAGGCTGCTATTTTAAAGCCGATTCGCTTAAGTGAATCTACTAAACATATCTTTCGATCAAATGAAACTGAATAAAAAAAAAGCATCAAATTATAAAAGAGAATTGAAGCCCTTCACTTCTGGTCCTCAACCAATTAACAAGCATTAAGCCGTTTGATGCTCTTATTTCTAATTTTATACTTAATAATTCAAAAAAGACACTTGCATATATAGTTGCATGCAAGCAATTTGATACACTTAATTCAACCTAAAGTTTAAAATATTACTAATTTTTTATTTTCTTGATGATATAAAAATGAAAAATGTAAACAAAAAAATTCAAGAGAAAATTACATGTCATCTCCTAAATAAAAAGTTTTTACTCATTTAACAGTCAAAATTAGATATTTACATATATCATTAATCTATACTTTAAATGCGTAATTAAAAATAGCATTTCTCATATTAATATTAATGAATAATTAGATCTTTCTTAATTTTCTTAATGAAAAATTAAAATTTCCTCCAACTTAATAGCTAGATTGTTCATTTCAAATCCTAATTCTTACCTTGGAAACAATATAAGAGCATAACATAAAAACATTTTTATTTATTTTTTATGATATTCCCCTACAAAAACAATAATATATATATATATATTTTATTGGATGAAGAAACATCGCATTAGTTAGTGCAGGAGTTACAGTCGCAGGTTTTGGGGACGAAGGCGCAGGAGCCGAATGGCTTGCCGGGGAGATCGCAGTCGATCACGTAGCAGCAGTTCGCCGTAACGCAGCTGCTCTTGCTGCAGCACCGGCACGCGCTGCAGGTCTTGTAGCCGTCATTGGCATGAGGTTTTGCGCGTTGCATCAAATTAAACCACGTGCTCGACTGCTTGTGGAGGCCTTCGTCAATTCCTTTGAGTTTTGGCCTTGGGGTGGCACTCCCTTGGCGTAGTGTTTCGCGTGTTAGGGCCGGCGGGATACCTTCGGTGCCGGAGGGGAGGACTACGGCTTCCACGGGGCGGTATTCAGTGGGCGTGGCCGGAAAAAGGTTGCCGGCGGCGGCAGGAGAACCGAGCTCGGAGGTCGGAGGCCCAGCATTGATCTGAAGGGGGAGCGGGAGGAGGAGGAGGAGGAGGAGGGAGAGGATGGCCATTTGGGGGCGCGAAGAAGGAGAGTGAAGATAGATGAAGATGAGCGTGCGGACGTTTTATATTATTGTAATCCTGAGGTTAATTTTCAAATTTTATGGTAAAAACTTTTTCTGACGGCTTTTATAGTATTAAATTAAAATAAATTCAATTAATTATATGATATAATATAATATATATATATATATAATATAATAACTACAATTAATTATCAAAATATGTAATAATATCCTTAAATTTCCTCCAATGGAATATTGCAGCCTGTTTCTATTAAAAATGAAAGAAATAATTTCAACAAATATTTAATAATAAACTCAAATTAAATTCAATGTTAAATATATCTAAGGAAGATTTCAGAAAACGATTAATGTTCTCCAGCTCCCATCCTAGAATCTTGTTCTAATAATAATAATAATAATAATAATAATAATAATATATCACTAGTATATATACTTAAATATTGCAAGGTCAGATCAAAATCTTAACTTAAACATGCTGTCTAATTTTTATTTAAAAAAGGATTAATACCGAGTAGATTCCTCTAATTTAAGACTACATGCATTCAGGTTTTTTTAATTTTTAAATTAATCTAGTAGATCATTTAATTTGAGATAATACATAAATAGCTAATGAAGAGATTTAATTAAAAATATTTTCTTTAACAAATAGATAAATTTGGCTAATTTAAAAGTTAAATTAATATTTTAAATAAAAATTAAATTAAATTATTAATTAAAAAATATTCTCTATTAAATACTTTAATTAATATTAAAGAATATATGCTGGATGTACAGAGTTAAATAAAAATGTTGGATATACATGGATTTTTAGTAAATAGAAATTGGACATGTGGCATGCTAGATTAGTAAAAAATTTAATTCAATATAAAATACAGCATAAATTATATTAGGATAGTTCAATGATTAATGCTTTCCTAATTGCTTATTGTTATCACTCAGTATTAATTAATTAAAACAAAAATTATGCATACATTTGTATTTGAGCACAATATTTACTAGTATTTTTTTTTTTTAAGGTTTATAAATTTTACAACCATTCAGGAATGTGCTTTATAGTGAATATTACTTACATCCTATTGATTAAGTCCCTTGAGTTCTCACATAATATTTTTTATTAAGGCCTTCATTCTTCTTCCCGTGCTTTCCTCCAATAGAATTCAGTCATAGCAATCTTCCAATCATATGAAATACTAATAAAAGACAAGTTAGAAAGAAGAACCCTACACTCAAGAGACAAATACTCATACAAGACATAATTAAAAATATCATAACGGTAGCAATTAGAAATGCAAAAGTTCTAGACAATAAGCAATTAGTAAAATTTAAATTAGAGAATGTGGAAGAAGACAAATGAGATATGTTACTGTTAACACGTGGTTCCAGCGCTGCATCTCTGTCATACACGTGGCGCCAAGCTGACATTTAGCCCTTATTTATTTACTAATTCATTTATCTGTTCTCACAGGTTTCAGACCTCGGTCAAACCTCGGCCACAAGGGTTCAATCAAGCCTCGTCCATGACGAGCCAGGACCATCCCTGCTAACATCGATGACGATGTTAATCTATTGTACCTGTTGCAGTCAGCGTGGTCCGATCGCACCGTTCCCCGTATAAAACACTTTTTCCAGACACGCAAATCAAGGATCCGCATGCTCCATCTATCACGGATTCCCAGAAGTAGTACCAATATTTAAAAATTACGCTCCTCTGTTGCTGCTTTTGGTCCCTCCAGCGGCTAACAAGCGGCGCGAGCACAGAGCTTGTTCACCTCCTTTTCTCCGGGAAACTAGGACAAAGTTGTACAGTCCGTCGCCTACAAATACCCTTGAGCAGTCTTCAAGTAAAAAGATCTAAGAGAAAAGAATCAACAAGAGCGGCCAAAGTATAAATAATTTCCCTGTTTCTCACATTTTGACTGTATTAGAGTCTCAACTGAGGAGCTCTCTCACTCTCACCCTCTCTAAGTATTGTACTATCCTTTACGACTATCTTTTTTCTTAGTGAAATCTCTTCGCTGATTGCCCGGTGGACGTAGGCGATTTCCTCCCTAAACTACCTTAAATCTCTGTGTGTTCCTCTGGATGTCCCGAAGTCTCTCTCCCCCTTTAGCTTTAACTATCAGGCTTATTCCTCTGCGTGCCACCGTCTCTCAGGACTCTTTCTTTTTTGGTGTTTCTTGGGATCTCCTATGTAACATCCCGGTAAAATTTAAATTTAGATTTTTGATTAATTAATTTATTATGAGGAATTAATTTTATTCATGAGAAATTAATTATTTAAAATTAAATATATAAAATATTAAATATTTGTTATGCGATTTAAAATTTAAAATGGCTGAAATTAATATTTAATTTAATTAAATCGGATTATTTAAAATTCAAATCTAATGAATTTAAGTACCCATTAAATATTCATAACTACCTCCTTAGATTAAGGTTAAGAAAAATTACAGAAATACCCCCAGATTATTATTTAGAGAAAAAAATAGAGTTTCTCGCCCTAAAACATAGATTCAACTCTTCCCCTTCTGCAACCGCCGCAGACCTAAAAAGGGGAGAGAGAAAGTAACGCATTAGAGAGAGAGAGAAGCCGGATCTCCCTCAAAATCTACGATTCTTTTTCATCTTCTTCTCGATCTACACGTTTTCTTACTCCTCAGATCGGATCTAGTGATTTTGGAGCGATATTTCTCTTCAGATCTCAAGAAAACCTAGAACTATGGTAAATTCGAGGTAGGTTTTGTCCTAACCTTGCTATTTTAAATTAAATGATTGAATAAAAAAATTAATTTGACAAAAACTTAGTTTCATGCGTTAAATCAATGAACTACATCCATGATTCCTCTGTATGTATTTCGTTATATTATAGCTCTTCAAATTCTGTTGTTGTTATGCATCTAAAAATACTTTAGAAATTGTATTTGGATGTTTTCACCATGATTCGATTATGACTGAGAAATAATATAATTTATTTTATTTATTATTTAGTACAAATTCACTTGTGAATATTTCAATTAATCTAACTCAAAAATTCATATTTTTTTTATTTTGTGATCTTCACGGTAAGCAGAATCTATAGCATTATCATTTAATTTTCTTCTCCTGTAACTAATAGAGAATATTTAGATTAAGTGATCAATATATCATGCTTTGCTTAACCCTTCATTTAGTTGATTTAAATAAAATAAAATTTATAATTTTTTTTAATTAGAAGATTGATAATATGGTTGAGATTTATATGAATGTTTCAAATCCTAGTTAAAATTCGAGTCAAGCTATAACTATTTAATTACAAACATATAATTACTCTTCCCAATTGTGACACCCACTAGAAGTACAAGTGTACGGACTTGCGTGGGTAAATGAGTGCACAAACTAGTCATCACACTCGATAAAATTAGTTAATATTTGAGCAAGTGTATGGACTTGCTAATTTAATAAATTACAATACAAGATTTTTAATGCGGCAATGAATTTAAATTAAATGTGATTTCTATGGGATTACGCACCTACCTTAGCTTAAGCATATGATATGATATTTGGTACGACGACGTCCATTGGCAGTTTTCGACTGTTATGGGAGGTGACGATCCCCAATGCAAATACGTGTTTGCTGTAGATACGTGTCCACTAGAGGTCCTCGTATGATATTGGCGCGACGACGTCCATTGGATATTCCTACGGAGGGTTATTCATGGGGGGTGACGATCCCCAAAGATGTAAAAGGCAGCTGAGGTGTAGTACGAAAAATCACGGGCCCAAAAAATAGAAGTGAAATTAATAAAAAGAAATTTACCCATTACTTATATTTTTATCATTTCTATTTACATGCTGATATGATATTTTCTATGCAAATCATGATATGTTTGTTTAATATTACTGTTCACACTGTGCTATGTCATTTCTTTATCCTACATGCATGCTTGATTGGAATCTATGTTATACATGTTTAATTATTTGTTATTCTTATTACATCATGTTAACATGCTATTATTATTATTATTGTTTAATATTTTTATTTAAAAGGTTTGTTAGTGTACAACCTACGAGTCTGTTCTAACGGACTCTGTCACTAACGTAACAGGTACTGGAGCACTTAATCACGGGAATGAGGAGAATGTCAGTCAAATAGAGAATTAGTTTATTTTTTTTATTTCTTTAGAGAGTAACTTGTTTGCTTATGTATTTAGTTAAGACTTTAGTGATTTGCCTTATTTACTTTAGTTAAATATCTATTTCTGTTTTAAGATGTAGTAATATGAACTCTTGTAGTAGCTTTTGATCTATTTAGTTTTTTTCCGCTGTTAATTTTATTTTTCCTTCTCCCCTAACTTAGATAAATATTTTAGTGTGACGGCTAGGGTCGTCACACCCTACATCTCACGTCAACAGTTACCCATCTAGTGAGGAGTAGAATTAGAAATAGCAACAATATGAATATCATGTAGACTAGATAATTGTGCAATGGTCTCTAAATTATCCTATTGTATTTGAGATTCTTCAGCAATATCCATGTTACATCGATCATTCATCTCTTCTAGATCCCTGTGTTATAATAGTTTCTTCGACAGTATCTATGTTATGCTGACCATCAATCTCTTCCAGATCCTATATCACGATGGTCTCTTCTATCTCCTCCTTACCACCAATCAAATAAATAAAAGTGATAAAAAAAATTCATCAAAAACTCTAGGTTTATTATGTTGACTACTATATATCTTGCTCCCTGTATTTTCCTTGCTAGTGACTAGCCTCATGTTCCATGTATAAAGCCAAAGGCAAAATTACGACAAGCACCCGTAAATCAAAATAAATATAAAACGACTCCACTCCAACAGTTAATCCCAGCAACTCACAACAGTGTTCTATCCAAAATAAATTGTGAGAGGTGTACGGTGTACCTAAAAAGTTCACAACTTCCAAAAGAAAAAAATGTCAATATATAGTTATTAACTATTAATTATTTATTTTGAGTCGGTTCCGGTCTTTATCAAACCAATCGATCCTGACTCTAATTAAAACTCAAATTAGAGTTTGGATCATACCTTGATTTAAACTGATTCAAAATTAAGCCAGCATCTTGGTCAAATTTAAATAAATTTTAGGGGAGTGGCATATATCACATTATATTTATTAAAAATTATAAATTTTATATTATTTTTGAATAAAATCTTACTGTAGTATAAATCTTGAGCCTTAAAATAATCACTTAAAATTCAAAATATATACTGAATTTTATATTTTAAATTATTTTAACATTAAAAATCAAATTCTTAATTTTTAATCAGAGATCATAAATTTTAAACTCAAAATTTTAGTTTTTTGGAACAGTTATATATATAATTCATTTAAAACTTAAATAAATAAAATGAGATAATCCATTATGAAATTATGAATCAATCAATATGATAAGATATTAAAAATATATTAATAATTTTATTTTATTATTTAAAAAAAAATATTATATAAAATATATAATTTTATGAATTTACAGTATGT
This sequence comes from Apostasia ramifera, assembly GCA_019297695.1. Taxonomy (NCBI): domain Eukaryota; kingdom Viridiplantae; phylum Streptophyta; class Magnoliopsida; order Asparagales; family Orchidaceae; genus Apostasia; species Apostasia ramifera. The sequence continues at coordinate 221,180 of JAEMOT010003875.1, read as the reverse complement.
ATTTATCCCTAATTTTTTTTAATCGAGCTTCGAATTTCGGGCTATTCTTATGGCCCTATCGACATGTTTTCTTCTCCCGATCCACAGTCGAAATCCATGGAAACCAGCGGACGAAATCTTCTCTCAGCTCCTCTCTTCCTCAAATCCCTCCACCTTCCTTCCACCAGAGGAAAAATACCTACAATCTTCTTCTTCTTCTACTTCTTCTTCTTCTTCTTCCATGAGCGAAGATGGCGACCTCTTCGGCGAATCCGGCGAACTCCGCCGCTACGTTGGGCGGGCATGGGGCGGGGAAGAACTTGAACTCCCATGTGTCGAGCGACAGCGTGGTGTGCTATGCGCCGACCATGATCACCGCGAATGGCTTCTGGGAGGGAGTCAACCCCCTCGAGTACGCCATGCCCATCTTCATCCTCCAGCTCGTGCTCGTCGTCGCCACCACCCGCCTCCTCGTCGTCCTCCTCCGTCCCCTCCGGCAGCCCAGAGTCGTCTCTGAAATCATTGTAAGTCGTGGATCTTAACTCGAGTATATTTTATTCAATTTAAAATAAATTCAATTTTTTATGTTACTTAAAATTAATTCTACCTAAATAAAATAGAATCAATTCGTAATTAATTATATATTCACACCTTTGAGATTAAAAGAGTATTATAAATTAATTATAATTTTAAAAAATCTCAATTTTAATCTCAAAGGTTATGAAATAGATACACTTTTAATGTATTTTTCAAACTCACATTCTTCATTAGCTTTGCTTAATAAAAAAAATTAAAATTGAATCAGTTTTAGCTGATTTAAATAATTTATATATTTTAAAAAATATTTTTTATTTTTATAATTCTTTAAAAATTTAATAAAATCTAAAATTTAAATTCCCTTCTCTCTTATTTTATCTACTTTGAAAAATTTAAACTATAATATATACACATACATATATATATTAGTATTTTAAAATTATATTATAAAAAATCAAAAATTTAATGTTAATAATAATTTTATAGTATATTATTAATAATAATATTTTATAATAAATATTAAAAATTAATAATTATATCTTAAATAGGACCAAACTACAATACCTATATAACCTAAGAACCTCTTTTAAATTCCCTTCTCTCTTATTTTATCTGAGTTTAACGCTTAATAATACACAGGTTTACGTTTTTAAAATTATAACATCAGGGTCCCTAAATTTTAATAAATTATCAAATAGGTATTTTTTTATTTTTTATTATTAAAAATTTTAGGGCCAGTTTATTTTAAATTAAAAAAATTAACTTAATTTAATTTTAATCTGATATATCACATCACACATAAAATTTAATATTAAAAATTAATTTAATTCACATTCTACACACATTACTAAAATAATAACTAACTTATATCCACACATATCCTAATATAATAACTAACTTTATATCACATCCCTCACATATTTCAACATAATAATTAACTTTATTTCACATTATTCACAATTTTTAATAAAAAATATCTTTATTAAAATTTAATTTTAATCTTGTTAAATTTACTCTTACAAATAAACAGACTCTTATATGTAATTATCTCAACCAGGCGTACAAGAATATTAAGGAATATTAAATTTTCAAGCAAAATGTTGGCTCCATAATGAGGATAATAATAAGTTGAATCAATCTTTAGATTGAATCGAGATTAATTAAATGAAATGAGCAGACAAATGTGTCAATTTATGACTTAAAATTTTGATTAAAATAATTTTGAGCAGGCATAGAATAGCATCGTTTCTTCTCGAAATCTATTCACTTAAAAGTAAAAATGTATTACTTATAAATATATATATATGTATCATTTTATATGTATTTTCTTTAGTTAGATCAAATAAATATATTTATATTTAAAATTTTAATTAAGGGTGAGTTTAAATTGATAATAAATGAGTCGAGCCTAACTCTAATCGAGATTAAAATAAATCTTTCTTATTAATATTTTAAATTAAACTGAGATTGAATCAAATTTTATGGCTATCATGTAGACTTTGTATTAAGAAAAAAACAAACATTTAATTAAAAATGCCATAAAGTGGGTATTTTCATCGTCTACATAGTTCTAAGTGAAAATGACAAATTTACAAATTTTAGAACTCAAAAGTATTTAGTTTTTTTTATTTTTTTATGGTACAAATGTATTTAATTTTACTTCTGAAATAAAATTATGATTTTTATTGAAAGGTAAATTAATGATTTCTTTTTTTGACGGTAAAAATTAATGATTTCTTACATCTTCGCTATGCTCCAAATCTCTCCCAAATAGAACGCTCTGTTTTTCTCACATTCAAGAAAAAGCTCTGTTTTCTTCGTTCATGGCGGAAGCCAAAGCTCTTCTTTTCATCTCTTTAGGGCGGCATCGTCCTGGGCCCGTCCGTTCTCGGCCATGTGAAAGGATTCGCAGCCACCATGTTTCCCTCCCGCAGCATCCTGACCCTCGAGACTGTGGCCCACCTCGGCCTCCTCTTCTTCCTCTTCCTCATCGGCGTCGAGATAGACGCCAGCGCCCTCCGCCGCATGGGCCGCAGACCCTTCATCATCGCTGCCGCCGGCATGGCCCTCCCGTTCTCCATCGGCTGTGGTGCTTCCTTCGCTTTCCGCCACCAGATCTCCCACAACATCCACCAGGTCTCCTTTCTCCTCTTCCTCGGCGTCGCCCTCTCCGTCACCGCCTTCCCCGTCCTCGCCCGGATCCTCGCCGAGACGAAGCTCCTCAACACGGACCTCGGCCAGACGGCGATGTCCGCCGCCGTCGTCAACGACATGTGCGCCTGGATCCTCCTGGCGCTCGCCATCGCCATCTCCGACGACCACGCCACCCCCTTGTCGTCACTATGGATCTTGCTCGCCGGTGCTGCCTTCGTCCTCGTCTGCTTCTTTGCCGTCCGGCCAGCGATGAGCTGGCTGGGGAAGCGGACGGCGGAGGCTGACGAGACGATTACCGACTCCCAGCTCTGCGGTCTGCTGGTCGGCGTGATGCTGGCGGCGTTGGCCACAGACTCTATCGGCATTCACTCGGTACTTCTCCATTTCCAATCTTTCTTCCAAATAAAATTAATTTAAATTAACTCAATATTATATATATATTAATTTCAAGTTGAAAACATTTTTAACCATAACTAATACTTTCACCAACAAAAAATTTTATTTTATTTTAAAAAATAAAACAATATTTATATATTATCTTATACAAATTTTAACATTAAATAATTTCTTTATTTCATATTCAATATAATTTATAATATAATAAATTTATTTTATTTTACATCATATTTTTTCAAAAAAATTTATAAAACTTTTTATTTTATTTTATTTTCCTCCGACCAAAAAAGGATCACAATTAGTGATAAGTAATCTAGAAAAATAAAAAAATTACGTATTACTAATTAATTATATATACAAAATATAAATAAAATAGATTTATATTAATGTTATTAATGTGATCCAAGTGGAATAAATAAAGTTAATAAATTCGTAATATATTGTGTG
>JAEMOT010003875.1:205900-217649 GCA_019297695.1 Apostasia ramifera | reverse complement strand
GAATATATATAAAAAAATATAATAAAAAATAATTTGTATATATATTAAAAAGTGAAGTAACCTCGTTATTATTCTAAGCATTAAAGTCAACTTAAATTTAATATGTAATTCTATTATCGCATAAGTCAAATAAAATTTTTAATTCACGTAAAAAAAATTCTATTTAACGTCAATGTAATATTTTTCTGTTGATAATTTGAAACTTTAAATATATAAATTATATGTTGCTGGAAGTTCTAATAAAAATAATAATTTATTATAAAAAAAAGAGATATAAAAATGCATTATAAAAAATAAATTAATATACTTAAATAGAAGTGAATGATTCGTATATCTGACATCGCAAACATCATGAATAATTGAAATTCTTATGGAATAGGTGTGATCTTATAAGCAGATTTAATCACTTAAATTTCATGAGATTCATGCACTCAATTTAAAGTTGTACCCTAAATAAAGCCACAATTAATGGTGATTTGAAATTGCAAATAAAATAAATTTTAAAAAAAAAATCTAGTAAAACATATATATTAATATAAAACATTTTAAGAATTCTCATGTCATAATTATATGTTTATAAATTAATATTATTTAATGTTGAGTGTCCAGGTACGTTATTTAAGATAATTGGGCAAAAAAACCTAGGACTTATAAAATTTTTATAAATTGTGTGTGTATATATATATTGATTGAAATATATGTCATGCATGTGGCTATATGACTTATGTAATTTATTATAACAGAACGACTTACAATATGATTATTATTATGATGTCGGTAGTCAAAGAGGGCGGGAGTGATTGCCGGGTAATATTCTAAAATAAAGAAATCGCTGAGGCAAAATGCAGCTCCCAGCAGACTTTCAGGTTGAATAATGAGTGATGAGAGGGGCACAACAATGAATTGTCTCACATCTGAAAGGTAGGGAGATCCTGAGCTGTATAAGTAGATTACATATCTGAAAGGTAGGAAGATCCTGAGCTGTATAAGTAGATAACGTGATCTGAAATAGTAGAAGCACATTCTAGAGCAAAATCGTGAAGTTAATAATGGAAAACTCTATAGTTAAATGTGCTTTGGCTAGAGTAGCATTGGGATGAATGATCTCCTATGAATTACTAATTAAGTCACGCAGTTTTTTGAAAGTCAAAGCGAACAGTATATATCTTTATATTAAGATCACAGGATGTTACAATCATCGATCATTCTAAACGGCTATTATGGATGTCAAGCCAAACGCTAAGCAATGAAATTTGTAGTTACATATATATATATATATATATATATATGGCAGAACCAAATGCAGTTTTTAATATAAAAAAAAATGCAATTTTGTATATTTGAACAATTTATATAATTATGACCAACAGGTATCCGGGGCCTTCGTATTCGGGCTGGTGATGCCAACGGGGGCAATGGGAGCATCGGTGATCGAGAAGATGGAGGATTTCGTGACCGGAATACTACTGCCGCTCTTCTTCGTCATAAGCGGCCTGAAGACTGACGTGTCGACCATAAGACATCCGGCGACAGCCGGCCTGCTATTGTTCGTATTCGTGCTCGCCAGCGTCGCCAAGATCGCCGGAACCCTCCTCGTCTCAATCTTTTACACCATGCCTCTGCGAGAAGGGCTTTCTTTAGGGTTTCTGATGAACACGAGGGGCCTGGTGGAGATGATCATCCTCAACATCGGAAGAGACAAAAAGGTAATTTGCTTTTTATTTATTTACTTATTTTTTTTAAAAAAAATTCAGTATATATTTTAATATAAAAAATTAATTCAATTTTACTTCTTAAACGGGATTAGATTTTTATAATTCAATTTAATGAACATTCCATCAACACGTTTTTTAATAAAAATAATAATAGTTTTATTTTACATCATAATTAATATATATCAATGCCATTTTTCATTTTGAAGGGGATTAAAATAATTTAATAGCTAATTACTTAATCATATAATTAGTGTGGTATACTGTTAGCTCGTACATATCCCAAAATAAGCAATATGTGAAATAAAGGGTTAAATATTAAAAGTTTCATATAGCTAATCAATTATTACTATTTAATTTATAAATTTTAAAAACTTGTTGAAATATCTATATTTTGAAATTATTATAACACTAAATTTAAAATTAAATTTCTCCTAACTATTGCTTTTTTCACTTTAAAATTTTAAATAAAAAATATTAATATTAATATTTTAAAAATATATTTAGAAATTTATAAAATTAATAAATATAAATAATATTTGGGCATATTAGTAAAAAATTAATAATTATCTTTTAATTAACATTAAAATTACAAATTTTTGCAATTTTAAAGGCTGAAATTAAAATTTTTAAAAAATTAAAATTAATTTGTGATGCTCTTCTGTTCTCGAGAGACCAAAATAATTTATCCTTTAAATAAAATATTTAATAAAAAATATTTACATATTTATCATCTCAAAAAAATACATATATCACCCAAAAAAATGGTGGAACTATCAAAAAAATAGCGCATTATTAGGTTTTATATGCAGAAATATAGCTTCATATTTGTATTTTGGATACCATAATGCAAATTATTTGTTTTGATTACTCTTATTTAAAATAGACATATGCTAATATGGATCGAAGATCGAAAATCGATTAAAAATTGAATCGATTTTAGATTAATTGAAATCGAGTAGATCTAAATGAACTGATTAACGAGCCAAAAGTTCAGCTCGGTAATAATTTCGAGCCGATTTTGAGCCGAGATAGGCTCGACTCGATCCAGCTTGAAATCAGCTCAAATTAAAATATATTTTATATTATAATACGTATATATAATATATGTATATAATATCTATTAAATATAAAATATATATGTTATATAATATATATATACATATTATAAACCGAGTCGATCTCGAGTAGTATTGAGTCGAGCTTACCTGGCTTCGGCTCAAAAAAAATTGAGTTTTGATTTATTTTTGAGCCGGCTCAAAAATGAATCGAAATCGGCTCGAAGTCGATTGGAATCGATCGAGCCAGCTCAAAGTCGAACTCAATCGAGCTCGAGTCGATCGAAATGTAATCAATCTAATTTTGAGCCGATATTGACTCGGCTTGAAATCGGATCGGTAACAGGCATACGTAGAGCTTTTACCTCTACCTACGTATGCCTGTAAATCCATTGAAATTTCCATTTCAAAAAAAGAAAAAAATCCATTCAAATGTGTTTTTTTTTTAATTATTGAAATTTGATTATTAAAGTGTTAATAATATGATTTGTGTTATGATATATTATCGCTAATTAATTAAATTATTGCAGGTCTTGGACGAGGAGTCCTTCTCAATGATGGTGCTGGTGTCGACGGCGGTGACGGCGCTGGTAACGCCGGCAGTGAACGCACTCCAGCGGCCTTCCCAGCGGCTCATCGGCTACCGGCGCCGGACCCTCCAGCTCTCCAAGCCCGACGCCGAGCTCCGCATGCTCGCAGGCCTCCACGACCACCGCCACGTGTCCCCCATCCTCTCCCTCCTCTCCCTGTCCAACCCCAACAAGCGTGCCCCCATCTTCCTCTACGCCCTCCACCTCCTCGAGCTCACCGGCCGCTCCTCCGCCCTCATCGTTGCCGCCCCCGCAGCCCCCGCCGCTCCCAACTTCATCTCCGACGACCACGCCCCTGCCGGCGTCTCCGTCTACCCCCTCACCGCCGTCTCCCCATACGACTCCATGCACGTCGACGTCTGCCGCCTTGCCGAGGAGAAGCGCGCCGCCGTCATCCTCCTTCCCTTCCACAAGCACCTCACCGTCGACCGCGACATGGAGCCAGAGAAGCCGGGAATCCGCAACCTCAACGTCAACGTCCTCGCCAGCGCCCCCTGCTCCGTCGCCCTCCTCGTCGACCGGGGCCTCTCCGCCGTCGACACCCGCAGCGCCCACCACGTAGCACTCCTCTTCTTCGGAGGCCCTCACGACCGCGAGGCTCTCGCCTTCGCCTGGCGCATGGCCGACAACCCCTCCACCACTGTCGCCGTCCTCCGCTTCCTCCCGGTCGCCGATCAACGGTATGTTGAATTTCTACCTAAAAACTTAAAACTTGTGGATTATTAATTAAAAATAAGATTAATAGCAATTAAGTTTCTTTGATTTAAAAAATCGCAAATAATTCTATTATTAATAAATTGACTTAATAAATAATTTTTTAATTAGTAGGCATATTTGATTAATTTAAAAATTATATTAATATTTAACAAAAAATATAATATCAAGTTCATGAATTTGATAATTTAAAAAATTTATTTTTTATTACTTATTTTTGTTAATATTGAAAAAGTTATTTACACATTATTTAAAACTAAAGTACTAATTAAATTACTTTAAAAACTAAAAAAATTTAATTGGATCTTGCTATCAAGCTTTAAAAGTAATTTTATATTTGAGCACCCTCCACTATCAATATTCTTATTTACTTTGCTATATAAATTTTAATATAAATATGTATGTATTTTTTTTGACTTTTTATTATAGATAATGGGTCAAATCCAAGTTATGTAGTTGACCAACACTTTGTGCATTAAGGATTTAGGAGTTAAAATTTCATATGGAAAATCGTTAACAAATCTAAATCGTTGATATCTCAGATCAAGTTAGATATTAGATCAGGTTATCGTAGACTAGGATTTGTACTCATTTGGGTAAATTTTGAAAAACTCCTTCACTAATTGCAGCAATTTCTAATGCATTAATTTACAAGATTTTTTCTTTGACCATTCACAATGTTTATGCTCTTTGTTACAAATTAGAAATTTAATAACATAAGTAAGTTCGGTTATAAACATGTTCAGTTATTGGTAACTCGAGTTCCACCCATTTATTCATAAACAAGATAAGTTAGTAAATCGGACGAGTTGAAGGGCCAAGGTAAAAATCTATTTAGAGTTTAATTGGGTCACGATTTGGATTGAGTTAAATCATGCTTGGACCCATTGACAACTAATATTTAAATTTGAGATCTTTGAACTATAAAGTCAAAATTTAAAAAGTTTTTATGTTAGAAAAATTTCAAATCTTGATGACCATTTTGTAAATGTTATATATATATATATATATATATAATATTCCAACATTTTCATTTTGGTGTAATTTAACAGGGTTGTCACCGTCGTCACCGAAAACCGAAGCACCGGCGGCGGCGGCGGCGGGGAGGAGGAGGAGCTGCGGGAGCGCCAGGAGGACGAGGAGTATCTTGCTTCTTTCCGGCAAAAGCACGCCGGAAATGAGAGGGTGGTGTACGGGGAACGGCAGGTGGCGAGCGGAGAGGAGGTGGTGGCGGCGGTGAGGTCGATCGAGAGTTTCTACGATCTCTGCGTCGTGGGGAAGGCGCACCGAGGGGCGGCGGCGGCTCTGACGGCCGGGATGGCGGAGTGGGCGGAGTGCCCGGAGCTGGGGCCGATCGGAGACTTGCTGGCATCGTCGGACTTCTCGGCGACGGTGTCGGTTTTGGTGGTGCAGCAGTACGTCGACGGGGAGGCGGGGAGGTCGCCGGAGACCCCCGGCCCGCGGCAGCTCGGCGGCAATTCCAGCCTGAGGGAGCGGATTAGCAATTTTAATATTGTTTGGGGTGGTAGATAAAAGAATACCACATATTTTGCTTAAAACCTATTTTTTTATAATTACATTTTTATTTATAGTGACGCGGACGTAGGTATTTCTGCAATTTGGTTGTTAGAAATTTGCAATTTTAGTTTTTGTATTTCTGCATTTAATATTTACAAATTTATCCGATCATCTATTCCTTCAAATATTAAAAATATTTATACGAAGAAAAATATTATCATTAATAATATAATCTAGTAACTGAAGAAGAAGATTTAAATTCTTTTTTTAATGAAAAATTTAAATTCTGTTTTGAAGAAATACGTACCTGAATTCATCTATTTTGAACTGTTGATTATCGCATATCATTTATTTTAAATGTATATAGTGATCAATATCATCAAATGCCAAGTTGATCATAAACTGTTAGTCGCTAATAATCTCATTTGTTGTGATGTACATATATCGACTTTTTTTTATTTTCATTTGAATAGATTTTGAATCCAGCATATTCAATGGGACAAAAATGAAGCGAGCAGGCCTTACTGGGCCAAGGCCCAGTTTATATTGGGCTTAACATTAGCTTGCCCTACATGTTTGGGCCAATGAAAAAATACAAATCTATAAATGTCTGATTTTACAGTAGTTTATGGTAGGGGTGTTCGTCAAATTATTCAAAAATAAAAATCAAATCGAACCGATTAAATTTAGTCCGTTTAATTCTAATCTATCAATTTGGTCAATTTTTAATAATGAATTCGTTTGGTTATATTATTTATGCTGAGTTTCATATATAACTATGAAAATCGATCGCATATAAATTCACCACTCTGTAAAATTTAGGTAATTTTTAGAATAAAAAAACAGAAGCATATTATTAAATACTCAGCTTTATATGTGATTGGCAGAAAACTAGACCACAAGATAATTACCTTTAAAATTTATAAATTAAAAAATATAAATATTAACATTTTAAAATTGTATTTTAAAATTTTAAAAAATTAATGATTAATAATATCATAAAATATAGGGATAATTACCTACATGCCACACAATTTAATTTTATTTATGCCTAACTCATCATTCTTATTTAATTACGTTATGCATACTCAAAACATTATAAAATCTTGCATACACACAAATAAGTTAAAACTCAATTAAAATCTATTTTAAAAAAAATATTTCTTTAATAAATTATTAGAATTATATTTTTACCTTTAATAGTACATTTTTTTTTCTTCCTCGATGTCACACTAAAATACTGATCTGTCCTAAAATTAATTCACGTCGCAAATGTCTCCTTCTCTTGCCACAACCTAAATATCAAAGTTTTAAGATTTTCACTCAAAATATATTTAAATATCTTTAAAATAATATGATGAACGGTTCAGATTTTTTGTAACCTAACTATAGTTAGGTTATTGAAAATTTATAATTGCTTATTATAATGAAAATAAGTGAATGTGTGTGTATGTAAGATTTTATAATGTTTTGATTGTGCATAGCATAATTAACTAAGAATGAATAGTTAATACATAAATAAAGATAAATAGTGTGGCATGTAGTTAATTATCCCTAAAATATAATAGTATAAACTTAATAATTATGTCTTGATCGAAACCAATTAATTAGGGCCTATTTGTTTGTAAGATTTAATTTAATAAAGTTAAAATTAAACTTGAATAGAGATCTTTTTTTATTAAAAATTATAAATGATGTGAAATAAAGTTAATTATTATATTGAGATATGTGAGGGATGTGATATAGAATTAGTTATTATGTTGAGATATGTGAGGAATGTGATATAAGTTAGTTATTATTTTAGTAATGTGTGTAGGATGTGAAATAAAGTTAATTTTTAATATTAAATTTTGTGTGTGATGTGATATGTCAGGTTAAAATTAAATTAGGTTAATTTTTTAACTTCCAAACAAATAGGGCCTTAGTGTTTTCACAATCACATGGACCTAAATAAGATTTTTAAATAATTAAAATCGATTTGCAATGCTTTTTCGGTCCCAAAGTAATTTGACTTATAGTACTAATGCAAATGGTAAGTTTTAAGATGTAAAAATATTGTCAAAAAAAATTTCATCGTTGTTTGCTCAGTGGCCTACATGGAACACAATTTCCTTGAGCAACCACTCAAACAAACTTCTATCCCGAATAATTTGTAGTTGCTTGGTGACTATCTCTGACACCGTATATTCTACACATGCCATACCAAAAAAATACATCGAGTGCCAATAAAAGCTTTTAGAGGTATGCAAAATCTAGCTAAAATTGCCTGAAAATCATGCCAAAACATGTTATCTCATCGAGGCACAATGTCGCATATTAGAAGTTATCATTATTTCCTTTTTTAGTAAATCTATAAAATTATAATACTGAAAACCATTAAACCGGTTGGGTTCTAAATTCTCTCCATGATTGTCTCTCGGGTTCCTTCTGTTCAACTCAGTATTATGACTCAAAAGATTCCGAAAACAACGCATTTTCTTTCATGACTAATAATCATTTTCTTCTCGTACATTTTTTATATACTAAATTTGAACAACAAAATTTGGCATCAAGATTTCTTCAAAGTCACTTGAGTTTTATGTAGAAGATATTTTCTCTATAGTTTCTCTATTTTTTTTCTTTTTTAATCCATTTGATTTGTGTTATGGTAATTTTCGCTAATAATATTTATATATTAAACACGCACTTTTCAAATTTAAATCTTTTATATTCTAAATTAACTATAACTTGGAGGTCAAATTACATAGATTTAAAGAAGATATAAAAATGTCAAAAAAACTTGCCTAAATAGTAATAGTTGAGAATTATTCTCATATATAATTTGGTCAAATTGTGGAGTCAAATATCCTTTTAGGTAAGATGAGATCAAAATGCTAGCTTTGGGCAGGTAGATAGGATCATTAACATTGGCTTCTAGAGCCATTTTTTGGCTCGTGGGTCTCCTTAATAAAGCAAGCAATTGTGCTCCTTGACCTTCCCATCACCATAGAGAAGTACATAGATGAATGAAGCAATAGGGAATAGAAAAGCTGGCATTATTAGGTTAAAATGGGCTTCACTTCCCTTTTCACCAGGGTTTTCAGAATCGGACCGGACCGGCCGGACCTGCCGGTTCGACCGGTTCAACCGGGAACCGGCCCAAGATCCGGTCTGGTTCAATATTAGAACCGAAATTAAGTAAAAACCGGATTGGACCGGTAAAAACCCGGTTGAACCAGTAAAAATCGGTCCAACCGTCAAACCGGACAAACCGGAATTATTATTTGAGTTTCTTATTTTATTTTTATACATTAATATTTGAGCATTAATATTTTAATATTGATGCTATATTTTGAATAATAATTATTTTATATAATGGATATTTAGCTAATTTATTATTTTTTTATCATGAATTTATTTCGAATTATTATAAAAGAGATAAAGTATTTTGAATGACAAATTGACAAGAAAATTAATTATATTCATTTTATTTTGTAATTTTTAATTTTTTATACATTTCTTGTAGTAGTAAATTTTTTAAATTAGTTGTACTATTTTTTTCAAAATATTTTTTTATCATATTTTAAAAATTAATCTCACATTTAGAAAATTTATATTTAATTATGATGTAATTATTAAGTCATCCGGTTGAACCACGGTTCAATCGGTTGAATCGATAAAATCATGAACCGGTCGATTGACCGGTTCGATGTTCGGTCCGGTTCTGAAAACCTTGCTTTTCACTTGAATTGCCATGTTAGAAAGGTGGAGATCAATATAAGGTGGCAAAGCGGAAAAGTGGGCCGAGTTTGAGCGTAAAATTTTTTATTTTAAGTGAAGGTTCATTCGGTTGCATAATATCGTGTCATTCTTTTAAATTGATTCAAACTAAAATGATAATAATTAACTATTTCACAAATATGGAATGAGAGCTTGATTGCCCATAAGATCAAACTTACGAATTTATTGCATCATGCTTATTATCTTTTTATCGATTTATTTCTCCTAAGATATTTGAAAATTTCATGTAATCGACCATGCTATGTGGAATCCAGCTTCTCACAACATGTGATCATTATCAAATACTTATGAGTAAAATATCAAGTTAAACAGAAATAGTTATTTAGATTTATAAATAGTGTGCTTTAAAGCTCTCAAAATTTATGATATATTTCTACTATCATAACTCTATATTCTCTCTAATAAAATCTCTTTTAAATTGTTTTTTTCTATTTAAATAATTGGTTATTTTGCAAAGAAAAATTCTTTTTTATCTCTCTTTTTCTCAATTTTTGTAATTCTTTTTTCATGACCTCTCAAAGAATCTTTTATTAGGAAATCTCTACAATAAATAGAAAATGAAGGTTGAGTACTATAAAATTAATAATCAATATTTTTTAAGCACTAGTAGAAAATAAATATTTTTTATCATGAAAAATAAATAATTAATATTAAAAGATTTAAGCTGTTTAAAACTCAGCTCACTATAAGGCAACCGAATTTTCCCTTTTTTATAAGTTAATTTTTAATCGTACGTATTAAGTAGACTAAATATCAAATTACTTAAAAAAGTTTATTGGATCAATATTATAACGATGCAACTCACCAAATTTGTGCCAATTTAAAGATCACTTAGTTAATTTAAAAAATAACAAAATTTTGCTTAACTCGAAGATTTTTTATTCTCGAATTATTTCTTTGATAGTTTAATCTAAATTGAGAACCAAATCAAACAAAATTTTGTAATTTCATTCTTCTTAATTTATGATTTTGTTCTGATATTAATGAAGCTTTAATGAGAACACTTAAGGTATTTTAATTTTAATGAAATAAAATAAGATTTGAATGAAATTATTATTCTCGAAAAATAAAATTGCCATTCAAAGGAGAATTGGATGATAATTAATGAAATAATAATTCTTTTATTTATTTAGATAAAATTTTATAGATCAGTTCATTTTAAAACTAAATTTATATATAAAATGATCTCATATTATTTATAATCGCAATAAATTATGTCATTTAATATAAAAGTGGTGAATGTGCTCCACTATTCTAAATTTTGTGGTTAAATGATGCCATTCGATTGTGCATTGGGTTCACTGTAGAATTGTAGATGTTCATCTGACAATTCTTAAATAAAAATTGACAGTTTAGCAACCAAAATATTAACAATGCAAGTGGCTTTAGAAAATCTTTTTGTAAAGATTAATTTTAATAAAATATAATTTTTAATTTAAAAAATAATATTATTTTATTAAAAATTATAAATAGTGTGAAATAAAATTAATTATTATGTCAAAATACAGAAAATATGCGATATAATTTAGTAGTTATTTTAATATATATATATATATGTAGGATGTTAAATAAAATTAAATATTTATTTTAAAATATATATTTAATGTGAAATATAATTATATTTTAGTATTAAAAATTATGTATAATGTGATATATCATATTTAAATTAATATGATTTATTTTAACTTAAGAAAACAAATGCAAATCCGGTTTCATTGTAGAGTATTTATTTTGCCAAACTTTAGCTCGAGTTAAAATTAGCTTTATAGAGGAATTTGTTTTCCCGGGATAACTTTAATTTTTATTAAAATTTAACTTAATAAGTCGCATAGCTCATAAACTTCAACATTAAATCAATACTAATTCAAATTCTATAAAAATTCTAATATTAAATTGATTAATTTTATTTTACATCATATATAAATTTTAAAATATAAAATTAATTTTACTTCACGCCCTCCACACCTCTCATGTTATCACTAACTTTATTTCAAATTGTTTACAAATCTCAAAAATAATCTCACAAACAATTATATCACAGATAATTTTTTTACATTAAATAAATAATATTTTAAATCATCTACAATTTTTAACATTAAAATCAACTTTATATCACATTTTTATTCCTTAATACATAATTTTTAAAACTAAAATCATATTTATTTTATATCTTACAAATATCCCAAACTAAAATAAAACTTATTTCAAGTCTTTACTCCAAATAAAAATAAGAAGAATTACATACATCACATTTAAGGAAAAATTTTTTACTCAATTAATCTCCAATTGTGGCTTATTATTAAAGAAGTGAAAAAACTTAGCCATTTAATATTGTAAAATATGACAAGTTTATAATTAATCATGTATTAAAAACATA
>JAEMOT010003875.1:46424-196399 GCA_019297695.1 Apostasia ramifera | reverse complement strand
ATGTGAAATATGTGAAATGCATAAAATTTAAATGAATATGGTGTGATAGTGGTAATATTTACGCATTGATGGTGAAATGCGCAATTTCGTATAAATTTCATGTCTTGTATGTAAAAACCTCTTATATTATATATATATATATAATAAATTTATTATAATATATGTAATAAAATTGTTAATAATAAAATTTATTATCTATATATATATATATATATTAAAATAAATATATATTTATATTGGTTACAAATAATTGTAGGTCGATGATTTTATTTTCTATATATTGAGGTTAAAGACCCTTCTATTCAGACTTTGCAGATTAATATAGAGAATCATGTACAACATAGAAATAAAGACCACTCAGTTTTCTACTGATAAATAAAATTATATTTTAGTATAATTTCATATTTTCAAGTTACATTAAAGGCTGAGCATTTTCTTGGGGCACTGAGACTTTATATTATTATATATGAAATATAACTTTTTACGCGAAAAATTTTCATATGATGAAATATATACAATGGTTCGAAATATAATTGTCGTAAAAAGATGAGAACTACGTGGAAGAAATAATCAGACACATTGCCATAAAAAAAATAATCGAACACATTTAATCATACTAATCAAACAATGAGCATCTAAGTTAAAGATGTGTTTAATTAATTGTAACATGATTTATACAAAGGAATCGGTAAGTATAATAACACAATAAATTAACAAAAAAATATGATATAACACAATTTTTTTTATATTTATTTTTTTTTCTATTTGGGCATGTGATTTGTAGTACTACATCTCAGGTATCTTTTACATCTTTGAAGATCGTCACTCTTTATTCCCGTAAACCATGGACATTGTAGCACCCGAACATATATATATGTGGGTCTTATGCATAGTGGCGACCTACTCACTTTAGTAGTAATATATCTACAGTTTAGAGGTCATCATCACCTAGTCCCACGAGAAAAAGACATCATCGTATCAAATATTATATTATATGCTTGAGCTAGGGCAAGTGCGTAATCTCAAAGCAATCCCATTATATTTTTAATTCATTATCGTATTTTGACCATACAGTAGTCATCATATTCTCATTAAGTGTGATAATAAGTTTATACACTTGTCCTCTCGTGGGTGTTACAATTGTGAGTTAAACACTTCCAAAGTGAGAAAACAATTATCTATTTGTTCTTTATAAGTTTCATGATCAAATAGTTCAATCTGTAAGCCAATCGGACCCCATTTCGACTCTTTTTGGTGAAGAGAAAGGTACAGTTCAATCCTAAATAGGACGGTTTGATTCTCGGTCAAATCCATATCGGATGGTTTGATCGTATGGTATGATTTCCCTTCTACACTCCAATCTTCAATATTCATTAATGGTCCGACTTTATAATTGGACAGTCAAATAACTAACGGTGTCATCCGATTTTAAGTTTTTGCCATCCGATTGTATGATCTAACGGTCCGATAATTAATTGTATGGTCTGATATTAATTCTCTATCGTTCGATCTATGCAATCGGATGGTTTGATCGGCCTTTTGTGGCCCAATTTTGGCCTAGAATTCAATCTAGGGTTCATTTTCTTATAATCTTTTATCTAGAAAGCCTCTAAACCTCAATATAACTGAACTAATAATCCTATCATGCTTCTAGACAGTATAATATCAAATTATGAGAAATTCATGAATTTGACATAAGTTAACAATAAAGGTTTTCACACTATTTTCTCTAAATATAAAAGAATACAAACATAATCTCATAAATCTAATTTTTAGGGATCTCAAACATATAAAATATCAAGATTTTAATATAAATCTCCGAGAATCAAGATATAATAAACAATACTCATGAATCATGTAAGAATTTCATAGATCTAACTATTCAAATTAGATTTTTCTTAAAATAATTTCTTAATACTATATTCGATTTAGAATTGTCATATTACGATTTTCCATGATTTTAAGTTTTTTCTGAGACTCAAGAAAAAGATCACGCTCCAAGTAAAGAGATCATAATTTGGACGATGAAAAGAAAGTGTCAATCTCAAAAAAATGTAGAAAAATAGTCGATTTGTGTGAGATCTAGGCTTCTAATTTTTCTCCGCTGTGTTTTCTTCCTTCTTTTTCCTCCATCCCCCTCTCTCTCGATTTGTGTGAGATCTGTGCTTTTCTTTCAGATATTCATGAATTACTAACTAAAAAAAGCACAGAATGTTATAGGAAGATTCATGATTCTCTTGCATCATAAAGACTAATAAATTTTCATTATAATATTATTCTTTTACTCAGTTGTGACCAAGCAATATGGTTTTTCACTTTATTCTCTAGTTTGATCCTTAATATATGTGGCCATTAATGTCCCCCTTTTAATTTCCCCTATTAATTTGAGCCTCATGTTAAGCATTGGAGAGAATTAAGGTTAGATGTGCAACATATAGAACTATGGCGCTTTCACTAAGACGAATTCACACGTCAACTTTCATGAATTTTTAATCGAATTTCCTTAATGTTGAGTTAGTGCTTATTCACATATCTAAGAATTACATGCTCAACATTACACACGAGCAATATCGAATATTTATGTGGCTTCATCATCAACAGATAACATAATTAACTAATTCATTAAATTATACTGATTGACAAAAAACTATTAGGTGGACAGCCACATCGAAGTATAACATTCCTCACCATGCAAGAATTTACTTACAAATGTTTTATAATTTCGATGTTCTGTTTCAATCCACTCGTTCAATCTATACCCCCAAAAATGAATGAGAGCATCTTCCCTCATCGGAGTGGCTACACATCTTAATTCTAGCAACATAATCTTCATGTCTTATTACCCTTTTTATAGGCATCTCTTATTTTATTTTTATTTTTTATAATTGTTAAAATAAAATAAAATAAATATCCCTATATAACTTTATAAACCAAGTCATTATCATTGAGAACTAAAAATGTAGATCATGTGATTATCAAAAATAAAAAATAAAAAGTGTAGATCATGTGCCTTTGTGGTGGTCCAATGCATGAAAACATTCCACGTGAATATCGTATTATGATATTAGAAGTAATAAATTAGTATACATCATAAAAATTAATTGCTATTAATTTATTTTGACATTAATTTGGAAGCTTTCTACGTGGATTTTATTAGTACGCATGAGATGCTTCAACCTAGATCTAATTATATAAACAATGATCATTAATTTAATCAAAATTTATTAAATATGATTAACGAGCTAATAATATCTAATTAAACTTAAAAGGCATTTAATTATATTGCTTCGAGTGGATTTGGTGGACCTAAACCATTCCTATTATTAAATTTGCCTTGAAAGTGATTGTTTAGTTTAATTACTTTTGGATTTCGATTTGATATGCTTTAATTATTTTAAATGAATCATGTTTGACCAATTAACATGATGGGATATAGCTTATTTGAATATTTTCCTCTTGAAATTATTTCTTAATTTACTACTATAGGTGCAATTTTCTCGACCACTTAAAATTTAGGATGTGGTGTTACATTTCGAAGTTCTCATCCTCTTCATGGCCTTTTCCGACGCTTTTCATGTTGTTGCATGTGCCTTACAGTATCTAGATCCACTCCTCTCTGCTTCCTATGATTGATGCTAAAATCCGCTTTCCCTGGTAGGATGATTTAAACCTAGGCGGAGACCAGACACAGTTAACAACCGATTATTCTACCACTGAGGAACAATGGGAGATTAGATCTCTTAGAGTTCCATTCCTGTTCTCAACCCACGACCAATATGAGCTAGCAGCTTACTTCGTATTCGAACATGAAATTCTTTGATACTCAGCTAAACTTAATCTATTCTAAGTTAGAAAACACCGCCGATTTAAATTATAATTTAATTATGATTGGTCTTTTGTGTTAATTCTCGCTAGTTGTCTATACTATTACTATAATTTTTTGAATGGACCGATGACATCTAATGAGTATAAGTTACTTATTACTGACCTTAAGTTGGTCAACTAGTGATCTTTAATCTTTGATCTGCACTCGGTTGAGCACTCTGCTTGTTTAGTGACCCAATCTTGGATGATAAGCTAATAATCGTGTTCAGATAAAAGCGAAATTTATGGAAGCTGTCAACTTCATTAGTAAGTGTGTTGGCTTATTAGCCGTGAGCAATTCTCCATCCGTCTCATCATGAAGTGAAGCATTATACGTACATCTTCTGTACCTTGAGGCATTTTAGTACAGTTTTTTTAGAACATCAAATGTTCGAAAACACGATGGTCTTGTAATGGTAGCTTTTAACACTGTCATACTATAGTGGACTCACTCAATTTGATTCCAACTCAAATTTAAAAAAAATTTACTTAATTTGTGAGTTTAAATCTTGTCATGCTTATAATTATTAATTTTTTTATCATATAAAAGCAGTTGAAATTTTTGTATGAAGTGATAGATGAAACATTCTTGTGTATAATGAGGTAATAGTTGAGAAACTCATATATCATAAAATAATAGTTGGGATTAATTTTATCTTTGAAATTTGTTAGGCATGATTAAAAATGTTAGATATGAAGATACCTATAAATATGTAATACTTTGATGTGGAAAGCAAACCTAGAGTATTTTTATTCTAGGGATAATTAATTACCTACATGCCACACAATTTAATTTTATTTATGTCTTACCCATCCATTCTTAGTTAATTACGTTATGCACACTCAAAATATTATAAAATCTTATATACACACATTTTAACTTATTTTTATTATAATGAGTAATCATAATTTTTCAATAACCTAATTATAACTAGATTACAAAAAAATCTGGGTCGTTCATCATATTATTTTAAGGATATTTAAATATATTTTGAGTGAAAATCTTAAAATCTTAATGTTTAGGTGACGGCAAAGGAAAGAGACATCTGCGATGTGAATTAATTTTAGGATAAATTAAAGCTTTAGTGTGGTATTGAAGAAGAGAAAAAATATGTTTTATTAAGAGTAAAAATATAATTTTAATGATTTACTAACAGAATATTTTTTTTAGATAGATTTTGATTAAGTTTTAACTCAAATGTGTGTATGTAAGATTTTGTAATGTTTTGAGTGTGTATAGCATAATTAACTAAGAATGGATGGGTAAGACAAAAATAAAACTAAATTATGTGGCATGTAGGTAATTATCCATTTATTCTATTAGTCTTTCAAAAGAAAATACCTCTTATCTTCTAAGTAGATTGTTAGAAATAAGTTACTATCATATCATACTTGCATTTTCTCCTTTTTAGTATCACACTTCTAAGCTCTAGCACACGACAACATTTGCATTATTTCTCTATTATTTATAGGATTTTCTTCATAAAATCATTTTAATGTTTTTGAACTTGATTAATGTATTATTTATTTGTCATATTAGCTCTATGTATGAACACTTCAAGAACTAAACATCTGACTTGGATAAAACTATAATAATAAAAGAATTAAGTTGAAGTAGAAGAGCGACAACAAAACATTATTAATGAAGCATCTTTAAACTCTAAAAATAAAAGATAAAAATATTTGATCGAAATGAACCATCAGCAATTATGATATGAAAATAGGCAACCTATTAGAACGTAAAATTTCAAGAAGTAATGCCATCATGAAGTCTACTTAAGAAACATATTTGTATGATTTTCAAAACTTGGACCAGTTCAACAAAAGCATAAAAATGTAGGGACCTATATGTAAATTCAACCTATCGAAAATGTTGCTGAAGGAGAACTTTATTGGCTTAGGCTTAATCAAGTCAAGATTAATGTTGAGCAATAACTCAAAACATTTTGAAATTTTTAATAAATATAGTCTACCATCAAAAATAAATATTACGTACTTTGGCCATTCAATTTTAATCATAGTACTTTGATTTCAACATTCTCACCGATATAATTTGATTTTCCTTTTTACCTATAGTTGTATCTTTATCATAATAATATTTATAAGTTTAAAAATCTATAATTGGCATATAAAACATCTTCTTGTAAATAGTACCTCAAACAGACATGCAGATAAAGTGCCGTCAAAGGACAAGTTTACATCTCAAGCTAGACAGTTTTGTTCTAACTAAATGTTCCCATTTTAAATTTTAACCCATCAATTTATAGATAATTTGATATCTTCATTTATACTTAGTGTATAAGTATTTTATTTTAAGTTATAGGCCCGCATCAATTAGAGCAAACAACCAATTAGCATGCAGGCATAGCAACTCTAACGATTGATTAGAAGTATTAATTATATGTTATTTCTATGCTAGCAACATGATGACAATAATAATAAAATTGACTCAACTTCGCTCCTTGGACTAATAAAAGTGTTCCACAAGGTTGCTTTGCACCAAATTACATTAACTTTTCTCTTCTTTCTTTGTAATCCAAAGATCACCTTGTATTTAATCAAAAAAAAGGGGATAATTACCTACTTGTCACACAATTTAGTTTTATTTATGCCTTGCCCATCTATTCTTAGTTAATTACGCTATGCACACCCAAAACATTATAAAATCTTACATATACATGTTTTAACTTATTTCTATTATAATGAGTAATCATAATTTTTTAATAACCTAATTATAGTTAGATTATAAAAAATCTGAGCCATTCATCATATTATTTTAAGAATATTTAAATATATTTTGAGTGAAAATCTTAAAATTTTAATGTTTAGGCGGCGGAAAAGGAAGGAGACATCCACGACGTGAATTAATTTTAGGATAAATCAACGCTTTAGTGTGGTATTAAGAAAGAGAAAAAATATGTACCATTAAGAGTAAAAATATAATTTTAATGATTTACTAACAGAATATTTTTTTTCAAATAGGTTTTGATTAAGTTTTAACTCAAATGTGTGTATGTAAGATTTTGTAATGTTTTGAGTGTGCATAGCATAATTAACTAAGAATGGATGGGTAAAGCATAAATAAAATTAAATTGTGTGGTATGTAGGTAATTATCCCAAAAAAAAATTATTCACCTTGTAACCATTTATAAATTTAGTGAAACTTTCATCTCTACTGGTTGATGACCTTTCTTATCTTGCCTTGACCCCATTCGGTCATTTTACAATTTAAAAATCTTTCTATCAACAATGACTAAAAAATAAATAAATTATTAAAAATCAATACCCAAAAAATTAACTAAACAATCCTACTTAATTATAATAATTCATTCATCTCAAAAATTTATTTTGAATTGAAATTTTCATTTATTTTTTATGATCAAAAATTCATTCATCGTAGTATCAGTTCTTCCATAGGATGAAAAGAAATAAACAATGGATCTGTTGAATTTCAAGTATTCTATTTTATCAATAAGATTCGAAGACTTATTACTTCACATTTTGAATTACACAAAAGAGATTTTTTTCACAAAGAAGTGCGTAAATATTTTTGGAAAAATGCCTACGACTATTAACTTATTTGTCAAAAAAAAAGCATGTTATAAGAAATTAATGAATCTGTTAGATATTCGAGAACCACAAACTCGTTAATTTGAATTTCTTATACTCAATCGTGCTATTTCTTTTCAATTATTAGTATTAGATTTGTCCTTTTATTTTTTAAAAATGCATTTTGAGTTTGATAAATTTATGAAATAATGAAAGACGAAAAAATATGATTATACTAGCTACAAATTTTTTTTTATAAAAATCAATATGGGTCCTCACCATATTGAGTGACTGCGGATCTTAGGCCCTATTTGGCAATGAGTTAAAAATCATAGTTAAAATTAGGCATAATTTTTATCTTAAATTTATTTTAAAAAAACTTAAAAAATTATTTTATATCTCATCTCACACAAATTTCAACATTAAACAATCACTTTATTTCACATCCAACACAATTCTCAATAAATCAATCAATTTTATTTCACATCCTACATAATTTTTAGAAATAATTACCTACATGCCACACAATTTAGTTTTATTTATGTCTTACTAATCCATTCTTAGTTAATTATGCTATGCACACTCAAAACATTATAAAATCTTACATACACACATTTGAGTTAAAACTTAATCAAAATCTATTTGAAAAAAAAAATTCTGTTAGTAAAACATTAAAATTATATTTTTACTCTTAATAATACATATTTTTCTCTTCCTCAATATCACACTAAAGCGCTGATTTGTCCTAAAATCAATTCAGGTCGCGGATGTCTCATTCCTTTGCCGCCACCTAAACATTAAGATTTTAAGATTTTCACTCAAAATATATTTAAATATTCTTAAAATAATATGATGAACGACCCAAATTTTTTGTAATCTAACTATAATTAGGTTATTGAAAAATTATGATTACTCATTATAATAAAAATAAGTTAAAATGTGTGTATGTAAGATTTTTTAATATTTTGATTGTGTATAGCGTAATTAACTAAGAATAGATGGGTAAGGCATAAATAAAACTAAATTGCGTGGCATTAGGTAATTATCCTTAATTTTTAATATAACCAACTTATTTTATTTCACATCATATATATTTTTCAAAAATAGCTAAAAATTTCAGCCAAATCTTCTTTTTTTTTTTATTACCAAACAGAGCCTAAGATACTGTTTTTTACCAAAATATAAAATCTCGCATTTCGTCCAACTTTACAAAGATGTAACATTGGAACATTTATTATTATGATCGAATCACAAGAATTGATTGATGGAGCACAAATGAAATATATATCTTTGTTGAGGTACTTAATAATAATTGGGAGACAAATATAAGATGCTAATTGGCATTCATATGCATGCATGAAGCCATGAATCATAATTGTCCCATTGCATAAATGTGGTGGTCCTCCACAATTTCATTACTGTTTGCTGTCTTGTGTTGAGCCTTGAGAGCATCATTTCTTGCTATCTACTTACTGAGCCTGTCATGGGGTTCAGATCTTGATCAAATAGATTCAAGAAGATTTAATTTGATTAACAAAAAAAAAAGGTAAATTTGATTAATTTCTCAAATAAAATTATATTTTGACTAAAAAATGTGTGCCATTTTTTTTATATGTTAATCAGTTTAGATTTGGGTATATATAGTTGACATTTAAATCTTTGATATAATATAATATTGGTTATTAAAATTATATAAAAAACTACATTTCATATATAATCTATGTTATAAAGTTATACCATGTAATAATTGTTAGAATCTTCTCTAACACCTCTTATCGAATAGCTGCTTAAATAGCAGTCCTTTGTCGAACAGCAGCTCAACAGCAGCCCCTTGTCGAACAGCAGCTCAAAGAGATATCACAAGATTGTACCTTCCGTACTACTGTGTCAACTCAACCTACTATGTCCCCTCCTCTCCAAGCTATAAATAAGGGGGGATTGCTCTCTCTAAGGGGATTCTCTTTCTGGACCCTTCCTTCCTCTCTCTCGGGTTGAGCTGCCCCTCTCTCTTTATTCCTCTTATACTCATTCGATCTCCATTTAGAGATCAAGCTTTCTAAGAGAAGATTCGATTAGTGGATTCAAATCGCCTGGACGGCGTCGTGATTTTCCCCCGGACATTCGAATTTTCACGTAAAAATTGTCATCTGATTTTTCTTTGTTGTGGTGCATTTTTTGCATCAATAGTAATAAAAATTATTTCTTTATATAATATATAAAATAGTTTGATTTTAGTTATATGTATGTAATTATATACACAGGTATATATGAGAGAGGAAAAAGTTCTTTTAGTATTATATGTCTATTATTGATGAATAGTATGTATTAATTTTTTATTTTTAAATGAATATTTGATTTTATCTGTGTTCCAAAAAAAGCTTACTTTTGTAAATATTTTAAAGTTTTTGACTCATTGAGTTATAATGAAAGTTGGTTTTTTTGTTGTTTGTTAGGATAAAATTATGATATTTATAAAATAATGTTATAATTTTTATATGTTAAATGTATAAAATAATTAAATTTTAGTATTATAACTGCTACTATCTCTTTTACTTTTTGAATTAAAACAATCTTTCTGCATGTTTTTTTTTTTTAGATTTTTACAAAAATAGTAAATTTGAATCTTTTTATTATTTTAACTGTCACCGTTAAAATAATGTTATAATTTTTATATGTTAAATGTATAAAATAATTAAATTTTAGTATTATAACTGCTACTATCTCTTTTACTTTTTGAATTAAAACAATCTTTCTGCATGTATTTTTTATTTTATTTTTTTTAGATTTTTACAAAAATAGTAAATTTGAATCTTTTTATTATTTTAACTATCACCTTTTTTCAGCTTTGAATCTCTTTTTATTTTTTTCTTACTCTAATTTATTATATAAATATAGATATATAGATACACATATATATCAAAAAAATTAATAAAAATAATATCAATATATATAAAAAAGTTAATTACGTAGAATTAGACATATAATACATAAGTAATAAATAATTATAGATATGTAAGTGTTATTATGTGAATAAAAATCATATGAATTACACCTCATAATTGATTTTTTTTTTAATTAAACCATAAGCCACAATTTAATATATATATATATATTTGAAGTAAATGAATTAATTATTTTTTTAAAGAATAATTACCTACATGCCACATCATTTTAATTTATTTATACGTTATCCATTCATTCTTAGTTGATTACGTTATGCATACTCAAAACATTATAAAATCTTACATACATACACTTAAATTAAAACTCAGTCAAAATCTATTGGAAAAAAAATATTTCGTTAATAAATCATTAAAATTATATTTTTACCTTTAATAGTACATATTTTTTTCTTCCTCGATGTCACACTAAAGTGCTGATCTGTTCTAAAATCAATTTATGTCGCGGATATCTCCTTCCCTTGCCACTACCTAAACATCAAAATTTTAAGATTTTCACTCAAAATATATTTAAATATCTTTAAAATAATATAATGAACAGTTCAAATTTTTTATAACCTAACTATAGTTAGGTCATTGAAAAATTATAATTGCTCATTATAATAAAAACAAATAAAAGTATGTGTATGTAAGATTTTATAATATTTTGAGTGTGCATAGCGTAATTAATTAAAAATAGATGAGTAACACATAAATAAAGTAAAATGATATGGCATGTAAGTAATTATCTCAAAAATAAATTAATTGTTGGGGTCCACCGCAATATTTCTCTGTGGGAGAGGACCAGCAGGTGATAGAATGCTCAGTTTCAGTTATGATGGGTCAATTTCCCTGCATACCTTGATTAATGTTCATCACACCAACCATATAAGAGCAAAACTGAGGAGCAATTTCATAAAATAAAATAAAATAAAATAAAATAAAATAAAATAAAATAAATGGAGGAACAAAACAAATATGTGTGGCTAATAGATATAATGGGTTCATAGGGTGGCAATTAATATATGACCAGATTTATGAACTCAAAACTCTTATTCGTGTCATAGATATTGATTCATTTATTAAAATAATTATATCTCAATTATAAATAATTAGGTCAACTCTGATTTGAGTTGCTCGTGTAAATTTTTAATCTAAAAATGTCACACCTCAATCTGAATCTCTTTGTAATACTTGAAAATTTCGGACTTGTGCGTGAATATTTTAAAATATACAGAGCTAGAACACAATTGAAATACAAATAGGGATATTTATATTATGAGTGTAAGCAGTCAATGATCTCCCGAGATTTTATTATAAGCACATGCTAAATTAAAATACAAATAACAAAATGATAACAGAGAGCTAAAGCACTCCACCAGGTCTTAGACGGGTTCATATTATTTTTGATTCTTTTAAAGTTTGAGATCATTAAATAAATATTTTAGCTGATGATAGCTAGTAAGCGATTACCTTCAAAATAAATATATATTACAAAAAGAGAAGATGATCCCAAGTGTATCTTATTATAATATAAATAGTTCGATCCACATAAGAAAGTATATAACACGAACTTAAAATAGCGCATTTTCCTCACATTATATTAAAAGTATGAATTAGTATTTCAGAATAGATTAATAGCAAATAGAACTTACACGAAAATCACATAAACAGCATAGAGGCAAACCTCTTAATGGCGCCAAAGCGTCTGAAGCCTTGGCTTCTAAAAATTAGGATTACGATACAGAATATTACAAATTGTCATAAATTTATAAAAAGTTATTGAAACTGATATTTAAATACTGCTTCAAAGAGTTAAATATCGTTCATGCTGAAGAGTATGAGAACAAGATTATTTATATAATAGTTTATTTATTAAATTAGATTTAAAAGTAAAATTTTAGAATTTTAAAAGACTTAAATATAATTAATCATTAAAAATTCTATTCATTAATTGTTGCTCGTGTTAAGGGATTAATAATACAGATAAATTTTTGAATTGATTTAACTTTAAGCATATTTATATAAATATCTCACACCGAAGTTATGCATCAGATTGTAGAATAAATTTATAAAAATTATAATTATCTCTATTAATTTGTAATTTTTATATAAAATTCAACATCCGGGTGTTTTAAAATTTATAATTATTTTTGATTTAATATAAATTTAATATATTATATTTATATCTATCCAGTAATCTAACACTATATATATATATATATAATAAATACTAATTTATAATTTTCTTTATTAATTTCTTATTTTAATAAAATCTAACACACATTTAAATTTTATTTTAAATAATAATTTAGAGTTTAGTAAAACATTTAGTATATTTATATAACAAGCCTATAATAATCATCATAATTTTTACATATCAAATTCAAATAACTCAAAACTTATAATTATAATGAGTATCAAACGAATATTAAGTTTCAAAATAAATTCAATAAAGAAGCATAATCACTTACCTGACTCATTATTATAAATGCTATTGAAAATAATAAGATATTTTTGAGTTGAGTTTAAACGAAAGAGATGAGAAATTTATACAGCTTTTAGGAGCGAGAAAATATCAAAAATAAATTTATTAGTTAGTTAACCATTGTTATAAGGTCGTTGAACATTTAATCTAATCTATTAATATTATTTAGGCTGAGAAATTGATATAAAATATTTATTCCTAAAAGATTAAATTTAGAGGTTTATAATTTTTGTTTTGCTTTCAATTAAATCATAAAGGATGGAATAATAACAACTAAATCTCTCATCCTTTGCGATGGGTGATTGAGAAATTATTTATTAATCAAAATTAAAATTAAAGATATTAAAAAAATTATAATAAAAAATTTTAAAAAATAACTTTTTTAGTTCAAAATTTTACATCGAATATCACAGAATGAACGAAAGGAAATTGGAAAATTGCTGGCAAATAAATCGTGAAAACTTGAAAGAATTGTCAGGAGCAAATTAAGGTTACTTGCGCCCAAAATGATAAATTGAGATTAGGCTCCAAGTGTACTTATAATATCCCTCGATTTTAAAATTTTGCATGACTTAAGTACATTCCAATAGGTCACCGATCTCAGTAAAACTCAAGTTTAACAAGCATGCCTACAAAAAACATTTTCATTACTGGCTTCATAATTCTACATGAAATGGTGTTTCTACGATTTGAGATCATGCTATTTACTTACAAAACTTAGAAACTTTCGATGTAATACGATTCATTTATGTATCCCTCCACTTAGAAGCCTGCAAGGTGTCTCTCTTTATTCTAGTGATTTTTATTCAATCAAATGGACGTTACTTCACCGATCACTCCCCACTCTCTTGGGTCCAGGGTCACAATAGGCTCACTTGTTTTTGTCTGGTTTGTCCTCGAATCACATTATATTTTGGAAGATCAGTTCTGATATTATATTATATATATTTTTTAATTTAAATATAAAGATATTATTCACTTTAGTTTTATAAAATTGTGTGACTTAAGTATTTTCCTAGAAGTTACTCAACCTAATACTATTCTAATTTAAGCACGCTTAATTTATAAAGTACCATATTGTAACATTTCTTGATCTAGACATATATGGATGAATTGTGTGACTTTAGTACTCCGAAGAGGTTACACAATAGAACTTTAGCTCAAGTCCACTTACTTACAAAGTTTTCATCATTAATCTCACAATTTTTCTTTAAAAGAAATCTCTACTATTTGAGAAATACTATTTACTTTAACAACTCAAGAATATTTCTTTTTTATGTAAAATGATATATTATTGTGCTCCTCTACTTAGAAATTTGTCATGGGTTGCTTCTTCTTTATATAATTTTGATTCAATTATATTAATAACATTCTAGTAGTCACTCCCTTTCACTCTTTAGTCCCAAAGTTATCATAGTAGTTTTTTTAATGGAAGAAATTTGGATGACTTAAGGGAGGCAAACGAATACTTTGAGATTTCTGATGATGGAAACCATAAGTTAAAAAACAAACTATAAAAAAATGACTTAAAGAAGATACTAATAAGATAGTTCGATCGAGGATCTTCAAGGAACTAATAATTCTAGAACTCAATCCACATTTCTTAAATTCCGTAAACTTGCTACTATCTCTATACAATTCTTGGAGAACTTTTAGAAGCCTACATCTAGATAGATTGTCGAAGCACATGCACTGCATCGTGCCACCAAACTACATGAAGTAGATCTACAATTGAAAGGGTGTAATAAGTGCAAGCTAGAATGACTTTGATTAGGGCAACCATCGTAGCCTCTCCCTTATTTTTGTTCAATCCTATAAATGGCGACACATATAAAGCACAAAGAATTCTTTACATATTGATTCTTCATCATCCTCTCCTTCACTCTAATAGATTACCCGCTAACTTCTATGTAGCTTAAAATAATTTGTATACTCATCTCTCCTTTTTATTCCTCGTGACAAAACTCTAATAAAGAAAGATTCATTAAATATGGAGATTAGTAGTGACACAAATCAGCAGAATAGCTCAGTTCTCTATAATTAGATAACAATTTTTATATAATTTTTGTAAAATAGTCAACAAAACTGACTGCTCAAATATACGGAGAAGTCTCATTATAAACTAAAAAGATATTTTATCCTCCAATTAGTTCCAATAAGAACAATTCTTGGATTAGAGAGCAACATGTGATATAAGAATTAAGATGAAGTGGATGGATTTCCTTAAAGTTTGATTATGATTAAGTAGAGAAATCTGAAATTTTTTATTCAGCCTTTGAAAACTTTATACAACTATTGGGGGTTATATCTTGTGAGTTCATGAAAATTTGCTATTGCATGTGGCTTATTTCATGATTAAATAAAGGGATAATTACCTACATGTCATACAATTTAGTTTTATTTATGTCTTACCCATCCATTCTTAGGGCATATTTGGCATGAACCCAAAAATGGGCAAAAAAATAAAATAATAATATTTTAAATTTATTATAAATTTTAATAACTTTATTTTACGTCCAATACAAATTCCAATCTTAAAAATCAACTTTATTTCACATTCAACATAAAATTCAACCTTAAAATCAACTTTATTTCACATCCAACACAAATTCCAACCTTAAAAATTAATTTTATTTCACTTCCAATACAAATTTCAACCTTAAAATCAACTTTATTTCACATCCTACACACCTCCCAATATTAAAATAAATTTCTTTCCCATCAACTCTATAAAATAAATTATTTTCTCTTTTCTTACCCAAATTCATCCTCCAACCAAACAAGCCCTTAGTTAATTATGCTATGCACACTTAAAATATTATAAAATCTTACATACACACATTTGAGTTAAAACTTAATCAAAATCTATTTGAAAAAAAAACTATTCTGTTAGTAAATCATTAAATTTATATTTTTACTCTTAATGGTATATATTTTTTTCTCTTCCTCAATACCACACTAAAGTGTTGATTTGTCCTAAAATTAATTCACGTTGCGGATGTCTCATTCTTTTTCCGCCACCTAAATATTAAGATTTTAAGATTTTCACTCAAAATATATTTAAATATCTTTAAAATAATATGATGAACAGCCCAAATTTTTTGTAATCTAACTATAATTAAGTTATTGAAAAATTATGATTACTCATTATAATAGAAATAAGTTAAAATGTGTGTATGTAAGATTTTATAATATTTTGAATGTGCATAGCGTAATTAACTAAGAATGGATGAGTAAGACATAAATAAAATTAAATTATATGGCATGTAGTTAATTATCTCTTAAATAAAATGAGTTGTATGTTTAAATTTAATTATCTTGATCCCTAGTTATTAGCCAAAGGTAGATCTACTCTTTAACAATCTTTGCATGTTCTCTTATTGGATAATTTTCGTTGCGTGATAAATTAGCAATGTTACATTAGCATGCAACAATTTGCTTTGCTTGTATAAATTCCTTTGATTTTCATACACATGATGTATAAAATAATCATTTTTATATATTATATATTTAAAATTTTAATATTATTTAGCGTACATGCACTCTAAGTATGAAAATATTACATACCCTGAATTAAATATTGCGTGAATCTTCACTAAAGAGAAATATTCTGTTAGAGTAAATGTATAGCGTGTAATATTTATAATTTTTAGATATATAGTTTGCATAATCTATATATTTAAGGTGTGCAATATATAGTAGAAAAATGTAAATAAATATATGTTACATATAATCTTTATAAATTTAGAATTAACTCAACTGATAACCAAATAATGACATCATTCTCGTTTAATTGAAGTTATAAAAATTACTGTATTTGTCTAAAAATAATATTATCAATATTTTATATTTATTTTATATTATATGCAAAATTAAAATTTAAAAAATTATTTTTAATTAAAAATTAAATTTATTTCATAATTTATATAATTTTTTATAATAAAATAATTTTATTTTATATTATGATATAAAATAAATTTTATTTAAAATAACATAAAATATTTAAAAAACTTACTCCAATAATATAAAATTTTCAAAAAATCTCAATATTTTTCAATTTTTTTGATAATATTTTTCTTCATTTACTAATTTATTGTGCACTAAATATAACGAAAAAGTACTACTTCTATTTTTTGATAATTTATAATAATTATTTTTATTTTCATACTAATTATGAATTATTAAAGAAGTATTTAGGTGCGCAAAATATATTTCTAATTATGAATTAGAGGAGGAAACGTGTTAGTTTGATCCTATAATTTCATATACATGAAAGTAAGGCACTGTCTAGTCAGAGGAAACAAAAATAATTTGAAAATTTTTTGTAAATTTTTTTAAAAAAATATGTATATATAAAATAAAATAAATTAATTATATTAAAAATTATATTAAATGTAACATAAAATTATTATTTAATATTAAAATTTATGTAATATGAAATATAAAATAATTTTTAAAATAAATTTAAGATTTTAATCATAATTAAAATAATTTTTTTTTAGTCGATTCCGTATAGTTTTTTAAAAAGAATTAGAGAGCTCATTTTCATAATTTTTAAGTAAAACTAGCTTCTAATTAATTAATGTTTAATTTACGAATTAATCCGTTAAAAATCAAGTTCAAAAATAATTTAAAATCGTTTTTTAAAAAAGTGATTTTTGAGTTAGAAAACTCATTCACGACTGAAGTCTGAAACTGGACTCGAAGCTAACCCTAGACGACAGGGTGACCCGGCCCGCCCGATCTCCCCCACTGCTCCCCTCTCTCTCTCTCTCTGTCCAAATCCCCCCGCCGTTATCCGCTTGCCTCCTTCCTCTCCCTCCTCCCCCTGCCCCCGATGCCCCCTCCCTCGTCTTCCTCCTCCTCGTCTTCCTCTTCCTCGAATCCCTCGCTCCCCGTCTACCCCCACTACCCCTATTTCTACTACCCTTCCTCCTTCCCTGCCCGTTCATCTCCCCTTCCTTCTCCCCTGCTTCATCTTCTTCCTCGCGTAGCATGCGCAGAACCCCTTCCCCTTGTTTTTTGTGATGGCCTCCACCTCCTTCCTCATCCTTCCACCTCCCCATGACCCTTCCTCTATTAATCCCTCTCAGGAAGACCCCTTCTTCTTCCTCTTCCCAGACCCCTCTCCTCCGCCCCTTCCTCCTTTTCCTTCTCCTTCTACTTCTCAGGCAAAGCGCAGCATGGCGAGAAAGCGCCCCGCATCCGAGCTCGACCTCCAGCATGACGCCGCTTCCTCCTCCTACCACCACCCCGCGCGCCTCCCTCGCCGTCAGCCTCCCGCCTCCTTCTCCGCCAGCGATCAACTCCATCACCCGCCGCTCCTCTCCGACCTCCCTCCCGCACTCCTGCCCTCCCTTCCGCTTCCTGAGCCGGCTCCGCCGGCAGTATGTGGGTTCTCCGGCCTCCCGCTGTTCTCCTCGGAGGTTGACCGGAGCCTCGCTGGTCACCAGAACTCAGAGACAGCTGTTGCCGCCGATGAAGCCGGCTCCGGCGCTACCGCGTGGATCGATGGGATCATTCGTGACCTTCTCAGCAGCGCCGCCGCTGAAGTTTCAATACACCAAATCATACAGAACGTGCGCGAGGTGATCTACCCCTGCAACCCAAGCCTTGCGGCTGTACTCGAGTTCCGACTACGGTCTCTCACCACAGACCAGGCTCCGACGCAGCTTCGCGCCGTTCCCATCGCCCCTACCGCGGCCGGCGCAGCCGGAGAATCGGCCGAGAAAAGCCGGAGAGAACTTCCGGCATCAACGGAGCTGCCCTGTGTCTCAATCTTTCCCCGTCTTCCGCAGAGCGCTGTCCTCCAGCCGGCGCAGCAGCAGCAGAGAAGTTCGGCATCTGCCTCGTCCGAGGAAGCCTCGGCGACGCCAGCACCGTCTGCGCCTCCACCGGCTGCGGCAGCGAGGGAGCGGAAGGAAGAGCTCCGGCAGAAGAAACGGGATGAAGAAGGACTCCACCTCTTAACCCTTCTCCTCCAATGCGCGGAGGCGGTGGCCGCCGACAACCTTGAGGAAGCCAACCGCCTTCTTCTAGAGATCTCGGAGCTCTCGACGCCGTTCGGCACCTCCGCGCAGCGCGTCGCAGCTTACTTCTCCGAAGCCATGTCCGCCCGCCTCGTCAGCTCTTGCCTCGGCATCTACGCCCCCCTGCCGGCTATCGCCGGCGGAATCGCGAGCGCCCATCGCAACCGCCTCGCTTCCGCCTTCCAGGTCTTCAACGGCATAAGCCCCTTCGTCAAGTTCTCCCACTTCACAGCGAACCAAGCGATCCAGGAGGCGTTCGAGCGCGAAGATCGAGTCCATATCATCGACCTTGACATAATGCAGGGTCTCCAATGGCCGGGCCTCTTCCACATTCTCGCCTCCCGTCCCGGCGGCCCGCCGCGGGTACGGCTCACCGGCCTCGGCTCTTCTGTCGAGGCTCTTCAGGCTACCGGAAAACGCCTCTCTGACTTCGCCGAGACACTGGGTCTCCCCTTCGAGTTCTGCGCCATCGCCGAGAAGGTCGGGAATCTCGACCCCGACCGCCTCCGCATCTCACGCCGGGAAGCCCTCGCCGTGCACTGGCTCCACCACTCCCTCTACGACGTTACCGGCTCAGATACCAACACTCTGTGGCTTCTCCAGCGGTATGCGTCTCTCTCTCTCTCTGTGGAAAAAGTTAGCTTCTTTTTCTCTAATCGCCGGCGAGGGGCCTATTGTTCTGTTCCATCTCTCAAATCAGAGAAATCTCTTCATGGGTTTTGTTTTTTAGATTAGAAAAGAGAGATCTGCGGTGAGAAACGGGGAGTTTGGGTCCCTTAGTTGAAGAAAGTCCGCTGAAGATTAGAAGAGGCTAAAAAGTAGTAATTATTATTAGCAGTACTTCGATCTTCGTCCCTCGCTTTTCTTCTTCCCTATAATTATTACTCTGCTCTTTGACTTTCCTCTCTAGCATTATCTTGCAGAATATTTATCTCCCTTAAAAACCGGCACTAATGGCCGATGCAGGTTGGCGCCGAAGGTGGTGACGATGGTGGAGCAGGATCTGAGCCAGGCGGGCTCGTTCCTGGCTCGGTTCGTGGAGGCGATTCACTACTACTCGGCCCTCTTCGACTCGCTGGGAGCGAGCTACGGTGAAGACAGCCATGAGCGACATATCGTCGAGCAGCAGCTGCTCTCGAGGGAGATCCGCAACGTGCTCGCCGTTGGCGGCCCGGCGCGCTCCGGCGAGGTCAAGTTCGGTAACTGGAGGGAGAAGCTCAGCCAGTCGGGGTTCCGTGGGGTGTCCCTCGCCGGAAACGCCCACGCTCAGGCGACTCTTCTTCTCGGGATGTTCCCCTGCGACGGCTACACGTTAATGGAGGAGAACGGGACACTGAAGCTTGGGTGGAAGGATCTCTGCCTCCTCACGGCGTCAGCGTGGAAACCGATGCAGACTGCAGCGCCCGTGATCGCCGGCGACGGTGGATACTCTGGCGTTTGATGATGGGAGGTGAAA
Organism: Apostasia ramifera; assembly: GCA_019297695.1. NCBI lineage: Eukaryota > Viridiplantae > Streptophyta > Magnoliopsida > Asparagales > Orchidaceae > Apostasia > Apostasia ramifera. Next base: position 176,074 of record JAEMOT010003875.1, on the reverse strand, counting down.
GGTGGCGTCTTTATTGGATTAGCTCTCTTGCTTATAATTAGTAATCCATGATATTATATTCCATTTAGAATCTAGCATGTAAAAGATGAGATTTTGAGCGTTGGGTCTTTGCCCTCACTTGCATTAGAATAATATATGTTTGGTTTCTAGTTTAACTTCATATTCAATTTAAATAATCTAAAATTAACAAAAAAATCAAGTATATCTATATCTATATATATATATATTTATTCTTTGGTGGATTATAAAGTCAGTGCTGTTCATTGCTATTTTGATCTTCTTGCTTACATATGGACCTGATTTTTTTTTTCTTATTTGGATAGAACATAAAAATTTATTTGATTTTAAAAAAGGACCTTAGATTGCTAGATATATGTTGGCAGATATATTATCTCCAGTAAATAACATTTTATTTTTTGAAAGGTAGTGTATAACATTTTATTTCCATTCTATAATTGTGGCATGTTTTTGTCTTGATATAAGCAGCAAAGATCATACAATATTACTAAGTTTATAACTGAGGCATTTATGCTCATGACATATATATATATATATATATATATATGTACTTAGAAGGCGTTTAGTTTAGTGTTATTTTAATATTATGTTATGTTATCTAGAGAAAATAATTATTTAGTTTAATGATATTTATAAATAATTTTTAATTAAATTATAAAATTATTAATCAAAAGATGACATATAGATTACATAATATTAAGATAACAACGAACTAAATGTCAATTTAGTAAATTATTATTTAACTTAAATAATAAAACTTTTTGTAGAAATTTGTGTAATATATATATAATTTCATAATTTTCGACTGGCCTCTTTGGCCTTTCTGTACAAGGTTAACAATGATCTATAATATCAGAAAAAGAAGGCATCTAATTTTCATCTCATGGAAGTGAAAGAATCAGGGTAACTTAATTTTGTTTGTTTATTTTAGGTAATATCTTAATAGTTTTATATTTTGTAAACAAAATTTTATTCTTTTATAAACATGTTTCATTATTTTCTTCTTTTTCAATATCTTTTCTCCTCTAGTACTTATTAATTATTATGTGAAAAAAAATGTTAATTTAATGGTGTTTGAAACTTTGTAGTGTTATAGGAGTAAATAGTGAGATTCATGTTAAATATTTTAGAGATAATAGCAATTGGGTTCTTCTAGTTTGACTTTGTGTGTAATTTGATTCTAATTAAGTTGATCTTTTAATTTGAGATAACATGTAAATAGAGTTATTGATACTAATAAAAAAACTTAATGAATAATATTTTTTAATTAATAAATTTATTTATTTAATTTAAAAATTATATTAATATTTTAAATGGAAATAATATTTAATCTAATAACTAGAAAATATGTTATTTTTACTTTTATTAAAATTAAAAGATTTATTTGGGTTAATTTGATTAATTTGAAAATGTAAGAGAGTTAGATAGTCGTAAATCAGAGGTATTTAATTCCTATTAACCTATTTTATATTGCTCTTATATATATATATATTAATATATCTTAAAATTTAGTTACTGCACCAAGAATATTTTAATACCTTAGAGACCAATATGGAATTAAACCTTATGAATTGTTTGGTTAAGGATTAAAACAATTGAACTTGATTCAAAAAAAAAAAAAATGAACTTAATTTCAAGTTTGATTCTTTGTGTAATGGTAGTGTAAATTGGTAAGCAAATTACCCAAAAGTTAAGCATGTAAACTATGGTGCAAAAATAATTATGCTTCTATATGCTCCCTTGTACTTATGTTTATTTATTGGGATAATTACTTATATACTACACAATTTAATTTTATTTATGTCTTATCTATCCATTCTTAGTTAATTACGCTATGCATACTCAAAATATTATAAAATCTTACATACACATATTTTAACTTATTTCTATTATAATGAGTAATCATAATTTTTCAATAAGCTAATTATAATTAAATTAATAAAAATCTGAGCCGTTCATCATATTATTTTACAGATATTTAAATATATTTTGAGTGAAAATCCTAAAATCTTAATATTTAGGTGGCGGAAAAGGAAGAAGACATCTGCGATGTGAATTGATTTTAGGACAAATTAATCAGCGCTTTAGTGTGGTATTGAGGAAGAGAAAAATATATACCATTAAGAGTAAAAATATAATTTTAATGATTTACTAACAGAATTTTTTTTTCAAATAGATTTTGATTAAGTTTTAAATCAAATGTATGTATGTAAGATTTTACAATATTTTGAGTGTGCATAGTATAATTAATTAAGAATAGATGAGTAAGATATAAATAAAATTAAATTGTGTGCATGTAGGTAATTATTTCTTATTTATTTTTATATTATAGTGAATTGAAGGACACAGCATAGAACTTGAAATGAATTATTGACTCTATTATTATCACATTATATTTTTTTGTTACTAAGCTAAAACCTTAAATTTAGACAGTTACATGTAGTTCAAGAAAAAGTTTATATTCTTATAAAATATTTAACATATATTTTTTTTTAATTATTTTTAGGGCTACATTGTAAATCTGTTATACAAAGTATATATTTTGCTTGAATTTTTTAAATATAGAATTTATGTTATACAATAAAGATGAGAGAAAAATTTGCACAGTAGAAACTCCAGATCAGTTCAAAGTTTAAAATCTGTGAAGTTTTCATGCAAAATTGAAGTAATATTGAATTCAACTGACTTGACATCCACTTCAGTTGAATGTTTATAGGATGAGTTGGTGTCAAACAAGTTTAAATCTTGTGGAATGCACGACTTTTATAAGCCATGTGCGATAAATGACTATTAATGTTAGTCATTTGCTATATACAACTCGTGTAAGTCATCTATAGAAGTTGTATTAATCTCACGAACTATTGTTTTGTAGTTTGTGTTGTTCACCGCTCAGGTAAGTGAAATGTTTTTAATGAGTCTTAAAATACGTGAGACTTAAATGTTATATATTTAAATTTTGTATAGTAAATTAGTTTGTATAAATCTTGAAGTAATGAATGTTGATCGCTTACATGATGTTTGAGTTATGTGATGTGTACAGCTATTTGTCGGAACATCTTGTGATCATATTTGTGACCTCATTATGCTATTTCCTAGGCTTTCATGCACCAATATACTGGTGAAAGATTAATATTAGTTGTTGCGTATGCTGGTGCAGTAAAAGTTCACATTACTTTTATTATCTTTTAAATAATGTAATGTGCTCAATTTAAATTCTACGAAAGAATTAACTTTAATCGTCTATTTATTTTCACGACCAATCTATAGATTACATCTAAGGCTCATTTGGCGGAGAAATTAAAAAAGATAATTTGAAAAAAAATTGTGAAACTTTTTTAAAAATATATATGATGTGAAATAAATGTATTAGTTATATTAAAATTTATATTAGATATGAAATAAAGTGATTGTTTAATATTAAAATTTGTATACGATGAGATTAAAAAATAAAATAAAATTTTAGTTGGAAATGGCTAAAAAGTTTTTTCAACTAAATGGAGTAGAGAGATTATTTTTATTAAGCTCATCTCTAAATTAAAAAAATTCAATTTTGAGTATGCGTACAATTTGAAAATTCAGCTGAGCTCTTTCTCTTCAGAGATATACGGAGCAGGGGGTTGAACAACTACCTCCACGGCTTTGCCACTCTCGGCTAAAACGCCATTAATGCAGCTTCAAGCCTCCAACGACCCTGTAGCTCTTTTACTTATATATATATATATACATCCATACTGTTACATCCCTTTCCTTCTCTCCTACCTTCTTTTGTTCTTTAGCTCAATAGCGAGAGGAAGAAGACGACGACACGGCCATGGGAGACCAGATGGGAAGCTTTCTTTCTCCGGCAAACAGAAGGCCGAGCCCAAGCGTGGCCATGGCCGGAGCTCGCTCTGTTTCCTTCCTCGCAGCTTCTGTCCTCTTCCCAACAAGAGCTCTTTCCTGCTTTTTGAAGCAACCGGACATGAAAGAGATCTCTTACCCTTCCTCAGAGAGAGAAACAGAGGGGGATGGCAGTCTCACGTGATGGGTGCAGCTCAGCGTCAGCTAAACTCAAAATCGATTCAATTTTCTAATTTAATTCTCTCACAAAGTAGAATCCGAGATATTAAATCTATACTTTTTCAGTATTATATTTATTTTATACATAATATCCGTAAGATTATGCATATATTTATACTCTTAATTTTTTAAAAAATATTTATTTAAAATCTTGAAAGTATAAAAACTTTATAGTAATGTTCAAATTAAAATATAATTATTAAGTTTTTATTAATATCTTGTATGATTATTTTTTATTAAATTTATAATTTTTTAGTTTTAATATTTATATTTTTAAAATTTTAAATTTTTAGAATAAAACAAGCAAAGAAATGAGTGAAACTATGACTCTATTTGACAACTCACTAAAAAAATAATTTATTTTAATTATAACTAAAATTTTAAATTTATTTTAAAAATTATTTTATATCTAATCCTACACAAATTTTAATATTAAACAATCACTTTATTTCACATTTAATATAAATTTTAATATAATTAACCCACTTTATTTCATATTATACACATTTTTTAAAAAATTTTCACAATTTTTTCTTAAATTATCTTTTTTTCTCCAATCAAACAGAACTTTAAATTTAAAAATTTTGTTAAATTTTTAAGAAGGGTGAGACTAGAATGGTTTTTAAATATGTAAATCATTTTAAACTTATCAAAAAATATTTAATTTTATATTTTATATAGAAAAATCAGTAAAAATAATTAGATTTTAAAAAGTAACTAAAATTCTAGTGCTTTTACGACCATATATCTTATTTGATTTGAGTTATTTTTTTGTCCTAACATAAATTTATACTGTAAAAATTAATTTTATTAACATCCAATATAAATATAAATATTAGAATCAACTTTATTTCACATCTTATGTATTTTTTAATATTAAAATAAATTTTTTTGATATTAAATTTAAAAAATAAATTAGTTTTTTTCTCTTGTCCGAAAAAAGGCTTGAACTAAGCAAGGCCTTAGAGACCTAAAGAGAAATTTTTTAAAAGTTGATTAATTTGCAATGGCCTTCTAATCTCATATGCAATACCCTAATTATAATTTTGAATTAAAATATTATATTTTTATAAGTGCTGAAATGTTTAGTAATACATTTTTATTCGCTCAAGTAGCTGATCATTAAGAAGAAATTAACTCGAAATTTCACGTAAAATTCTGGTAAATTTTAATTAAGTATTGAGCTCAACTGAGTCAACTTCCTCTAACTCGACTAATTAACAGCCCTAAATGGAACTTGATTTCATCGAGTGTTAGTTGACTCAGAATCAAGTTAATAGCGTCGTTTGGTTCAGACCATTTTTTCGGCTCAATACAATTTTCAATTATAAAAATTAATTTCATTTCACTTCTAATACAAATATAAATATTATAATTAATTTTATTTCATATATTACACACTTTTTAATACTAAATTAATTTTTTTTTTATTAGACCTAGAAAATAATTTTTTTTTTCTTGTTAAAAAAAAAACTTGAACTAAACGAGGTCAATTATGTAGTCACCTTGCATGAGTTGAGTTCAGTTCCAGATAATATCATAATATTTAAATATTATTTTTTGAATCATTATTTTTAAAATTTTAGAAAATTGTTTGTATATATTATTTTTTCAAATAATTATACATCTACAAAATAAATTAAATAAATATTTTCTTTAAATAATGTAAAATAATATTAAAATAATATTAAATTAAATACTTTTTAATATTATTTAAATATTAACTTTTCTAAATGTATATGTTATTTTAAAATATTTTTTATTTAATTTAATACTATTATATCAAAAAATTGATAGCCTGCAAAGAGGAATATACAAATAAAATAAATATTGCAGAAATGAGGATGTTAAGGTGGATGTACACGAAAGGATAGAATAAGAAATTAGTATATCCGAAAGAAAGTTGGTGTTGCATCAATTGAGGATAAACTTAGAGAAAGTCGGCTTAGATGGTTTGGACATCTAAATCGTAGGCCAATTGAAGCTCCAGTTAGAAAAATTGAGTTATTGAATTTTGCCCATGTACAAAGAGGAAGAGGAAAACCAAAAAAGACATGACAAAAAATATAAGGAGTGATCTTAGTTACTTAAACTTAGATAAGAATTTGGTAACTGATATAGCGCAATGGAAATAAATGATTCATGTAGCTGACCCCACCTAGTGGGATTAAGGCTTGGTTGTTGTTGTTGTTGTATATCAAAAAATTGATAACTGAAAATCAATTCATCATTTTTTTTTATTAACATTAGGTCCATATCTACGACACGTAGATCACTAACTGCTCAATATTTAGGTTAGTACTTAGTATTTTGAATCGAGGACAAGTCGAATTTATTAAGCCAAGCTGCTAATTATATTTATATGTTATAATCTTAAGAAAGTTGAGTTTGAGCCGTGATCAAATTTGATAGATTTGATCAACTCAGATTGAATTTGGCTTGATTTTAATATTTAAAATAAATACAATATAATTTATATACAATATAATTTATATATAATAAATATTCATTTACTATTTTTCATTGAAACAATGATCCTGTAGTAGTTAAAGAGTATGTGTTCATTTACTATTTAATCTAGATTTATGTTCAAATGCTAGTCTAAGATAATCAAGTAATTTGTTTGGTAATTTAATAATTTAACGCAGAGTATGAAATAGAAATAAATTTAATGGATACCGATCAGTATTATTTAATCATAATAATTTAATTATTTAAATATTAAAAAAAATATCTCAAACAAAGCAAATATTTAAAAATTATTAAAAATCAGAAAGTGATTATGTTACTCGTCCAACCTGTTTAAGGAAAAGCCTACTTCTAGACCTTGTCTAGTTGGATGATTAAAATTAAAATTAAAATTAAAAATTGTACTAATTTAAATAATAATAATAATAAATAAATTTTTATTATATTTTATTTAAAATTTAATATAAAAAATATAATTTTATTTTATATATTTAATTATTTTTAATAAAATTATCAATTTTATTTTATATTCAAGAACAAAATACTCAATTTAAGTATTTTGATATAGGATGTGAAATAATGTTGATTGTTTTACTGAAAATAATTTAGTATTTAAAATAAAATAATAATTTTATATTAAAATTTGTAAAAATTATTATTATTATTTAAATTAGTATTATTTTGATCATTGCGTAAAACAGAGTCTTAGGCTCTGTTTGCATTGCTGTGCTATATGAAAAAATGTTGTACTGTATAGCTGTATAAAAAAGTGCGGTTGAATAAAATTATTTTATATATTTAATAAACTGTTATTAAAAGCTGTCATTAAAAGGAGAACTATTTAGTTAAACTACTGTGCTGTCTAAAATATTTTTATTTTTGACTAAATTAGATATTTAATTTAAGTATTTTTAGTACATATTTTATAAGTGTATAACAATTAACCCATTCTATTAAATAATTAAATATATGTGTCATTAATTTTACAATATATATATATATATATTATATTATTTTTATAGTTTATTTGAATATTAAATTTAAATTTTTTAAATAAATAAAATTTATTTTTATGTATTTTAATTATATTTATTATGAGTTAAATTTTGTTCTATTATTTATTTTTACAAAAATTTAAATCAATTATATAGTACATGTCAAAAAAAAATCATATACACAATAATATTTTTTTTTTCTCCAAGCTTTACTTTAGACCGATTTTGAGTTTTATAGTTTAAAATTTAAGATTTAAAATAACATTAAGGGCATTTCTGTTCATAAATAATTAGAGCAAAATTACTGTTTCAAAAAACTATTTTTTTAGTTTTTCTTTAAAGCTATTTTTTAGCAAGCTGAAAATAATTTAAAAGTTATTTTATCAAATATAATTTTTAACTTTTAACTATATAAAAAAGCACTTTTTTATAGTAAAAAACTTTACTAAATGCAGCCTTAGTCTTTTAGTTGCAAGTATTACTCGAATATGTTTTCAAATTATATAAATCGATTTCTATTTAAAATTCATTCACGCGAGATTTTGTATTTAAATTAGTGGCTTAAGTTATTAATAACTGCTCTATTTTGCCATGCATGAAACAAAATTTAAAGTTTTTACCAGTATAAATGAAATTGTTAAAGTTAAGATATTTTAAATAAGTTAAAGTAAAATTTATTCAGTTTTTTTATTTTAAAATACTAAAAAAAATATTAAATATATCTTAAATATGAAGCCGCAGTTTATTCAAATTTGTTAACCGTTCACCCTACCCTAGCAATCGCCCTTCGAGCAATCGCCCGATCCTGCGCCAGCGCCGTCTGGCCCGTCTCCACCGTCCTTATTCAAAGGAAAGCTTCTGCCGCAGGCACTGTTGGTGATCTCTCCGCCTCCATCGTGGTCCAAATAGCCGCCGTCGCTGGCTTATCGACCGGCCAGCAGCGATCATACTAGCACCGGCGCTATCATCTTCGTGATCCTTACCCCAGGGTTATCCGACCCATTTATGGCGTTTGGTGGGTTAACTTGGGGTAACTTTAAGGTACTTCAGGCTGGAAAATGTTTTAATAGCTGTTATAGTTTTACTTCAGTTTGAGTATTGCGATGTAGTTGCCTGTACTGGTTCTCTTCTATGATGCTAATCTGTTAGAACTCCGAGTGGTAGGGGTAAGTCAGGAAGCCGGGTTGTTCCCTACGATGAAATCAGTTAGATCTAGTCTTGCATGCTAGGTTCCCATGATTTTGGAGATTTTCTTTTCTTTTCTTTTTCTTTTTATCCTTTTGTTGTTGCTCTTGATGATAATCAGCTATGCTGTTTAAATTTTATCACTTCTTTTTGTCCTAAGACTATTTTCAGAATAAATTGTTTTGTTTATTGCTTGACAAAAATGGGATTTACATTGTAATTTTATGTTTTTCACACATTAAAAGAGAATTAGTAGGTGCGTGATAGATAGGTTGAAATCAATATTGAATTATGTGAATACACGGTCGTGCATTTTGAGGCATTTTGAAATGGATTCGAGCTAGCTCAAACTCAATGGAACCTAATAGATCTGGCTCCAAATGGAAACCTATTGAGTTTCGATCTGATTTCAAGTTGTTTTATTGACTCAATATCAAGCTGAAAATGGCTCAAGACCGGATTGATGACAGCCTTACTTTCGGTCATCATAGTGCTAGCTTGTGATCGGATTGATAACAGCCCTAAAGCCTGTCATCATTCCAAGCGATAATCTTAAAGAGCCTTGCCAAGCCCCCTTAATGATAATTGGCTCTTGTTGCAATGAATCAAGCTATAATCCCTTCATCTTTGCTATCAGCACTCACCCATACAAACTAACAAACGTGTGTGTACACACCTGTAATGTAACCCATAGAAAACCAAAAATCTTCTGTAAAGAATAATTGTCATTTGTCAAAGGCTTTACGTGTATGATGATTGCCTACTAACAACAAAAGAAGACACCTAATTGGCCCTTTATTGTTGAACTTTTTTCAGGACCTTGAATTTATATTTTTATTTCAACATGCAATACTTGCATGCAAAATAATAATAATAAAATGTTCACTTGTGTTTGAATTTTATGCATCTTATAGTTTCTTGTTTATTTAATGTTAATATTTCATATAAGTTTTATGGATGTTCATGTTTTACCGATTTGTTTACACTACCATCTATCTGAGAGCATGAAGTCTTACAAATATGTTCAAATTCTACAAACCATGTTTATAAATTTTTTTTAAGTTAAAAGAAAGTATAAACATGATTTGTCTAGTATATTTTGCTAATGCATATAACAATGCATTAATCAAATATGTACATCCATATGGATTTTGTTTTCCACACTACTATGATTTTAGTAAAATTAGCTTTCTTGTGGTTTATTTAGTTGTTTTAGTAGGTAATTCTTTATCTTAAACCAGGTTAAGCAATTTGGATATAGATCACCAATCAGTACATGCAAAGTGAGAAAGCTGGGATCTATGAGATCTAAATGGACCCGTCAAAGATTTGGTCAAAGATTCTATCAAAGATTCTAGTCCCAATCTAGCCAAAGAGTTCCGAGTAGATGAACCCTAGTTGCAGACTACTGTAACAAGATTGATCCCTCCAGTTTTCTTCTGATTAAATTTGCTTGTTTTCTATTCATCTGTCACTTTACGTTTTTTATGAACTTTTTGTTGGTACGTGCCTGCAAAGCTCTTGAAGGTGCTATAACTTTCAAATAATCATCTTATTTTCTGATATTTGGTTATGCTGATTGTTTACTCTTCTTTTTCCTTTTCCTTTGTAAGTTTCTGATGTGATATGTAGCTGATCCTATAATTGTTGTGGTTTGAATATTGAAGCTATGCACTTTTACTTTGTACACATCTTTGGGTTTGAATAGTCACTCTGAAATAGATTGCATTGACTTGTTGCTTGTGATAACCTACCCCTGAGTTATTCCTGTTTTGTGAGTGCATTCATAGTATTGATAAGCTTTGAACATTCTGTTCATTCTTATGGTAATACAAAATTCTTGACAAGTTCATGGTTATTTAATAAGTTGACAAATACACCACCAGAACCTCATGGCTTTCGTAATGAGTTCTGGTGGTGTATCTTTTGTTTCTCCCATTGAAGTGAATTTAGCAATCTAATATGTAGTGGGACCAAGACCAGGTATCCGATTTATAATTGCTCAGCCACCTTGTCCTGGTCCGACTATCGTTTAAGACTGATGCTCCACTAGACTCGGGACTACGTGGAGGAACTAAAAAGACGCTACCAGAGCTTGTTACTAAATGGTGCGGGTTCTGGGGTTGTATTTTACCCTAACTTGTACATGCTTTGCTATGTATTTGAGATGAACTGCATTGTTTTGGTTTGTGTAATTTGTTTCCAAACCTTGTGGCCACTTGTAGGTTGAAGAATTATTTACACAACAACCTAAACATTATTTATATTTTGAAACATTTACCCTAACGCCACTTATAGGTTGATGAATTATTTACTCAACAACCTGAACATGATTTATATTTTGAAACATTTACCCTAAGACCGCTTGTAGGTTGAATTATTTACACAACCTGAACATGATTTATATTTAGGGGGCGTTTGGTTCGTTGTTATCTTGGTATTATGTTATGTAATCTAGTTGTCATGACATCTAGATGTCATCTTTTGATTAATAATTTTATAATCTAATTGAATATTATTTATAGATGTCATTAAACCAAACAATTGCTTTCTCTAAATAACATAACATAATATCAAGATAACATTGAATCAAACGCCCCCTTTAAAACATTTACCCCAAGTGTCTTCGCAGAAGCAGAAAACCAAGATTAAGGCTCTGTTTGGTTAGAGGCCAGGCCAATGCTAAAATAGCTTCCAACCATTTTATTAAAAAAAATAATAATAAAAAATTAAATATAATGTCTTAAAAATTTTGTAGAATATAATATAAAGTGAATTTTTATATTAAAGTTTATATATTGATGATGAAAAATGAAAAATTTTGTTAATAAAATAGTTGGAGGCCATTTTGGCCATGCTCCAACCAAACAGGGCGTAAGCAGGAAAAGCAGACTTGTACTCTTCCATGATTTTAATTCTTTTTTCATTTCAATGTTCAACGAAATTTTAGCTATGTTAAGCCTTTTTCTTGCCTACTAATTATGAGCCGTTTGCTTGTATTACCGTATGGGAATTCTACTGGGTCTTTCTATAAAGCTAGCATTCTCTTTCAGGAGTTGAATGATCTTGTCAATCCAAGTAATCCTGATGTAAACTTTATTTTGTTCATGCTTATATTCCTCTTCCAATCTTTTTGATACAAGAATCTACGGAATTAGTCTTAATTTTATTACTGTGCTGTAGATTGGGGTGAAGGTGGATTATGCAGCTTGGAAGTCAGCAGATATAAAGAAGGCTTTGAGTGAAGGTAGGAAGCCAACACCGGGACCTCCCAGTGGTTGTGAGGACCTTCTAGTGCCATCAAGGCTTTGAATGAAGGCTGTGTAGCCGCTAGCACAGAGAGAGAGAGAGAGAGGCTTGGGGGTGGGTGGGCAGGCAGGTGGCCTGTGAAGGAGAGAGGTTGGAGAGAGAGAGAGAGCTGGGAGGAGAGAGGATTATTAAGGGTGAAATTGTAATTTTAAATATTTTTATTAATGAAAAATTACAAAAGGATTCATATAATAATTACATTAAAACTCAGAGAGCTAGATGTTAGAATTTTAAAGACTTTAGACTTGCAAATATTATGCGCTGAACTCATGACTTGAATGTGATTTACCCTTAACTTTTTATCTTGTCTAATTTGTATTGGATCCAAGCTGAAGGTAGATCAAACAGATCTAGACAATGATGCAACATTTGATGCTATACTGAGAAATTACCAACCCTTTTTGAAGACTGCTGAAGAGCTCCAGATGCAGGATCCCCCTTGTTGCATACTTTTGTAACAGCCTTGTAGAAAACGCTCTTAAATGTGTTTGTTCTATCTTCCTCTCAATCTCTTTGATTTTATGGACGATGTGCCAACGTGTCTCAGGATGGTTAGTTTTCAATAATCCGAACTTTTCTTCTTCTCTTGCATTGTTTTGTTTATTTTTTACTCTTTCTTTGCCTTGTTTGGAATTATTTTTCACTAAAGAATGAAGCTGGTGCTTCTCATGGATTTCCCTCTGTATAGATGATCTCTCTCCACTTCTTTGACTAGGCATTTGAGAATACTATCAATGTTTTCTTAAACTTTTCTTAGTAGTGCTGTGGATGCTTCAAGTTATCTTAAGCTATACGAGTTATGAATAATTCAGCTACTTCGTTAAGCTTACAGATGCTGGGAGATAGGGAGCTTTTGATTCAAGTGGTAATTTGTTAATTTCCTCTAATCTACGTTTCTTTAGAATCTTAATTTATTTTAAGTTCTAAACATGTTAGTGATAGTCTGCCTTTATATGTGCTAGTCTCATTATAATGCATTCACATTCACATGTTCTTCACAACATTGTTTCTTTAGTATGCTTGAATCTTGTCTACTATTTCCAAAACTTTGTGGCTATTTGCAGCACAGAGAATTACTTACAGCGAAACCTGGAGACTTTTTGCATTTAGAAAGATTTGTGTAAAACGTCTTTGCAACAGCAGAAGAACAAGATCGAGCAGGACTGCCGGACTTGTAACCTTCATCTATTTCTCGAGTCATTGATTCTCTATTTGATAACCTTCATCTATTTACTATAGCTCTTTGTTGCCTAATTATCGAGGTGGTGTTTTGGTGGTGTTCTGCAGGAATACTGCTAAGACTTTCAGAAAGGCTTCCTATCCCTTTCATGTTTTACTTGTTAGCAGAACCTATGATCTGCAAGCAAGAAGTTGCTCTTAAGTTTGGTTGAATTTTCAGTTTATTTTACAGTTTTTTTTTCTCAAGATGACATATGCATCGCGGAAAGCTGTAAAAATCGAACACGCTTTCAATGCAGGCGAGAAGCCAGAACCAGGTCCTCCTAGTCCTGGCGGTGGTGACGATTATTCAGTTCCTCTAATTCGAGAGATTCTTAAAAGCCAAAGCTTCTTTATTGAATTGTAAGCTTTTTTTTATTGAATTTTACATCTCATGCAGTGTTAATTCTCTTATAGATGTTATACGTAGCCTGCCTTTGTCTTTTATATGCCAGTTTCTAATTTATTAGATATTTGAATATTTGAATTCTATATATGTATGTTATGTGTCTGGAGGGAACTGTTCAGATGTCTTTTAACATAACTTTTTTTTTAGAGATCAGATGTCCCCATAATAGTTCTCCCAACAGTTCCAGCTCCTCGTGTAGTTCTGCTCGCAGTTGCTGGTAGTTATTCTGAAATTGATCTGAAATTAGCAAAACAGGTCGTTTTGAGTCAGTTTTAAAACCTTGCTTTTTCGTCCTCTATTTCATCATACCTAAATATCATTCGAAAATATTTTTTAGCTTCGGGACTTTTAAATTTTAAAATTGATTTTTTTTTTTATACAAAATGAATTGAATTAGCTAATTTTGACAAATCAATAGACTTTCACTATTGGAATCTCAAAAATGAAAAAAATACACAATGTGGAAGAATACAAACACAATAAGAAAAATATGAGAGAATATATCAATATTGGCCCTGTTTGTTTGCTCGTTTAAAATTAATCTGGTTTAATTTTAACCAGGCATATCACATCACATATAAAATTTAATATTAAAAATTAAATTTATTTCACATCTTACATATATTACTAAAATAATAACTAACTTATATCACATCCCTCACATATCTCAACATAATAACTAACTTTATATCACATCCCTCACACACCCCAACATAAAAATATCTCTGTTCAAGTTTAATTTTAACCTTGTTAAATTTTAACTTACAAACAAACGGACCCTATGGTGGTTTGGCTTAAACTCAAATCTAGTCTACTATCTTTTGTTTTTTTTCAGGATTCTACTGTTCTAAGATTATTTTAGCTAAGTTCAAGCTCTAATATAAGACAGAAACTTGTCTTGTTGGTCCAAAGATATAAAATCAATTCAATCTTTTCACAGGGACAAGATCAAATCTTTTGATCTTTTTTACTAGGAACAGGAAACAACTTCACCTGACATTTAAGGATAAAATAAAAAGCCCTTTTCTATGTAGGAGACTAAAAAAAATCAATACTTTCTTAAAAGATGACTTTTATGAGTTGCATAAATAATAAGTCCGGTTTGAAATTTTACAAGATTCCTGTATGCAAGAAAATTAACTAAAATGTTTGGAGAAAATTTTAATATTATTTTTATCAAGACAATTTTAATATCAAAAACTTTCAAAAAAATTTCAGATGATGTGAAGGTCCCAAAAATAAGTGATAAAAATTTAAATCGCTTGGAGCTTGAAAAGCTCAAATATAATATGTATTAATAAATAGAAGATTAGTCAAGTATATTATTATTAACATATTTATTATTATTAAAATTAATATGAATTCAATAATTTTTATATTAAAATTTACGTAAAATGAGATAAATTAATTTTTATTTTATTTTTAATGTGTAGCCCTTTTTTCTTGGCCATAGTTTTTTTTTATGTAGGCTATGGGTTTTTTGTTGTCATGAGTCAAATAAACTTATTTTATGGTACTAAATAAAATAAATAATTAAATTTATTTTTTATTCCATGGTCTTGTGGCTAACTATAGTCTATATAACCCACTATACTAGAAGCCCTGTTTGACGTGAGTATCAAAACAGGATCAAAACAAGACTAAAATGGTACTAATTTAAAAAATAACAATAATAATAAAAAATAATTTTTTTAAATCATTCTACACAAATTCAAATATAAAAAATATTATTTTACTTTACCTACTCAATAATTTAAAATAAAAATATCAACTTTATTTCACATTTTAGACTAAAATATTCAAATCGAGTATTTTGATAAAGTTTATATTTTTATTAAAAATTATTGAGTATGTGAAGTAAAATATTATTTTTTATATTAAAATTTGTGTAGAATAATTAAAATAATTTATTTATTATTATTATTGTTATTTTTTAAACTTGTACTATTTTGATTCTGTTTTGGTCCTTGCGCCAAACAAGGTAGGGGCAAAAATGTCTAATTTATCTCAAACTTTTTCCTCTTCTACTCTTCTTTCTGTTTTGTTGTCATCTACTAGGTCCTGTTTTGCACGAAAAATAAAATCAAGATCAAAATAATATTAGTTTAAATAATAATAATAATAATAATAATAATAAATAAATATTTTTAATTATTCTACACAAATTTTAATATAAAAAATATTATTTTACTTCACATATTAAATAATTTTTAATAAAAATATCAATTTTATTTCATATTCTAATCTATCTCAAACTCTTTCCTCTTCTGCTCTTCTTTCTTTTTTTTTTTGTCTTCTACTCTTTAAACACAACTTGTAGATCTCAATTTTCAGCTTTCTAATAAATTTGTATGCATCAAATTCAACATTAAAAAATAAATAAATTTTGAATTTTTTAGCAAATAAGTTTTTATTTTTTCCAATATTGAACAATTAGATTCAATTTAAGCATTGCTATATTCAATAAATTTATTGATTTGATTTCTATGAATATGTAATCAAAATTAAATTAAATAATCAAATTAATTTAGTTATCAATCAGATCATTGAACAAATTAATTATTTTTAAATTAATCAAATTGATAAAATTTAATTGATTCAGTTTGATTTCGTGATTTTAATCCAAGCCCTCTATTTGGGTGGGCTTGACCCAGGCCCGTTTGGGCTTATTGGCCCTACGTCCATTAATTTATATTTGATGGAATTTTAGTCCATTAATTTGGATTTTTTTATACAGCACATTAATTTGGAACTTGAATGACATGAAGTTAAAAGAGTAGCGTGCATTAAAATATTCGAGAATAATAATATAATATAATATATATATAATCTACAGTATTTATTTTTGGGTAAATTGCATCTGAGCCCCCACAAAAATATTGCAAATTGGTCTTAATATTTTAAAAATTTCAATTTGAATCCCTAAATTTTCAAAAATTCTAAAAATATTGATCTCAATTAAGATACAATTGTTAGTTTTTTACTATTATGTCATAAGATTTTTTTTGTTTATTAATTTTATATTTTTTTAGAGTATAATTTTAAAATATTAATATTTATATTTTAATATATATTATTATTTTATCATATAATTATGCATGGTACTGTGGTTTTGTTTAAGTAGACTTGCCGGCCCTACTTTTATTCCCTATTAGGATATAAATATTATTTTTGTTTGCACACATTCGTTCTAGAGCGTGAGATTATAAAATTTGATTCCTTTTTAGTTAATGGTTAATATAAAAATAACATCAGATCATCAAATCTGAAAGGATGAACAATGCATGGAAAACGATAATGCAAAATAATTGAGAAAAGTAATATATGTCAGAAATAAGAGCTATTTATTTATTTATTGGGGGATTTACATACAGAACATTGAATTCATCATAAATTACACATTTCACCATCTTTTAGTAAATATTAAATATATCACACTCTTTTTACATTTTTATCATTACAATAGAAATGTAAAACCCATAAGCAGAATGTGATATGTGTAATATTTACTAAAAGATGGTGAAATGCGTTAATTGTGATGAATTCAATGTTCTGTATGTAAATTTTATTTATTTATTTCTTAAAATTATATATATAGACTTATATTTTAACTATATAATTTTAAATTATACCTAATTATATTTATAAAAAATAAGAATTTTTTATAGTTAAATGAGGTAAAAAGTTAGATGAGGTGTGAATATCAAATTTAAAGAATTAAATAAATACAATAACAATAACAATAACCAAGCCTTAATCCCATCAGGTGGGGTCGACTACATAAATTCTTTGTTTCCATTGCGATATATCAGTTACCAAATTCTTATCTAAGTCTAAGTAACTAAGATCACTCCTTACAGTTTTTTGTCATGTCTTTTTTGGCCTCCCTCTTCCTTTATGGGCAAAATCTAATAACTCAATTTTTCTAACTGGGGCTTCAATCGGCCTACGATTTATATGTCCAAACCATCTAAACCGACTTTCTCTAAATTTATCCTCAATTGATGCAACATCAACTTTCTTTCGGATATACTCATTTTTCATTCTATCTTTTCATATATATCCATACATCTACCTTAACATCCTCATTTCTGTAACAGTTATTTTATTTATATATTTCCTTTTTGCAGGCCAGCATTCAACATCATATATTATCGCTGGTCTTACTACAGTTTAAAGTTTATTCTTGATTCTAGATGAGATTTTTAGATTCTAGAGCTTTCCTCCAAAGCTGTACTTTCTCTTTAGCTCTCTCTTTAGCTCTCTCTTTAGTTTTTTCAACAAGAATAATATCATTTGCGAAGAGCATACACCAAGGCACTTCATCTTGGATATGTCCAGTCATAACTTCCATAATCAAAGCAAAAAAATACAGATTTAAAGCTTAGTCTTGGTGTAAATCAACCGTAATAAGAAAATTCTTAGTCAAACCTCCTTGTGTCCAAATACAGGTAACAGCTCTTTTATACATGTCTTTAATAACTTGAATATAAGCAGTGCAAATCCCTTTTTTTTCTAAAATTCTCCAAAGTACTTCTCTTGAGACTTTATCATAAGTTTTTTCTAAATCAATAAAAATCAAATGTAGGTTTTCTTTCTCTTCTTAAATTTTTTCATTAAACTTTTTAATAAATGAATGGCTTCTATAGTAGATCTACCTGGCATAAAACCAAATTGATTCTCTGATACCTTAGTATTATGGCGTAACCTTTCTTCGATCACCCTCTCCCAAAGTTTTAAAGTATGACTCATTAATTCAATTCCTCTATAATTGGCACAATTTTGTACATCGCCTTTATTCTTATAAATATGTACTAATATACTCTTTCTCCATTCATTTGGCATCCTTTTAGTTTTCAAAATCATATTAAACAATCTAGTGAGCCAAGAAACTCCTTCATCTCCTAAGCATTTTTTTTTGGGTGCTGAATTCCGTAAGATCAATTAAATTTTCATAACTTTTATTGAAAAGCTGTTGAAAATAACTCATCCATCTTTAATATCTTTTTCTATGAAAAGTATTTTTTGATTTTCATCTTTAATATATTTTACTTTAATGTTTTGTGTAAATTGTATAGGAATTAAATATTTATTTATTAAACAAAAATTTATTAAAAAATTAAATAAAATATTTATTAAAAAATTAAATAAATAAAAAATTTAAGTAAATTGTATATGAGCTCTTGCGATTGAAATAGCATTGTTAATAAGTCCAAATTTTTAAAGATCTTTATTACAGGTCCCTCAAGTTTGTTTTGCGTGATTGTCAGGTTCTTGAGATTGATTTTCATCTTTTTGTGCGAGATCTTGAGGATGAAAATTATTTATGTAAACTTAAAAAAATTAAAAAGCTATTTTTATGACCAAAAATATTCCTCCCTCCTACTTTTTTTCTATATGTCCTTAAATACATATATTCTCTTTTTTTATCATATACTCACATAAAAATTACTTTAAATTTTAAAATCTTTAAAATTTAAATTTATAGGAGTGAGATCAAGTAGGAGACAACTCTTAGCAAGAAGGGTAAGATGGTCATTTATAGCAATTTTAATGGTTAAGTTTCAGTTTGAACTTATAGCAATGCAAAACTCAATGCGAGAGATTTTAATTGAAATTTTTTAAAAGTTGAGGTTTATTTGCAAAGCTTTTATGATCTCAGGGGCTCAAATATAATTTACCCAAAAATCGGTTATTTATCGAACAATTTATAATTAATTCACTTATACTCACGGGAAAATTCCATCAGAATGCCTGTCAAAAATTAGAATTCCATTAGAGTCCCCGAGTTTAGGAGTACGCCTTCATCTCACCCTTGCATTCTCTTTTACACGCCGTCTTCCTGTGGAAGGGAGGGAAAGGGAGAGGCCCAGAGGGGAAGAGCTACGGCCGACAGGCTAGCAGGAGCTTGGACGGAGGGGCGATGGAGATGCACGAGAGATCGCTCTCTGATGATCCATCCAGATAGTGCGGAACGTGATAGAGGAAAGACCGAAGGAGGGGCAGATGAAGGGTTACCCGGCGGCGGCGGTTGCAGCGTCTGCGGCTAAGCAGCGGAGATGGAAATGGCTTGCACTCGCCATTCTCCTGCTCGTTTTCTTCTCGATGCTTGTCCCCCTCGCCTTCCTCCTAGGCCTACACAATGGCTTCCCAGTTGGTGAGTAGCCGAATCTCTGCCACTCCCCTCTTCTCTTCTCGCTCAAAACTCTAGGATCGTACCAGATCCGAGTCTGAGTCCCCTTGGCGGCGTTGGCATTGGTCTCGCAAACGCGATATGGTGCCGGAATCTCTGCCCACGCCTTCAGGTAGCGGGCGGATCTTCGGAGACCTAGCCAGGCTGAATCATCTGGTTCAGGGTATCCGTACGCATTTTCCAATTCAGGGCATCCAATGGCTTCAGTTTTCCGCGTTTCTTTGTTCTGGATTTTCCGTGTCTATGATTGCTTTTACGTGTTGTGATGGCTGATATAGCATCAGTTCTTATTGTGTGCGCTTTGATTTGCAGGATACTCGAGTGATGAGAGCCCTCCATCGGTACGTTATTTGTTTAGTCAATCTATGTATTAAAACGTTAGGCTTTCCTTTCAAACGGTGTTACTTAAATTGTCTGCTCTTTTTTAAAACAGGTTTCCTTTCAAAATTATGAGCACGCTGGTGGTGCCAATGAGCAGAATTCCTCCGAGGTGCAGCTCTCTCTTTGCTGCTTGAAGTCATGGAGAATTGTTTTATCTGTTTGAATTTGTACAATATCATTGCTGCTAATGCCCTGAAATTCTTGTTTCTTTGGTTCTATGCAGGGTACCTCTCGGGTTGAGCAGATGCTGAGAAATTTTGCACCATCTTTGCCACTGGTATGAGATGCTAAAACTTTGTGTAGCTTTTTGTAATCGAGAAATAATTGCCTCATACTGTGTACAATTTGACTTGGGGGCTTTGTTATACTGGGATTTGAATTGGTATATTTGTTTCCAATTAGAAAAAATAAACCCGTGAAGGACTCTGCTCTGATTTTCCATTTTTGATATTACATGTGGTTTTTATGTCTCCTTGTTCTTAAATTCTAAGTTAGTTGGCTACTTTGTTAGTTTTAGTTCCATATATGTATGATTTTTCATTGCAACCATATGGGATCTGGCTGCTGCTAATGTACTTTCCATGTTCATTCTTGATCTTGTTAGCTATGGGTTAAGTAGATATGCTAAGTCTCCATGTATCTGGATGTTTAAGCGTCAATCATTCCCCATTTTATTATGCATTTCCATACCATTTTTGAAGTTTCTTGAAGAATAACTTGTTACTAATGAGGTTTTAATCATTTGTAGAATTTTAAACTCTTCTCTCTTTTTGATAGTGAATATTCGGAATTTTCATATTAAGTGAAAATTTTCTCACCCATTTTTTCTTTGCATAACAGAAAGCACAATCAGGATGACGATTTATGCCTCATTCCTCCACATTTCTCTTTTTTTTGTTGATATAGAAAACGTGTCCCCTTTGTAATCACAAAGGGAATGAGTTCAAGCAAGTTAATCAAAGAAACTAATTAAAACCTGCCCTTTGGATATCACATTTGCATGAACTTCCCTAAATATTTTCTTTTTTAACTTCTAATTTTGTTACACAAAATCTCCTGCATTATATATAGGCCCTTCATATTTCTTTTTAATATGTCAGCATCTCTCATATATATAGATATATATATATATATATATCTTTCTGACTGTGCTATTGGTCATTTTGTACTTGGCAGGATATTGGTCGAAGCACATTTGGAGAAGGTGGTGGGCTGTCAAAGAACAGCGAAGAAGTTCAGGATAGCAAGCAACCTAATCGGTCAATGGATGCTCCATCTTTCTCAAAATCAGAAGGTATGACCCCTTTGATGGTAAACATTTTTTATTGTTATTTCCTTTTCCTCCCTTGTCTTGTTTATTCTTATCCTATGTTATATAAATGCTTGCTAATTACTAATTTTACTTTCAAAAAAATTACTTAATCAGGCGTACCTAAATCGAAATTTGACGATTTGAAGGAGCATTCCTACACGGTTATAAAGGTAAGAGAAACACATGTATTTACAATTCTAACCATGTTTTTCTTGTATGACTGCTACTGCTCATATGTGGCTGATTTTTTATATAAATGAAGTTTCATTTGTGGCAATCGTGCAATTGAACTGATAAGTAAATTTACAATCCTTATCCATTTGATTTCAATATACAATTTCTTTTCTAATATAATTTTGGAAGTAACAACAAGAGAAACATTTTAATGAAGGGAAGATATTTTGATTTATGTTTGACAATGTCATAGTTGTTTTGATTCTTGGTCTTTTTGTTGAGGTACAAGGTATAGGAATTTTTGCTCAATTTCGATTAATGCAGACTTGTTTTTCTCAGGTAGATGGTAGAGTTAGAGGCCAGCCTTTTAATCATTCAAATTTTGTTGGAACTGAGAAATCCTGCCAAGTTGAATTTGGGAGCTATTGTCTTTGGTCTAAAGAACATAAAGTGGTAATGAAGGATGCAACGGTAAAGCGGCTTAAAGATCAGCTGTTTGTTGCCAGAGCTTATTATCCAAGCATCGCAAAACTTCAAGGAAAAGAGGATCTCTCTCGGGAGCTAAAGCAAAACATTCAAGAACATGAGCGCATGCTTAGTGAAGCTATTTCAGACGCTGATCTACCACAACTGTAAGAAAATGTTTCAACTAGATGAATTTGTTTTACCTACATATTTATCATTTACCATTTTGATATGCCCCTACTTTCTTATATAATCGTGATTCGTGTTTAACGCTACTACATCGCTTAAATATTCTACTATGATAACTTCTACTTGTCGTAATTATTGTTTTCTAGTTAGATGGCAATATATCTAGCTATTGAGATTTGTTGTTGTTGTAAGTCAAACGCTATACCCTTTGTCTTTTGTACTATCATACAAATAGTTTCGGATGACATAGAAGATATGCTCTATCCCTTATATGTGGCAATTGCCGTTGAGTAAATGAATTTAGATTTAGACCATTGGTGAATGAGGACATACAAGAGTGAATGGGCACAACTTTTTCCTTCTATTATCTTCTGCTGCTCACACCTTCCATCATAAAAAAACATTTTTGACACAATGAACAGTCATTTTTCCCACATATATTTGTATAATGACCTCATAGAACTACATGCTAGCCTCATTATTACTTTTTCTGCATTATTTTCTTTTTTCTTTAAAAATTAAATTCGAATATAATGCACTCATTCATTCACCTTTAGGTTTTGGCCCTTGTCTCTTTCATTTTCTCCTCTTAATAAAGATTTGTTGGTCGGTGTTCTTACTGCTATATGTTCTTTTGAATGTTTTTTCCTCCACAGATGAACTTTTGTAACCATATATGAAATCCACAATTATGAAGTTACCATGGTCTTTTAAAAGAATGATATAATATTTTCTGCTGACCTTTAGGTCTCATTTGGCAAATGGCTAGAAAAGCTATAGGAAAAAAATTCCATGGTAAAACTATATTAAATTTAAATGCATAATTAAAATATATTTTGCATCTCATCCAACACAAATTTCAATATTATATAATTATTTTATTTTTTATTATACATGTATTTCAAAAACTTTACAAATTTTTTAAACCATCTTTATTTTTCTCCAACCAAACTAACACTTAAGGTAAACCTTGATCTCACATAGGTCCTCCTATTAGACATTTAGACCCCATATAGAAGGTACCGATAGCTTCGATAATGTAAGGGAAGCAGTTTTAGATCCCTATAGGAGGGATTCAAAATAGGGTCAGGTTTTTTTACAGATAGATAACATAGTTGCACTGAGTATGTCACTAAAAAGGTCCACTTTTTAAGGGGAGGACTGTTTCTTTAGTGACATACCTTGATAACTGATTAGATTCATAAAGAGGGGCTCTTCCTATTTGAGTGGTCGGATACCTTCTATAGAGATCTAAAATTGCATCCCTTTTACTATCGGAACTATCAATACTTTTTGAATGGGGTCTAATAGGAAGAGGACCTACATACGATCCGGTTTACCCTAAAAGTTGGCAGGAGATAGCATATGATCATAAATGTGGTGAATTTAACCTGCGTGCAAGTTTTTTTTTTTTTTGATAGGACCTGTATGCAAGTATTATTTTGTTTTATTCGATCATTTAGGTTTCATAGTAGCTTAGATTGTCGTTTTACTTTAGAATATCATTTATAATTGTGAAATTCCTTTTCAGTGTTGAAAACAAAATACTGAAGATGGAACAGATAATTGCGAAAGCGAAGGGGTGTACTGTTGAATGCAGCAATGTAGAGAGGAAACTGAGACAGATACTTGACCTCACGGAGGATGAAACACACTTCCATATGAAGCAGAGCGCATTTCTATATCATCTTGGTGTCCAAACCATGCCCAAAAGCTTGCACTGTTTGTCCATTAGATTGACGGTAGAATACTTTAGAGCACCTTCATCAGATATTGAGGCCACGCATGCTCACAAGTTCGACAACCCAAGCTTCCGCCACTATGTTATTTTTTCTCGAGACATACTAGCAGTATCTGCAACTGTTAATTCAACAGTTATGAGTTCCAAGGTATTTGATTTTTGTCTAATCAACTCACATACCTGACACTTTTTTTGAATATTATACATGTTTGCTTTTAGCTATTCTGTTTTGAGTAGGTGTATCAGCAAGTGATGGATTTAGAACTGCTGTGATAGGAATTAGAATAAAAAGGTGCACATCAAATGCAAATAACAATATAGAGTAGATGGTGCAACATTAAAGCTAGTAGATTTTTTTTGGGGATCATAGGAATCGGAAAAAAAAAGTATTAGGATAACAATAACTTGATTAAAGATTATAAACAAAAATTTGGATAAGTTTGAATTAGTAACATAGGATCCATCGGGTAGTGATATAACAAACTAGTAGGAGGTTAGCTATATGTATTCTTCTTTTCCATTTAGCTCTATTTAAATGACATTTTTTGTATGTGCTAGTTACCTCAGGTCATGTCTACTGACAATATCTCTAGTTAATTTTTGTCTGCATTAGGCACAGCTAATTGGTGAAAATGGTTCATATGGCCGACCTCTATTCATAATGATGACAAATAGATTAGGTGTAACATCCTGATATCTCATTGTAGAGGTATTGTCCGCTTTGGCTTTAAGAAAACTGCGTGACTTGAGTACTTCTCAGGAGGTCACCCATCCCGGTGCTGGCCCAAGCATGCTCAAGTATGGAGTTTTTCATCATTAGCCTCACGGTTTTTCCCCAAAAAATGCCTCTACCATTTGAGATCACGTTATCTACTTATACAACTTAGGATCTCGCTCCCTTTCTGATGTGGGACAATTCATTTTTGTGCCCTCTCACCACTCATTACTCGGCCTAAAAACCTGCCAAGAGCCGGACTTTGCCTTAGTGATTCCTCTCTCTTAGGACATCACCCGGCGATCACTCCCCGCCCTCTTCAGCTATGGGCGTCACATTAGGAGTTACTTGTGTAAACCAATTGAAGACTTTGCGCAACACTAGCAAGGAGGAACAATTCATAAATAAGACACCAAATACTTTGTGGATTATTAATGATGATAGCAATTATGAGCTAAATATGCACTATTGAGATGGCAAGACATCTGTTTTGAAAGAAAAAAGGGTTAGAATAAGGTTAACTTGACTAGTGATTGTTACAAAAATCAGCAGTAATTACGAATTGTGGTTGATCCTAAATATGAATAATAATAGAAGAATGATTGATAGGGCTAACCTTAGATTTTTTGGGATGAGACCATTTTGCAAGATGTAACTACTCTGTTTGGTGTTGCAGGATGCTGCTGATGCGGTTTTCCATATTATAACAGATAGACAAAATTTCTATGCTATGAAATTCTGGTTTTTCAGAAATTCTTACCGGGATGCTGTTATCCATGTCTTGAATATCGAAGATATAGATTTCAGCAACTTAAATGGTTTAGGCCTGAAGCAGTTCTCACCCTCAGAAGAGTTCCGGATATCTGTACGCAGTTTTGATCAGCCACAGCTTTTGCAAATGAAAACTGAATATGTGTCGATTTTTGGCCACTCACACTTCCTGCTACCTGAAATATTCAAAAATCTGAAAAAAGTGATTGTTTTAGACGATGATGTGATAATCCAGAAGGACTTGTCGCCTTTTTGGAATATTGATTTGGAAGGAAAAATAAATGGTGCTGTTAATTTCTGCAATTTGCGGTTTGGACAACTTGAAAATTTTTTCGGCACTGATATACATGATGGAAGCTCGTGTCTGTGGATGTCTGGTTTGAACATTATTGATTTGGAAAAGTGGAGAGAACTCAAGCTTACAGATATGTACCAAAATTTGATCCAAAAGGTATGTGTCGTAAATATTTCTTTAGTATATTCAGTGTTAATTTTTCTTTTATTTATTGTTTGGCTTATTCTCGTATTAGATGTTGGGTCATTCCCACTAGTGGCATGCTTCACCGAAGCCTAAGTATACCGTTAAAGTGAACAATGGTGGGGGTGCCTCAGTGCATGTGTATGTTATTAAATAGAAAATTGTACTTGGATCTTGATGGATAAGTGTGGGTAAAAAAGCTAGTTTAAGAGTGTTTGGTATTAAAGCCTAGATATTGTTCTTGTTGTGTATGATTATTCTTGAGGATATTGTGTTACTTGGTCTACCATAAAACTTAATTTTTAAATTTATGTTATTCGTTTAACAATATAAAAAGGACTAGATACAAAAGCTACAGTTTCCCTCATATCTAAATGAAGGTGTCAATGGACATGATTTGAATAAATATGTAACTTTAGGCAGGCAAATTATATCAATATTTTTTTTTTGTAAATTATATCAATATATGATGACTCATGGTTAAAGCTTGACGTTGAGCTCATTTTATTTTGACCAAATAATATTATATTCCCTCAATTCATTTTACTTTTATGTGCCCTATCATGTTATTATTCTATCCCAATAATGTTATATGTGCTTTCCATTGTAAATCCTCAATCAACTTAAGGGGGACATTTGATTCAATATTATTGTGATATTTTATTATGTTATTTTGAAAAATTAAGTTTTAATTTGATGACTTATTTACATAATGTTCTTAAAAATTACAACATTGATTTTAAAATGATATCTGGATGTCATTTTAATTATAATGAAATAAAAGTGATAATGGATTGATTTTCTATTATCATCTTTTAATATAACAATAATAAACTAAATAAATTATAATTTAGAAATAATATTGACATCTAGGTAATATTAAACCATATGCTCTTAAGTTTTATCTTCTATTAAATATATTCAAAATCCTAGTGTATCTGTGCAAAGTTTTATATTATTGATTTGCTCCACAATCGTCATAAGAATTGTTTGAATGAACTTTATGTTTTAACTAAGGAGGTGTTTAATTTAATGCAATCTTGATGTTATGTCATGTTATTTAGAGAAAATAATTATTTGATTTAACGATATCTTTAGATAGCTTTCTAAAAAATTATAGAATTGTCAATCAAAAGATGACATCTAATCCCCAAACCGGCAAACCAGCTCTTTTGTGAACATTAACCAATATTCACTTTGGTTAAACAGATCCTCAACAATGACAGTGAGGAAACTTGGAGAACTGCAGCACTTACAGCAAGCTTGCTGGCCTTCCAAGATCAAATCTTCCCTCTTGAGAACTCCTTGATTATCTCGGGCCTCGGTTATGACTACCGTGTCAACGAAGACACGATAAGGAACGCTGTCGCTCTACACTACAATGGAAACATGAAGCCTTGGCTCGATCTTGGCATTCCTGCTTACAAGAAATACTGGAAAATGTTCTTAACCCAAGGCGATCAGTTCATGGATGAGTGCAATGTCCGCCATTAATGATCTGAAGCTTTTGGAATCAAAAGAGAGGAAATATTTGACTAACCTGTTATGAGGCTGCTCAATGAAAGTGATGGAGCTTCATCCTCTGTATATTGATGGCGCAGGCTAGCATGAGAAGATGTTGGATATGATTTTTGTGTCAATTCGTTTGTGAGATATAATTTGATCATATCTAGTCGGCACCTCTAATTGGGTTGGTGCCATTTTCTTTGTATTCATGTAGATTGATTTTTATTGTTTTTATAAATGTTATTATTTTCTTAATGTCAATTTTTTGTCAATTGCATTATTATTGCATGGACTTTAGATTCATTTGGCAGAAACTTTTGTTTTTTCATGTAGTCTGATCAATTTTTGTATGCTGTCAGTGTATATATATATATATAATGTCAAATGTTTCCATTTAAATTATTTTCGATCATTTATCACTGTGCACAATGATTATTTTTCAGTTTTTTTTCAACCAATTGAAATGGCCAACGAAAATAATAAAAAAATGAGAATGTTTTATTGACGAATTAATGAAAAATTCTTCGTTAAGATTAAGGCTGTAAAAGTCAGTTTCAATTGCGATGGTAAGATGAAAATATTGATTTCAATAGTTTAATTAATTTTAATATTGATAGGTTTAATTTTTTTTATAAATTATTTAAATTTATAAATTTAAAATTAAATTTATTAATTATAATTATTAAATATTATTTCTTTAAAAAGAGATGAGTTTTGAAAGTTTTGATCGAGTTTTAATATTTTCGATTGACTTTTAATAGTTTCGATTGAATTTTGACAATTCCGATCAAAATTTGACCTAAATTGCCGAGTTAAAAAATATTAAAACTGAATAATTTCGATCAAATTTTAAAATCATAGTTAAAAATAAAGGTTTTTGAAAAACTAGGTATCGAGGTGCCTTTATTGACATAATCACATCATAAATTTAGAAAAGGGTAATTGTGCATATGATATTTAACAGATTTGCATTTAATAGTTTTTTTGTTTAAAGATTAAAAGTCAATTTGGACATTTAGTTTATAAGATCATAAGTTTTAGTTTTCTTGATTTCAGAACCTCCAATTTGATCCAGGAAAAATGCATAGTTTTCATTGTTTTATATATATACTGATAATATTTTTATTCTTTGTTTTTTGAAATCTACAATTTAATTTCCCATTATAAATATATATATATATATATGTCAGTCAATATTTAGATATTATTTTCATATTATTTTGTGATATATTTAATTAAAATTAAAAAAATTTACGTTCATAACATATAAATACAGAGAATAATTACGCGAACTGATCAGTTGATGAAGAATCATTTCTATTTTTGTTAGAAGAATCTAAATGATATTTTTTTTAGTCAGAAGGATGGAATTAGTAATTTTTGGAGTTCATTTGACCAAATTTTTATTAATCTCATAACCAAAAATGCCACCATAATTTCAAACAGTCTAAAGATAAAAGTCTTGTTTGACAATAAAATTAATTTATTTTCATAAAATTTATATTATTATTTTGTATTAAAACTAATATAAAATATAAAATAAAATAAAAATTTTATATTAAAAATTATGTATAATACTATAAAAAATTTATTTAATATTATTTTTATATTTTTATAATAAATAAATTATTTTAATATTTAGTATGACCAAATTAATGTTATTGAAAAAAGGAATTTACTTATCAAGTGGAGAATTTTTTTTATTAAACTAACAATTTAAATTTACTTATGAAAGAGATTAAACTACACCTACTTGACAAAATAAATTAATTCAAAAATCAATTGGCCCACTAACCATACACAAGGATGTTAATTCAGGTTCACCAAAAGTATTAATTTAATTTGAAATTAATTCAACTCAAGATGAATCGATCCAATTCCAGCCCCTAAAATTTTCCCTTTATGCTTTCTGATCCGAACTCGACGGCGAACTTAAAAGAAAAAAAAATTATTAAATCTTTTTGGTAAACACTAATCTGGCCAAGTCTATCATATAAATCATCATTTGTTCAAGAAAATTGAATTATAATATAGTACAAATTCAAATTATCTGGTCAACTCAAGCTATACCTAATATAAATTCGAACTCAACTCAAACTCAACCCGAACCTTAACTAATTCACTCAAATCCAAAAAAAAATTTCCCCCAATTTAAGGCATTCTTTACTAGAATGGAAAAGAAAATGAAAAGTCAAACCCACAACTTCCACAAATAGACTTCCTAAAAAAGTAAAAATATAGACAATCTTAACTGTTAAGCCAAAGGTATTAGAACTAGTCAACCCTTAAATTAAGAATTATTACTAATAGTAAATACCTCTAAAAATTTTAACCCTCCAATCTATTTCCAAACGTCAACTCCCCTTTGACCCGGTCCCACCATCCCCAAATCTCTCTCTGTCTCTCTGTCTCTCTCTCTCTCTCTCTCTCTCTCTCTCTCTCTCTCTGTGCTATAAATTCTCCGTCTCATCGCCCTGTCGAACTCGAAGCTCCCCGGTCTCCCAGGCTAGCCGTCAAAATCCCCAAATCCAAACTGAAGCTAGCCCCGGGATCTTCCAACCATGGTCTCTCGCTAAGTAAAATCATCCCTTCCCCTCTCATTCTTCCCCTTCATTAGAGGAGAGAGGCAACAAAAATCTGAACTTTCTAAGATCAATCGATCTTAATTAACGTCCAACAATGTCGCCATCGAGGAACGCCGCGCTGCTCGCCCTCCTCCTATCCGCCGTGATCACCCTCACCGTCGCCGAGGACCCCTACCTCTTCTTCACCTGGAACATAACCTACGGCACCATCTCCCCCTTCGGCGTCCCCCAGCAGGCCATCCTCATCAACGGCCAGTTCCCCGGCCCCGTCATCAACTGCACCAGCAACAACAACATCGTCGTCAACGTGTTCAACTATCTCGACGAGCCCTTCCTCCTCTCGTGGAACGGCATCCAGCAGAGGAAGAACTCGTGGCAGGACGGCATGCCGGCGACCAACTGCCCCATCCTCCCCGGCCAGAACTTCACCTACCACTGGCAGCCCAAGGATCAGATCGGCACCTTCTACTACTACCCCACCATCGGAATGCAGAAGGCGACCGGCGGCTACGGCCCCATGCGGGTCCATAGTCGCCTTCTCATTCCGGTGCCATTTGACCCCCCGGCCGGCGAGTTCGACGTCCTCATCAGCGACTACTACGGCCGCAGCCACAAGGATCTGGCTCGCCTCCTCCATTCTGGCGGCCATCTCACCCGCACAAGGTTCCAATCATAAATGCTCATATAAATTTTGATGTTATATCAGTTATTTAGATATTCTAATATTTTACTATTATTTTTTAAATAATAATTTTATAATATTATTTATAATCATCAAACTAAATAATTATTTTTTCTAAAATATAATAAATATCAATAAAACATTAAATTAAACTCTCTCAAAACCTAATTACACATATAACAAGGTTGGCTGTCGGTAATGGCTCAACATGATTTACTGGTGTTTAAAATTCAATAATAGCTATTTAATTTTATTTTTGAAATAAATATTAATACATTTGAAATTTATTTGAACCTAAATCGATCAATCTAGACGATCCTTCTCACATCTAACATCAACTGAAACAGAACTGTAACTTTACCTTATTGCACCAGGGGAGTCATCATCAACGGCGTCGGTGGCGCCGCCGCAGCCGCCGCCCCCCCCATGTTCACCATGGAGGCCGGCAAGGTCTACCGCTACCGCGTGTGCAACGTCGGGGTGAAGGCCTCCCTCAACTTCCGGATTCAGGGCCACAAGCTCAAGCTCGTCGAGATGGACGGCAGCCACACCGTGCAGAACGTCTACGACTCCCTCGACATCCACGCCGGCCAGTGCTTCTCCGTCCTCGTCGCCGCCGACCAGCCGCCCCGCGACTACTTCCTCGTCGCCTCCACCCGCTTTCAGAAGGCCGAGCAGACCGCCACCGCCGTCGTCCGCTACGCCGGCAGCAACACCCAAGCCGACGCCGCCCTCCCGCCGGCGCCTACCACCTGGGCCTGGTCCCTCAACCAGTGGCGCTCTTTCCGGTGGAACCTCACCGCCTCCGCCGCCCGACCCAACCCTCAGGGCTCCTACCATTACGGCCAGATCAACATCACCCGCACCATCAAGCTCGCCAGCTCCGCCGGTGCAGTCGGCGGCAAGCTCCGCTTCGCCCTCAACGGCGTCTCCCACAGCGACGCTGATGTGCCGCTGAAGCTAGCCGAGTACTTCGGCATCAACGGCAAAGTCTTCAAGTACAATTTGATGGGCGACGTGCCGCCAGCGCCAGCCACGCCCCTCACCATCGCGCCCAACGTGATCACGGTGGAGTTCAGGACCTTCATCGAGATCATCCTGGAGAACCCGGAGACCAGCGTGCAGTCCTACCACCTCGACGGGTACTCCTTCTTCCCCGCCGGCATGGGTCCCGGCAAGTGGTCGCCGGCGAGCCGCCGGACGTACAACCTGCTCGACACTGTCAGCCGGCACACGATTCAGGTGTACCCCAAGTCGTGGACGGCGATCATGCTGACCTTCGACAACGCCGGCATGTGGAACCTCCGGTCGGAGATCTGGGACCGCCGCTACCTCGGCCAGCAGCTCTACATCAGCGTCCTCTCTCCGGGGAGGTCACTCAGGGACGAGTATAACTTGCCGGCGAACGCCCTCCGCTGCGGAGCCGTCGTCGGCCTCCCCGATCCCACGCCGTACAGCTAATTTACCAAAGAGAATATAATTTTAATTTATCCAAAATGTGAACTATTTACATGTAAGGCCCTATAAATAATGAGCATTTTTCTTCAGTGCCCTTCTGGCTCTCCTAGCAGCTGATATTACTCTGCTCCAGTAATTAAAACTAGGGCTGGCAATTGTGAAGTAATGGATTAAAAGTTTTGTTGAATTGTATCAAATTCAACTGAAATTTACTCAGAAATATGCTGATATACACATAAAAATATGATGAACACATATATGTGTAAGCTCAGTGTATGCAGTAATACTAGTATTTTATGTATTGCACACATACATAAATATGGATTAAACTTCATTTATTCTCTTTAATATTAATGTGAAAGTCCAGTCAATTATAGATATTATTGACTCTAACTTTTGAAAAATTATCATTGAGGATGTTAAGGTGGATGTGTGGATATACACGAAAGGATAGAATGAGAAATGAGTATATCCGAAAGGAAGTTGGTGTTGTACCAATTGAGGATAAACTTAGAGAAAGTCGACTTAGATGGTTTGAACGTCTAAATCGTAGGCCGATTGAAGCTCAAGTTAGATAAATTGAGTTATTGAATTTTGCCCATGTACGAAGAGGAAGAGGGAGACCAAAGAAGACATGACAAGAAACTATAAGAAGTGATCTTAGTTACTTAAACTTAGATAAGAATTTGGTAACTGATAGAGCGCAATGAAAACAAAGGATTCATGTAGCCGACCCCACCTAGTGAAATTAAGGCTTGGTTGTTGTTGTTGTTATTGTATCATTGAGCAACTTTCTGAAAGGTCACCCATTCCAGTACTACTCTAACTCGAGAACACTTAACTATGAAGTTTCTCGTCATTAACCTCACGGTTTTACCTCAAAACACATTTGCGATGATATAAGTATTTTTTCATATATACCCATTATCTTTCACATGCTTTGCTGATGTGAGATTTGCCTAAAGATGTATTTCCCACTGAATATCACAATTAGTGATTATAAGAGTGCTATTAGATCTTTAAATTAGCAATTTAGCTTGATGACATATTTAAATAATATATCATAAAAAATTATAAAATTATCACTTTATAATGACATCTAGATGTTATAAAAATTTTGAATGATATTTACATGTCTCCCTAATTATAATAAATAGAAGTGAGATCAATTTGCTTCTATATAGATCTGTTCTTTTTTTTTTTAAATGACATCAAATCAAATAAATAACAAATTAGAGGTAACATAAATATTTAGATAACATTAATATTTAGATAATACGAACACCTCCTTAGTTCATATGTGAATGCTCACATGAATGTGTGTTTCATTAGAGTCAATCGTATTAAAAATAGTTATATGAGAGAGAGTGAGTGTAATACAAATAGAGTATAAAATGAGGTATGAATGTTTAAAACGGTTGGATCATATTCATCAATGACCTATGGAAGCTCCTACTGAGTGAATGTGAAGAGATCCTAATCACAATATTGAGAAAGAAAGGAAAAAGCAAAAATATAACTTGAGCTTAATATGATCATAAATCACTTGCACTAACAGAGATTCTTGCTTCACATGGAGATGAATGAAAAAGAAGAAACAATCTAGCCAACCTAAAATAACAAGCTCAGGATTGAGGATTTGCATGTTGTTGCTATTGTTATTAGTAGAGTTGCCGAAAAAATGAAAATACCTTATAGTCTAAGGTCCTGTGCGCGAGGACCAAAATTGTATTAATTTTAGAGTATTTTGGTCTAAGATGTGAAATAAAGTTGATATTTTTATTGAAAGTTATTGAGTATGTAAAATAAAATAATATTTTTTATATTAAAATTTATTATTATTAAAAATATTTATTTATTATTTATTATTATTATTTTTAAATTAGTATCATTTTAGTCCTGATTTTGGTCCTCGTGCCAAACAGGGCCTAATAGTAATTGTGAGGGTCACTCTTGAGATGTAATGTTCTCTAAACCATCGTGTTGTGCAATGAGCAATTTTCAATACACACGATAATGTTGAACAAGCACTTCAAAATATGAAATGATTGAGTAGCTTCAGCAGAAAAGATAGCCCGAAAGAGATTCAAGTAACCAGAGAATCAAACACCTAAACAAACAATCACAAGTAACTACAAAATCACATAACAAAAAGAAAGTATTAAACACAAAGATTTAAGTGTAAACTCTTGCGGGAAAGTCATTGTGGGAGCAGAGAAGAAAAGTTACGCAAATAAAAGAGAATGAGTACAATCTATTAAAGCGAGTAGAACAGAAGGACTTGGATAGTGCTACACATAGAAAAACATAAAAATGCCAACTTGCAATTCATATTACAAGCCAGATCTTACCCGACCTGTTTGCAGGCATAATCAAGTGCAAGAATTTCCTCATCAAATCTACTGAAGAAATTTAACCCCATAAATCAAAACCAGCATAATTATAGCATAACATAGAATCCTAACTCGTTTATATCGATCTCATCTTCTCCAATTTTCCCTTTATCAGAAAAGAAACAACATAGATCTGAACTTATTACAAGGGAACAGGGGATGATGAAGTGATGCGTGTGCTAATTGAGGCAAAAAATCGAACACCATAAGGGCACTTTTGCAATCCCTGATCTAAGAAGATGAGGCCAAAGTTAAACGGGATAGTGCGCTCTGATAGTCGTTCGGAGTATAAATGGGAGGAAACAGGGAGAGAGAGAGAGTCGCTAAACGAGAGGGAATCGAGATGCCTTACCGTGTCTGCCATTGGAGCGGCGGAGCTTCAGGCACTGCGTAGCAATGGCTGATTCAGATCGGCGCCGTCAGCAGAAGAATCGTGTCCCGTTGATCCTGATGAGAGGACCGGCAACAGAAAAGGGAAGATTGTGAAGATAGAGGAGAGACGAGGGAGTGAAGGAACGAAGTTTTGATTCTTTTGAAACCCCGCCAATGGCCACAGTTGCCCTCAGCAAGATATTCGCTTTTATCACTAAAATCTATTCATTTATATATATTTGATATTTAAAATTTTAATATTACATAAAAATTATATAAAAATTATAACCCACACACAATTCATACCATAAAATTATGATACATTTGTAACAAAAAATGATAATTTTTATATAATTTTTATGAGAATATATAATATTAAAAATGTAATTATCAAATTTATTAAATAATTAGATTTTAATGACATGTAAGTAATTAATTTTTTCATTACTTAACACATATTAGTTAACTTAATAATAATCTCATAAGTAATTTATTCCAATAAGATTAAAGAATTTAATTTTGAATAGAATTTGACTATTAACTGGTGTTATTTAAAAAATTTATTTAATTATTTATTATTTTAACCCAAGATTGGAAGAAAACACTTTTGGATGAGTTAAGGAAGTTAAATTACGTAAAATAAAATGCTAAATTTTATAAATAATATTGTTAATTATAGATAGTTTAATTTTTTTGTAATACAATATGATTATTAAAGAATTATTCTAATTATGTAATGTCATGTAATAAAAATTATAAAATATAATTTGTGCCCTCATGTTATAAAGACAAGCAAAAAGGAATTTCATCTAATTAATAATCTAATAACTAAGTTGTAATTTTTTTTAAATAACTATATTTTTACGACACAAGAAAAGTGAGAGATTGTAAGCCCCTACAAAAATGTTCGGCTTATCTACTATGTTTATTTTTAAATAATATTCATAAATTAATTTATCTCGTGTAATAATAACACAGGTAGGATAAACTATTAATAGGTCCTGATAATATATTTATAAGCACAGTTAAATTTATATATATATATATATTATTCTTTAATCAGGCTTATAAATGACTGTTTAACTAGGGATGGCAATTCATATTTATATCTATTTATTTTTGTTTCGTGGTGTCCCTAATAGGATGGGTTCGAGATCCTTAAATCATACTCAAGACCCATAGCCCACTCCACCCATTATAAAATACGGCGGGTTTGAGTATGACTTAATTATACCCGTCTTGATCATATATATAATATAAATTGTAATTTATTAAAAAGAATCCTAATTTCATTGCTACAGCAGTAATCGCACTATAGGCTCTTGATAGCGTCACGTGACATGTGCCCGTGGGCTTCTCAGTGAAATCCCCAACTGTTGGCCACTCATCATTGTCGTACTGCATGGCTGCTCATCTCTAACCGCTACTCTGCTCGTTGCTGCCGCACTCCGTTCACTGCTGCTACACTCTACTGCTACCTCTTTACACCTCGAGGCCTCCGCATCAGCTCGATCATGCCGCGAGCTCGCCCCCACTGTGAGGTCTATTCTCTCGACCTCCACCATTAGGTCTATCGTGCCGTGAGCTTCTCTGTGCCTCCCGGCTTCAGTCGTTGCAAGGTTCACCCCTCTAGGCTGTTGCTGGAGGCCTCTGCCATTCTTCAATGTTGCGCAACATCTGGGCTGGACGTGATGGGATGGGGAAGACAGAAGCGGGGAGAGCCAAGTTTGGATATTATGAAATAATAATCTAGGTGGGGTGGGCGAAATTGAATATGGGATGGATATAGGTATTAAGCTATGTATAGCAAGAGGAGTTTGAGTATTGATAAATCCGACTCATGCATGCAGCGTTGCAATCCCTATGTTTACCCCTATCATGCAAAAACAAAAAGAAAAAGAAAAATAGTCGAGTGTCCACATTTATGGTCTTTAAGATGCTAATGATTAATTTTACTACAAGTTAGCGACAAATGATTGAATATTATGATAAGCTAATTAAACTTCAGAGACCTAACATAATGATTTAGAAAAACATCTACACAAGATAATTATGACTAAATTTTAGAGACCTATTACTAATTTACCTTATATTATATTTGTTATTTTAGTTACTATTTTAAAAGTATGTCCAAATTACGATTTTAAAAAAAAAAGTACGTCTAAAATGACGGCTCATATGAAAAATCATACTGTTTTTCACCTAGACTATTTTTATTTAAATAAATTACATTTTGGTTACTCATGTTTCGCAAGCCTATTATACAAGTTCATTTTTACTTGAAGATTATTCTTATATGAACCAAATTAAATATGTTATAGGAAGCATTCTTTTTTAATTTCAATTATTGGTAAGATTCTATACAGTTTTTTTTTTTTTTAAAGGGTTTATTTTTTAATTTTTTGACACTGCATCTCATAATTCATGAAAATTTCAAAACCAATCATAAATTATGATATTTTTAGGACTCCCCATCAAAATTAATCATATATTTAATATAAAAATTGTTCCCACTAAGCAAATTAATGGCGAGGCCACAGCGGCGTTCAGTAATGCCTACGAAACACCGATCCATCATCAGTTTCAGCTGTACGGCGCGGGGTCGGCAAGGCCGACCACGGCTCCGCAGCGGAGGGCGTTCGCCGGCAAGTTATACTCGTCCCTGAGCGATCTCTCCGGCGACAGGACGCTGATGTAGAGCTGCTGGCCGAGGTATCGGCGGTCCCAGATCTCCGATCGCAGGTTCCAAAAGCCAGCGTTGTCGAAGGTCAGCATGATCGCCGTCCACGACTTGGGGTACACCTGGATCGTGTGCCGGCTGACTGCGTCGAGCAGGTTGTACGTCCGGCGGCTCTCCGGCAACCACTTGCCGGGACCCATGCCGGCGGGGAAGAAGGAGTACCCGTCGAGGTGGTAGGACTGCACGCTGGTCTCCGGGTTCTCCAGGATGATCTCGATGAAGGTCCTGAACTCCACCGTGATCACGTTTGGAGAGACGGTGATGGGCGTCGCCGGTGCCGGTGGCTCGTCGCCGATCAAGTTGTAATTGAAGACTTTGCCGTTGATGCCGAAGTACTCGGCTAGCTTCAGCGGCACGTCGGTGTCGCGGTGGGAGACGCCGTTGAGGGCGAAGCGGAGCTTGCTGCCGACTGCGCCGGCGGAGCTGGCGAGCTTGATGGTGCGGGTGATGTTGATCTGGCCGTAGTGGTAAGAGCCCTGAGGATTGGGTCGGGCGGCGGAGGAGGTGAGGTTCCACCGGAAGGAGCGCCACTGGTTGAGAGACCAGGCCCAGGTGGTGGGCGCCGGCGGGAGGGCTTCCTCGGCCGGGATGTCGCTGCCGGCGTAGCGGACGACGGCGGTGGCGGTCTGCACGGTCTTCTGGAAGCGGGTGGAGGCGACTAGGAAGTAGTCGCGGGGCGGCTGGTCGGCGGCGACGAGGACGGAGAAGCACTGGCCGGCGTGGATGTCGAGGGAGTCGTAGACGTTCTGCACGGTGTGGCTGCCGTCCATCTCGACGAGCTTGAGCTTGTGGCCCTGGATCCGGAAGTTGAGGGAGGCCTTCATCCCGACGTTGCATACGCGGTAGCGGTAAACCTTGCCGGCCTCCATGGCGAACATGGGGGCGGCAGCGGCGCCGGCTGGGCCTCCGACGCCGTTGATGAGGACGCCCCTATTGCAACAAGGTGAAGTTATTAGAGCTGTTGCAAGATCGGGTTGAGTTAACTCAAAATCTAAACGCTTCTGTTTGTTTGTAAGGTTAAATTTAATAAAATTAAAATTAAATTTAGATAGAGATATTTTTTATTAAAAATTATGAATGATGTGAAATAAAATTAGCTATTTTGTTCAGATATATGAGGGATGTTATAAAGTTAATTATTATGTAAGGATATGTGAGCGATGTGATATAAATTAATTATTATTTTAGTAATACGTGTAGAATGTGAAATAAAATTAAATTTTTGTTGAAGTAAAATAAAATTAATTTTTAATATTAAATTTTATATATGATGAGATATATCGAAAATAAACAGGCCTTAAATAAAAATTTTTTAAAAAAATTATTTATAAATATATATTTATATAATTTATTTTAGTATATTTATTTCTTAGAATAAATTCATTAAATCACATCACACGGCAATTATATATTCATTTAACACAATTATATTGTTCTAGACCTTCGAATCAATTAATACCATTAAGAAAAAAATTAATTTAATTATGTAATTCTGTCACAATTGAAATTTATTTATGGGTATTTATGTAAAATTAGATCCCATTAGGTTTTGTGTATAAAATTTCGTATTTCTCTGAATTACAGGAGGATTTCATTTTGATCTTCGATTCTTCTTGCACAACAGTTTCTCTCGTACCCAAAAAGCCTGTCTACCATTTGAGATCACGTTATTTACTTACACAGCTCAACCCCAAAAAGCCCCTTTACTATTTGAGATCACGTTATCTACTTATACAGCTCAAGGTCTTCTTCCCATTCTAATGTGGGATAATTCATTCCTGTACCCCTCTCACCACTCATTATTTGGCCTAGAAGTCTGCCAGAAGCCGCAGTTTGCCTCAGTGATTCCTTTATCTTAGGACATCACCCGGTGATCACTCCCACCCTCTTCGGCCACGGGCGTCACAGGGATGGCCTCGTTGTAGTCGAGAAGTGCGGAAAGCCTTGTGACGACGGAGTTGTGGAGTTGCGGAGCTCATGGCAACGGAGTGTATGATAGCAGCGAGTGGCTGGAAACCCTAGTCGATGAGCAGAGCGACGTGGAGAAGCCCACAGGCGCGGCTGCGTGAGTCTCGACACGTCATAAGCTCTCTGTAATGGAGTTAGGTTTTTATTTTTATAAATTATAATTTATATCGGGTATCGAGTCAGAGCGAACATGATTGAGTCATACTCAAACCTGTCCCATTTTATAACAGGGCAGGGTAGGTCAGAGATCACAAGAAAATTTTAAAACTCATACTCATCCAATTAGAAGAAAGTTTAGAGTTAATTAAATGGGTATAATTATAAATTATCACCAATAAACACGGGTGCCCATGATGGGAATAAGGGCATAACTCTTCAATCTATCACTATTCAGCAGCATCCTTAATTTTATAGAAGTTTAGTGATAAGAATAGATTTGCGAGTGATATATGTAGAAGCACTGTACATGTAGAAATTATGGAGATGAGTTATTCACACCTTGGGCGGGTGAGATGGCGTCCGGAGTCGAGGAGGCGGGAAAGATCCTTGTGGCTGCGGCCATAGTAGTCGCTGATGAGGACGTCGAACTCGTCGGCTGGCGGATCGAAGGGCACCGGAATGAGGAGGCGGCTGTGGACTCTGATGGGGCCGTAGCCGCCGACAGCCTTGTGCATGCCGATGGTGGGGAAGTAGTAGAAGCTGCCAATTTGGTCCTTGGGTTGCCAGTGGTAGGTGAAGTTCTGGCCTTGGGGGATCGGGCAATTGGTCCCCGGCATTCCGTCTTGCCACGAGTTCTTCCTCTGTTGGATGCCATTCCACGAGAGGAGGAAGGGCTCGTCGAGTTGGTTGAATACGTTGACAACGATGTTGTTGTTGCTGGTGCAGTTGATGACTGGCCCCGGGAATTGGCCGTTGATGAGGATGACCTGCTGGGGGACGCCGTAGGGGGAGATGGTGCCGTAGGTTACGTTCCATGTGAAGAAAAGATATGGGTCTTCAGCGACAGCGAGGGTGGCTGCAGAGAGGAGGAGGAGGAGGAGAGCCGCAGTGGCAGCAGCGATTGCCGGCGACATTCTCCCTGGGATGGAAAGTGGAAGGGGTGGGTGGGATGAGCCTTGGGGAGATGGAGGAGGGAGAGGAGAAGCAGTAAATTCTTATAACGGAGGGGGATGAAGAGAGGAGGGTGGGGTGGATCCGCGCGAAGGCCGCGGGGAAGGCGTTCATCGCAGGCTGCGGTCCTCCGCTTCCGGGGAAGGCGGTTGGAGAGAGGAAGCGCAAAGTCTTGGGGGTTTCAATGTTTACAGTGCAGTTTTCTTTGGTGCGTTGGTTGTATCGTTGACTGTTTCTTCATTAATTTGATATTTTATGTTTAGGATTCAAAATTATATATTTAACCCCCTAAATTTTCCATATTACACATTTATTCTCAACACAAATTTTCATATTAATTACTCCAATTTTAACAATAAATATTTACAATTGAAAATTTTATTTCACTTCTTCTCGATCGCTTGTTATAAAAAAAATTAACAAAACTGAAATCACAAGTTGTACGAGTGACATCCACAAAGAAAAATTATCCGCGCCATGGGAGACTCCCCCGAAATAAAAGTCTCCTACGCGAGAGGCGACTTTCGCAAAGTAGAAGTCAGCCCATCGCACGAGTAACTTTGGGGATGAATTTATAATAAATTCAATCTTTTTATTTTCTTTGTATTTCTCATTTTCTTAGAAATTATAAGTCAAGCTCCAAGGCAATTCTAGAAATACTTTAAAGTATTTTTAAAATTTTTATATTTATTATTATTATTATTAATTAATATTTTTGTTTAATTTAATTTATTAATTGAAAATAATAATTTTTTAAAAAAATTTAATGCATTAATTTATTAAAAAATAATTTTGTTAAGTTTTAAAAAAACAATTAATATTAATTTAAATTTGTGAAATTTTGCTGAATAACTTAATTATTATTATTTTATAATAAATAAAATTAATCTTTATTTTTTAAATTTTAATGTCTTATAATTATTATCTTTCTTACTATTATATAGAATATGTTTTTTTTCATATCTTAAGATTTTTGTACTAAATTATATATTACACATTCTGTATTATAAATTCAATGAAAAACTCATCTGTTTACATTATTATTTATTTTGATGATAATTAAATATTTATAAATAATAAATTTCTAAATTATATTGGTGGACACACTAAAATTTTAAAATTTAAACTTAGTGATAGATTAGTTAATCTCAAAAATAAAATTTCTTGAGCAATATATCTCAATTCAAATAATTATAACATAAAAATATTATGCAAATATTCAGAAGAAATAAAATATATAGTATAGTATATCGAAGCTGATAA
Organism: Apostasia ramifera; assembly: GCA_019297695.1. Taxonomy (NCBI): domain Eukaryota; kingdom Viridiplantae; phylum Streptophyta; class Magnoliopsida; order Asparagales; family Orchidaceae; genus Apostasia; species Apostasia ramifera. The sequence continues at coordinate 133,916 of JAEMOT010003875.1, read as the reverse complement.
CGAATGTGAGCTTATGTTAAAGCGTAAATCTCAAATGACTTTTACACTATATTGAAACAGTATCGTTTATTGGTACTTTATCGCATATAAATGAGAAACAAATTTATTTCAGATATATTTAAGAAAGTGTTTCTTCTCTTAGTTACACAATGATTATCAATTATATATTTTTCATCACAATCCCATAACTTGCTATATTCTAATGCACCTAAGTTTTTTAAAATTTGTATATTTCTCAAAAAAAAATTATAAATAAACTTTTTTCATCGATATTTAAATTATTATGCAGTTGAGGTTATAGTATTTATGATATTTATGATCCATTCATAAATTATAATATGTATATTGATTATGCTAATAATAAAAAAAAATGATGATTATCAGTTAATATATAGTGCTGGTCTAATTCAATCTGAAAGAAATTTAGAGTCCAGTGAGGATAAATTTAAAGAGGAATAATATGTCCAAAGAGAGCAGGATGTTAATGCTCTTCTGTATAATTATGTTACAATAAATTTATTAGTTTGAATCAAATAATGCTTATATTCAGTTTGCTGTAAATGTACAATACTGGAATACAAAGATTAATAGTGATACTAATTTTGGAGACATGGATTGGTATTAAAATTTTCAAGAATTGTAACATATTTAGATAAATACTATATTTTATTTAAAGTGAGAATTGCAGTGTTCTTCAGCTGGCGATGACTTTCTCTAACTATTTATTCTTCGTTGGAGCACTTATGAGAGAGGCATCATGTAGCATATTTAAATCAGTGTTAATTGCTATTGCTTTCCAGCCACCTATTTATATTGCCAGATTAGCCAGTGACATGCCTTATGTTTATGGATGCATTAAATTGCTGGAGTAAATTATAAAAAAAGAACTGAAATGATAATCTTTAAATAATTAAATAAATTTATTAAAATCAGAAGTCACTCAGCTGTATAGATGACTTCTGTTAAGCAAAGTTTTCCGCGCAACTTCTGCAAAGAAGATGCTGCCTGCCACACAAGCGACTTCTATAATTAATAAGTGGCTAGTAGTACGATTCATGTAGCCGACCCCACCTAGTGGGATTAAGGCTTGGTTGTTGTTATTGTTGTTGTTGTTGTAGTAGTACGAGTAACTTTTTTGCAAAATAGAACTAGCTAATGCTAAGAGTATATAATGGCGTCAAAAATAAACCCCTTTGTTAATTTTTTTTTGTAACATTGCTATTAATCAATTAGTAAATTAAAGCAGCCGCCTATTTTAAAAAAATCATCAATGGACTTTATTATAAGAAAATTTAATGGACCTATATCAAATACATTCAAACTCCATAAACTCAGGTGTAATTTGCCATATTGAAAGCTGGGGCTAATAATTATTAACTGGTCCAACATTCTTTGAACAAGTTTAAGTTAAACTTGATTGAATCAAAGAAATATGTAATTTGTGAATATATTGGAATTATTGATATCTAATAATATTAATAATTATATAGTAGGATCAGTAACATCATCTAGAGAAGGGTTAATAGACAGTGTATATGAAAATTAAACTTTTCGTAATTAAAATAAAAAAGCATCAATAATAGAATAAATAAATAAATATATGATATAAGAATTTATATGGTTCAGTATACCCAAAATTTACGTTCATGAACTCCATCTCATTTAGATATTAAAACCTTTTACAATCACAAAAAAATTATAATATTTAACTTAAAAATTCTTACACAAAAACTTATAGAACTACTAGCACAAAAGATTATTCTTACATAGATAGTCAACAAACATCTTCGTATAGAAAGTAAACTTGCATCAAATAGAAGTACAACCTTTGTGTAGAAAATTTTCTCACACCAAGCCTCTTCAACTCCAAAAAAATATAAAAGTAAACTTTAGTATATAAATCAATTTGAAAAAAATAAATTACAATACCTCCTAATTAGATCCATCAATAAAAGTATGAAATTACAGTGAGAGTTCTCTTTAGAGCTTAAACGCCAGAGCATGCAATCATACACAGTTTTTCTCACTAATAATGATTGGTCACTAGAAGTTATGTCAAATTTGTGAGAAAATTTTATTTAGGCGGCGTTTGGTTCAATATTATCTTGATGTAATATTATGTTATCTAGAGAAAGTAATTGTTTGGTTAATGACATCTATAAATAATTTTCTATTAGACTATAAAATTATTAGTCAAAAGATGACATCTAGATTGCATAACATAACATCACGATAACAATGAACCAAACGCCCTCTTAAATTCAATCTCAAGTTATCTAAACCGTTGAGCCAAAAAACCTTATCTGTAGAAGATTTGAAACAGTCAATAAAGTTGAAAAAGTGATTCTCAATTGAAAAAAAATAATTAGTTGAAATCTCAAGCCTTAAATGTCATTTTAAAGACAATTTTGTTATGAACTATCTTTTAAATTATATATTATTGGAAAGTTCTCAATGTTTTTTTTCTAAAACAAAATTTGATCTGTGGATCCAAAACCCGTAAAATCTTTTAAAAAATAAACAATCTAAGAATTATAAAGAAAGTTGTAACAAAAAACAAAAAGCTATCAAAAGTTAGTTTAAAATATGAAAGCTGAACGGCCATAGTGACAGACCAGATTAGTTGATTAAGGTTGATGGTTAACTTTCAGAAAACTTAGTAAGATCCTGTTTGACTGGAGGACCAAAATCAAAATTAAAATAATATTAGTTTAAAAATACTAATAATAAATATTTTTTTTTTAATTATTCTATACAAATTTAAGGTAAAAAAATATTTTTTTACTTTACATACTCAATAATTTTTAATAAAAATATCAACTTTATTTCACATTCTAGAACAAAATATTCAAATCGAGTATTTTAATCTAAGATGTGAAATAAAATTAATATTTTTATTAAAAATTATTGAGTATGTAAAATACAATAATATTTTTTTACATTAGAATTTATATATAATGATTGAAAAATTTATTTATTTATTATTATTATTATTATTTTTTAAATTAGTACTATTTTAGTCTTGATTTTAGTCCTCGTGCTAGATAAGGCCTAATTTTATAAGGCCAAGTTGATTAGCCAATAGGCTAAAGCACTCTTTTCACTCTCTGGTCAATTTAAAAGTAAAAATAAGTATGTTGATTACTTCAATTTTATTTTGTTGAAATTCATACTAGCATAAAATATATTTTATAACATTCAATTTTTAAATCAATTTTTTAATAAAATGGCTTTAGAAAAGTTTTTGTATAAAATAACACTAGCACAGGCATGAAAGGGCGTGAAATTGGGCTGATAGATTAAAAAAAAATAAGGAAAAAAATTATATTGCAGTGGTTGTAAAATGGTGTAAGAGGACAGATGTATCACAGCGGTTCTTGGACAACCGCTTTAATACGTTCTGAAAACCTTAAGGGGTCCGTTTGGATATGGGGTGGGATAAGCTAATTCGGGTTAGCTTATCCCCATTAATAACTTATCCCAGATGGGGTAAGTTATTAATGCGGATATAACATTTGGATGCTAACCCGGGTTAACCCAGGATAACTTTGAAATCAGTTTGGCAAATAAATAAGTTAATCCAGGATAGTAAATAAAAAAAGATAAAATAGGAAGAAAATTGTTACTAATACATTCAACACAAAAATAATACAATCATCATAAACAATAAAAAAATATGAAATTGCATGCAATTCGTCAAGATCAACATTCTCGTACAGTTGAGCACCATGATCTTCATCGATTCATTACCCCCTACAATAAATAAAGTATAATTAAATATGATACAGTGCATAGTATTAGTAGGTTGATCTGAACAAAATTTCAGTATAAGTTAACCTGGCCCATCTACATCTGTTCAATAATTGCCGTCCGGATAATCTCCCCCCGTCGTTGTTCAGTTGCAAAATACATAAGTTGTTTGGTCTTCATCTTCAGCCTGTTCCTCCAAACTCTCCTCTTGCTCTAAATCAGCCTCTCGCATGTTGAAGTAGGTATCATTATCATGATATCTACCAATGTAATTGTGCAAAATACAACATGCAAGTACAATATGCGCTTGTATATTAAAGAAAAATAGTTTCATATCAGTTAATACTTTAAATTATTTTTTTAATATACCAAATGTGCGTTCAACAATATTTCTCAGTTGTGCGTGGCTATGATTGTACAACTCTTGAGGAGACTCATATCTTCATTGTGAACGATTACGAAAACTACTCAAATGGTATCGTACACGGCGTACTGGTGCAAGAAGCTTGTCATTATTAGCATATCCAGAATCAACCAAGTACATCTTTCCTGATTTATGCACAACACGATAAAAAGTTATTATAAATATGTAAAATAATGAATATATATTATTACTGAATTTACCTTGTGGTACTGAGAAACTACCTTGCTTGGTTGCCCATTTTAAAATACGCATGTCTGCAGCAGATCATTCCCATCCACTTGCAACATATACAAATTATCGATCAAAAGAGACAGCAGACATAACATTCTGAGATATGAAATGTTTTCTATTCCTATATCGATTTTGCTTGTGAACAGGTACTATGGCGGGAACATGTGTTCCGTCAATAGCACCTAGGATATCTTTAAAGTATGGGAAAAAATGTGAGTTATTTCGGATGTGTGGATGACATGGAGTGGTCGAATCTGGAAGTACAACAAAATCATCTTTCAAAGTGAGGACTCCTTGTAAGACTTGTCTGAAATTACGACTAACTGTTTCTAGTGAGTGTTGAAAAAATTCACAGATACTGCGGTAACTATTGGCTTGCGCAATAACCCGCAAAAATACTGCTAACTGCTCTGCTGCTGGCATATACCGAGTATCTCTTAGGATACCACGGTCTCCTAGCAGGTCCCTCAGGCCAATAAATGCTTGTGCAGGCATACGAAAACAGTTGTATGCTCGCACATCATGCCCATTTAAGATCTCATGAATGTACAATTTACCGGAGTATGGTCTATCGTACATAACTCGAGGAACGTATTCATTAGAATGGTCTAACTCAGCAAACTCAGAAACACATTCAAGTAATGCTGCCTCTTCAGCTAAGCATGTAATGAGGTTGACAACCTCATTCCCATAAAATTGGCTAATGTCCTTCTGTAGCATATTATAACAAACATTCCATTACCAAATTGCGAATATAAAAATATCTTATTATTTCAATAATACAATATAACGAGACAATATTACAAACATTGAGGATATAGAATAAAATAATATTATTACTACAACGCTAAACAATAGTACAACAAACTCAAAACAACTGTCTATAGAAATTTTAGAGACAAAACAAGTAAAATGTTCAATCTTACACTAAAAAGTGGGGGGAGTATCAAATGATGGGTTTGGTCGATCGGTAAATATTGGCATTCGGCCAAATCGAGCATGTCGGGAAATAGTAGCACCAACCCAAGTTTCTAAGCGACTCCCATCTAGCATCATGAACACTGTAATATTATTAGGAGTTTCATTTAATGCATCTATCATTGCACACAGTGCGGTGTCTGTTAAATTTTGCATACATCCTAACTTTTTTATTGTGTCTTCCATAGTGTAAGGCAATGCGCATTGCACTGCATGCAATGCAATATTCGTTTTGTTCCTTGCCTCAGACAGTAGGCACTCTGCATCTTCTTTGGTAAAATCTTTTTTTCGTCGCCTACGTTCTTTGCCTGTTTCAGCTACACGCTTACCTCCACTCCCTGAGGAAGGTTCACGTGTTATATCGTTATCCTCAACGAAAACGTAGTTCTCAGCAAAACTAGATCCTTCCCCAGAAACGTATCTAGCATCGAAAGCAGGTTCCGTAAAGTCATTCGCGTTGACTTGAACATTTGCGTCCATTTCTGGAGACTCAGCCGTTGACATGTAATTGATGGAAGACCTTGCATGGTTGCCCAATGCGAACGTGTTTGTAATGAGGTCCTCAACTGCTTCGTAATGTGTAAAGGGCTTCCTTCGTAACGATTCATATTCTGGATGAACCTATGCAAATTAAGACTATAAGTTACAGAAATAATTAGTGCTGATACTCAAATTTAATAAATATTACTATATCACACCTGAAGAATTTCTTCCCACAAATCATCGGTTGCATCCGGTGTGTTTTTCACTGGAACTCATCCCCACTCACTCCGCCCAGCAAGTTCATGATACTTTCTGTATTCTTTTTTTAATGTTTTTCAGGAATCTTTTAGTTGTTGGGCCGTTTTCTTAGTACCCACTTGGCTATTGTAAGCCTTAGTAATCTCAATCCAAGCCACATGCGTAGGATTCCCGTTAACCACATCCCCATTATTATGTTTCTCAGTGATAAATAAAATTAGTCTGTCCTTGTCTTCATTAGAAAAATTTGGATCCCTACTTTTTCTATTCGCTCTTAGGTTTGAGGGACCTATTTGTGTCTCATCTTCAGTTTCTGTCATTTTGTCATCTGCAGTCATAGTTCACGAACGCTTCCTAATTGATAGTTTATCCTGGCCCGTACGTCGGAAACCAGAGTTCATATTGCCTAACAGAAATTATAAATGGTGAGGCAAATTCAAACCAAACAGTTGATGAAGCTACAAAATATTTAAGAATCATGGTAGTCGTTATGCAAATACTGTCTTAAGTAATAAGTACTGGGCTCAGAAATTTGTATGTTGGCTACGGTAACTTGGATCGGCAAAAAGGTAAACATTATCATGTTTACCTCTCCACCTGGATACCAAGGATAACTGAGCAAACATAACATGAAATCACTTTGAGATTAATCAGACCTCCAATTTTTTTTTTTTTTTTTTTTTTTTTTTTCATCATTGCCTATATTTCAAAAGTGGAAAACCCACCAAATCACAAAATTAAGTAGGAAACAGTGAAAAAAAGCACAAAACCGCAGAATGACAAACAGTACAGAACCAAGAAAAGCAGAGGGAATGACCATGCAGCAGGGCAAAGTATTGGGCTCAGAAATTTCTATGTCGACTAAGGTAACTTGGATCGGTAAAAAGGTAAACATTTTCATGTTTACCTCTCCACCTGGATACCAAGGATAACTGACACATAACATGAAATCACTTTGAGATTAATCAGACTTCCAATTTTTTTTTTATTGTCAGAAAATTCATCATTGCCCATATTTCAAGGCTTCCATTACAGCAGGTATGAAGTTAAAAACAAAAAAAAATTGTTAGAATGGATAGCATGAATTCCAGGCAGAACACACAAAAAAAAAAAAAATCATAAAATCAAGGAGGAAAAAGTGGAAAACAGCACAAAACCGAGAATGACAAACAGCACAGCACCAAGAAAAGCATAGGGAATGACCATGCAGCAGGTAAGAAATGAAAAAAAATGGTAAGAATGCGCAGCAGGAATTCCAGGCAGAACACAAAAAAAAATAAATCATATAACCAGGTAAAGAACCCAGCGGAAAACAGTACAGAACTGCAGAATGACAATCAACACAAAATCAAGAAGAGCAGAGGAAATTACAATGCAGCAGGTATGAAATAAAAAAAAATGTTAGCAGCAGGAATTCCAGGCAGGCAACCAAAATTAACCCACGAAATCACAAAATCAAATAGGAAACAGTGGAAAACAGCACAGAACGGGAGAATGACAAACAGCACAGAATCAAAAAAAACAGAGGGGGCATAAACAGCACAACACAGAAGGTAGATCTGCGATTAGGGCTGGTAGATCTGCGAGTAGAGAAGACAGATCTGCCATTAGGGCAAACAGAGAGTAGAGAAATACATTTACCTGAACAAATAAAACCAAGAACACTCACCTCAGCCAAGCCAGAAGGCCGTCGCTGCCGGAGAGGCACTGCGCCGGCCTGCGTATCAGAGCAGAAGTTCTCCGCCGTCACCGCGCCTGGAGCGGCGCCATCATCCGGTAGCTAGGTAGCGCGAAAAAATCCAACCGCTCGGGCAGGATTCGCGCGCGACAGAGAGCGCAGGTCCGCCATCTCCGCCCTTATCCCAGATCTCGGCTGAGGTAGCTAAACCTAGGGATAGGCGGGGTAAGGGTAGGCCACTGGGTTTGTTAACCCAGAGATAAAGGTAACGCGTTATAACGCGTTTGGTGAGTTAGCTGGGTTAACTTAACCCACCTATCCAAACGGCCCCTAAAAACCCTAAAATCGCGCCCTTCGCTCGTTCCCTCTCTCGTGCCGCTCGCGCCCCTGCTCGCAGCTCGCTCCCCTGTTGCCGCTCGCGCCCTGTCGCGCTCTCGTCGTCGGCCGCCGCTCGCTCTGCTCGCGCTCCCTGCTCGCCGCTCGCGCCGCTCCCTGCTCGCCGCTCGCCGCTTGCGCCGTCGGCCGCCGCTCGCGCCCCTGCTCGCCGCTCGCCGCTTGAGCCGTCGGCCGCCGCTTGCGCCCCTGCTCGCTGCTCGCCGCTCGCACCGTAAGACTGTGCTCTCGCCGTCGGCTCCCGCCGTCGACCCTGCTCCCTCTGGTGGTCCGCTGCCCGCGCCGTCGGCCGCTGCTCCCTCTCGCGCCATTTGGCTTGGGCCCCTTTCTCCCTCTCGCGCCGCCGGCCCTCTCATTCCCCTTGCTCTCTCTCAGGCCGCGGGCTTTCGCCCCTTGCTCCCTCTCACATTGCCGGCCAGCCCTTTTCGTCTCACGCCACCAGCTTGCTGTCCTCCCTCTTGTGCTGCTCTCCCTATCCTTGCTCTGTTGCGTTCGTATAAGTGAAGGTATGCTATTATATTTGCATAATTGATTAGTATGGCCAACAATAATGACCCTTTTCACTTTTAATTGATTTAAAATAAATACATTTTTTACACAAAAACACATACTGAAATAGTTTTCTTATGTACAGATTTTTTTTATGTATTATTTGAAACAGCTTAATTGAAAATAGATTTGAAATGTGCATAAGTTTAATTTTTTTATGAACAATATAAATTTAGATTTTTAGTCTTTCATAATGTGCATGATATAACTTAGTTTTCCAAAATTTGTTGCACATGAGTTATCATCAGTATTGTTGCCTATAATCTGTGCTCATTGATGGCTTAAGTAATCTTTACCTTTTATTTGCAAATGATTAATAATTAATTGATCATCTGTATATTGTGAATTTTTCAGTAATTTAATCAGTGGATCGATTGTGAATGCAAATGGATAGACGGTCAATTGAATATGATAACGGAGTTAATGCTTTCATAGAATTTGCATTGAGCATTAAGTTTTTTAGTTTAGATACTTTGATCATGGTCTTTGTCATAATTTGATCTCCCAGCTTAATCTTTTCATCAAATTGATCTTTTTTAGGATAAGTATACCTTCATATATACTTTCATATTCTTCATCATCATTTCTGTATAGCATTTGACTGCTAAATTTGCCTTTTTTGTAGTGAGTAGACCCAGAAGAAGTCACATAAAAATTTGACTTGATAATCTCCTCAAAAATCCAGAGTGCTTTAGCAATCTTCCTTGCTTTTTCAGTCTATGAGATGAGAATCATCCATGTCGATGTTTTATAAGCGAAATCCAGTATTCATTTCATTTAGCAACTTCTCCACCAAACTAATTCTCCAGCCTCAATTGCAATATATGCCATGGTGTTGTAAGAATTTGTAGAATGGTAAAATCCAGGATGGAACTTGACCCATCCGAAGAATGAAAATGCAAATGTTTCAACTTTGAAGCTCCTCTTCGGCACCTCTCCACAAAATCTGGATTAAAAGCAATTTCAAGACAATCTAAAAGTTGCTTCATGAATGTTTTACTGCTTTCCCCATTGATTATCTTAGTTAGCATGTAAACAATTGAGCTTACATCTTCTAAGTTAATGATCTTATTCTCTTAGTCATTTTAGTAGACACTTGGTCTGTTAATAAGAACCTGCTAAGTTTTTGTTAGTGTGTGCACGGATTTGGGAAGAAAGAGCAAGCATCAGTGGCGCAAGTGGTGCTAGAGTTCAGCGGGTGGAAATGACGACAATCTCTGATCTTTTTTGGTGCAAAGGAGAAGAAACAAAGGCTTGGCGCGATGCATGGTTGTGGCAGCAAAATAAGATGAGTTGATGCAGAGGATGAGGAAACGAATGGTAGGTCAAATTATCTAACTAGCCAGTTGACAGGCCTGCTCAAATTAATGTCTATACAAATACAACAAAATATGGCGAAAGGATCGAAGCTTTTTCTAAAATATCAATCCTAAAACTAGGTAGATGAAATGAAGGTTGTAAGCAATCAAGCTCTTTTCTCTCTAGCATCTTCCACTCAAATCAATAAGTACCCCTAGCTTACTTTTCATTCGTAGCAACTCCTCTCACTATCATTGTTGTAGTTGCGCGCCGCAATACCTCTGTGTCTTCTCCTTCTTTTCTCTAGATGATCACAGAGATTGTTTTCGCCGGCGACCTGCCGGACTTTGGCGCCACCTGCGACATTGACACTACTTGTGCCACCGATGCTTCCTTTTTCCCAAATTCCATGGAGTAACTTTTAGGTTAGCTCGAAATTGCTTTTACTCCGAATTTTGTGGAAGAAGGGCTCAAGAGGTTTTTAAAAGTTTGAAAATTTTGCATTGTCAAGTTCCAGCCCATATTTGACAATTCTACAGATTTTTACAACACCATGATATATATTGCAAGTGAGGCTGGAGATTTGATGTAATGGAGATGCTATTAGAGGAAATGGATGTTGAACTTTGCTTGAAAAACATCAAGACATGGACGATTCTCATTCTCGTGGATTTTTTAGGAGATGATAAATCAGTTTGTAAGCTTGATAATGGAGTTTATGTGGCACTTATTCGGGTCTCTTCATTGTGAAGAAGATTGATTTAGCATTCAAGTTATATAAAGAAATGATGACGAAAAGTATGAAATTAGATATGAAGGTATACTCCATGCTCGTAGATTTCTTGTTAAATGTTGAGGATATAGTAAATACGAGGTTGATTGTACACCTGCTTGTTGAGGAGCTTTTGAACTATAGAAGTCAACGAAGCCCATTGGCTATTTGAGGAGATTAGGGAGAACCCTGCATGTTGATGTAAATGCTTAGGAATTTTTTTTTGAAGCACTATTTATGAATTATTGGTGAAAGGATTGTGCGGACATGAAAAAATGAGTGAAACTATGAAAATAGTGGATGATATGAAGCATGAATTGGCGGTTGAGAGTAGGATTTGTGCGTGCCTCATTGATGGGTTCTTTAGAAATGATAATGCTATAAAAACTTTGGAACTGTTGAGTAGAATAAAAGAAATTAGTTGCATATGCTTTTCATTTCTTCTTACACTTAAATTCTACAGTATCTATTCATCTCAGATCAACATGGAAAAGCTTGTGTGCTTTATGAAGAAATGGTCGAAATCGCACTCGATGTGGTGAGAATCTCAGCCATAGTTGCTGGTAATGTGAAGAACAACAACATTTCTGAACCTTGGAGATTCTTCTTTGGCATGAAGACAAAAGGTATCATGCCGACTTGGAAGGCTTACTCAGTTTTTATTGAAGAACTTTGCAAGGCTTCAAAAACAAATGAGGCTTTCAGGCTTCTAACTGAGATGTCTGCTTCTTCTAAGCTGAATGCAACTCGTGGCATGTTTCACTTGGTTATAAGTTGTTTCACAAGGAATGGTGAATTTGAGAAAGTGAAAATGCTGGAGCAGCAATTGAGGTCTTTCAGATTCAGTAATCTAGATAGCAAACAAGTTTCTGAATTTGTAGAGAATCAGAGTTTTGATGATGAACTGGAGGTTTCGGATCAGAATACATATGAGGAGAGTGATGTTGAAGAGATCTGTGGAATTTTATCGACAAAATCTGGTAATCTACTGCAAGAAGAACTGAAAATATGCAGTAGCAAATTTACGTTTACTCCAGCACTTGTGGAAGCTATTCTGCGAAGATCCTGGAGACATGGTTGTGCTGCTTTGCAGTTTTTCTTTTGGGTCGGAAATCAAGCCAGTTACACCCATACCACAGAAACATACAATATGGCCATCAAAATTGCAGGAAGTGGGAAAGATTTCGAGCACATGAGAAATCTGTATCGAGAAATGAAGAGAAGAAGATGCTCTGTAACACCAAATACATGGACAATCATGATATCGCGGTACGGCAAAGCAGGTCTGACAGAGATTGCTCTGAAGACCTTCAAGGAGATGAAGGCTGAAGGTTACCAACCAAATGGGAGCACCTTTAAGTATCTGATCGTGTTTCTTTGCCGCAAGAAAGGTCAAAAGATTGATGAATCAATCAAAATCTTCCAAGAAATGCTGCATTCAGGCTACTTGCCTGATAAAGAGATGGCTGACATCTATCTCTCTTCTTTGTGCGAATCAGGAAAGATTAAAGCAGCAAGAACAGCAGTGAAGTCTTTATGTAAGAGAGGATTTCAAAGCCAACTTGGATTTTCACTACTCACTAAGTCTTTATGTAGGGCTGGGAGAGTAGAAGATGCTCTTATTCTTGTAGATGAGATGGAGAACCATGGCTATAAAGCCAGTAAACATGTATATACAAGCATAATTCATGCACTATTGATAAAAGGGAAATTAGAGGAGGCATTAAAGAAGGTGGAGGCAATGAAGAGAGATGGCTTAGGACATACAGTACATGTAGACACATCACTTATTGTTCATTTCTGCAAGGAGAAGAAGATCGAAAAAGCAGTAGAAATATTTGACAAGATGAGAGAGAAGGGCTGCAAACCGACTGTGATTACTTTTTCAGCATTGATTCGAGGTTTTATGAACATGGGGATGTTTTCGGAGGCATGGAACTTGTTCTACAGAATGAAAATCAAAGGCCCTTTTCCTGATTTCTTGACTTATTCAATGTTCGTGAATTTATTATGCAAGGCTGGCTGTTCTGAAGATGCAGCTATGCTTCTGCAGGATATGTTGGAGAATGGTGTTATTCCTAGTTCAATCAATTTTAACACCGTTTATTATGGTTTAAATAGAGAGGGTAAGCAAGAACTAGCTCGGTCTGTACTTCAAAAGAAGTCTATTCTGAAAAAAGAAAGAGTTTATGCTAATATGGTTTAGTGATTATGCAATTTTCTCTTTACATTTTAAGATCTTCAGTCTTTATTGGTATCTTTGATCCCTAGTGCTCTTGCAAAATTAGAGTATTAGACTTGTGAGAGACTGGTGTTAAAATAGCGAATATTTTCTTTAAAACATATCCAACATCATGAACTTGAGGACAAATTTGGAGACTTAGAATGTGTCTCGCACCCGAAAATATGGTTGATTGTAAATGAGAAGGAACGATTTGTATATGAATAAGATTTGACGTTTTCGTATTATTGATTATAGTTTACACATGTGATTAAGTAGTCCCAATTAATCATATTGTAGTATGAAGCCTGCAGCTCTGTTGTTGTTTTGAATTCCTATATGATTTGCTCCCAAGATAAGAATTGAATCATTGACACATTACAATTTCGTATGTGAAATTATTATTATTCCTTCATTTTAATATTTCTAGACGTGTGCATTTATGTTTGTACATATTTATGTACATATGTAATTTTTCTATATATGTATTTATTTTCATAATTATATATATATATATATATATATATATATATATATATATATATATATGTAGATAAATGCATATGTATTTATCTTGAGATTCAATCATAAGAAATTATTTAAATTTTATATTTTTTAAAATATTTATAATCAGGTTTTATATATCAAAATTATAGATTTTAAAATCTTATTCTTTTATCTAATTGAGCTGTTTGAAATTCGTTCGAAATTTACTTATATTTTACTTGATCTGATTTTAAGTTAAATATATTGGGGAAGTTTTAACTTATGGATTTTACTAAAGAGAAATGCCTTCTTTACCCTTGTAAAATTATACCTCATAAATCCTTCTAACTTAACATCTTCGGGCTCATTCGGAGGCGTCAATACACAATTGTTGGTGGAGAGACTTTTGATAAAGGATTGAGATCAAAGAGGAGGATAAAAGATAGAGGAGAATTAGAACCTGAAAATAGCGAGCAAGCATCAGCTCGTTGGGGTAAGCCATCCCGGCCCGTAGCAACATTTCCGTGGACCCGGCCAGTTTTGTAGAAATTAGTTGCTTGGAGTTTTTTTTTTTTAAATTTAGATACATGATGTGATCTAATTATAATTAAATTAATAATCAATTATAATTTATTTATTTTAAAAATAAATAATAATCACTTTAGCACAGTGCAGAGCATCAAGCACACTATAAATAAGCACAAGAAATATCCCTTTCAAGATGATTTACACAAATCTTCCCTTTTAATAATTTCACAGTTCATTCGTTAGCATTTTATACCAGTGATGAAAAAAGAGAAACAACAGTCTTATACAAAAATCTGAATAATTGAAAATTATGAAAATCATGGCGATGCTTTCTCCTAAATCAAGAAAAATGACAGACAGAAATTAAAACAAAAATACATATGGATCAGAACTGAAGAAATTTTTGATAGTGCAAGAAAGTATTTGGATTAAAGAGGAGGATAAAAGATAAGGGAGAACAAGAACTTGAAAATGGCGAGCAAGCTTCAGCTCGTTAGGGTAAGCCATCCCGACCGTTAGTAGCCTTCCTGTGGACCCAAAGTAGCAATCGAGGGCGACTAGGGCTGAGAGAGCTCCATCTTCTGCTAACTTCCCCAAACTACAACTGTGAGAGAACTCCACCTTCCGTTAACTTCCCCAAACTATTCTCATCATTGGTATGGAATGCTAATAAATGAACTGTGAAATAACTAAAAGAAAAGATTTGTGTAAATCATCTTGACAGGGATATTTTTTGTGCTTATTTATAGTGTGCTTGATGCTTTGCACTGTACTAGAGGGGATTACTGTAGTTTTATTCATGGAATTGAACATACTGAGCATATTATCCTCTTACAAGAGCTGTTTGTTTACATCGCTTCTTATTGCAATTTTTAACCTAGAGAAATGATGGGGGTGTTTGATCAATTAATCTTCTAGTATGCACATTTTGCTGCAATCATCCTTTTGAGTTAGTTCTAAACCTGTCTAGACTTGTTGGAAAATCTTCTCTTAATCCACGATCATTAACTGAAGGGACACGACCATCAGTAGAGTCAACCTAACTGTCGATGACAACTGCACCTAAAAGCTCACTTATAAATAATGGATTCATCGAAAACATCAAAGACCATATTCTGTCATTTCGAAAGTTTTTTAATAGCTATCAAAAGAGACCGAGAGGAGAATTCCCATGTCAAAAAAATAGAATTTTGTTCTTGTAATCGTTGAAGAACTAATCACATGATGAAAGCTCATTATTCCTGCTACCTTTTTTTCCTCATTTGGCTTGTTTGGTTGGAGGATAAATTTGGGTAAGGAAAGAGAAAATATTTTATTTTATAGAGTTGATGGGAAAGACTTTTATTTTAATATTGGAAGGTGTGTAAGATGTGAAATAAAGTTGATTTTTAAGATTGAAATTTGTGTTTGATGAAATTAATCATCTTGTATGCACATTTTTTTGAAACATCCTTTTCACTGCCTCAGTTCCAAACTTGTTTAGACTTGCAGAGAAAAAGCTTTTCTTTATCCACTTACTCTCTTAAATTATTATCGGTATGTGTATATTATAGGCTTATGTAGGGGTGGCAAAATGGGTCGGCGGGTCGGGTTCGGGTCGAACTCGAATCCGACCCGACCCGAATAGCCTCAACCCGAATCCGACCTATTTATTAAATGGGTCAAAATCCATGACCCGAACCCGACCCGATTAATAAATGGGTCGGGTTGGCGGGTCGACCCAACCCGTTTATAGAGTATTTTTTGATAAATGCCCAACCCGAACCCTACCCGACCCGATTATGCCCAACCTGAACCCGCCCCGTTTAATAAATGGGTCAAAATTCATGACCCATACCCAAAATTTGCGGGTCGGGTTCGGGTCGGGTTCACGGGTCGAGTCATATATTGCCACCCCTAGGCTTATGTGTAATTTCTATAAAGATAGTTCTTATTACCCATGAACCTTTTTTTAGCTCTATGCAAGTCAAGAAGGGAGCATGCCATCTTAGGAGCATGCTTCTACCGCTCTCACAAATGTTAAGTGTAATGCATTATATTTGTTAACTCCAGAATCAATGTGTATAATTTGATTAATCTGAGATAAATCAAATTTGTCAATCTGATTTTGAGCATTTCTTCATAAAGCTCACAAGCTTTTTTCCATGTTGATCTAAGATAAATAGATGTTGTATAATTTTTTTTTATATGAGATGGTATATAATTTGAATGTAAGAAGAAAACAAAGATATGCAATCAATTTCTTTGATTCTATTCAAAAGTTTCAAAGCCTTTAAATCATTATCATTCTTAAGAACTCATCAATCAGGCACCCATAAATAATCTTAGCTACTAATTCATGCTTCATATCATTCACTATTTTTTTAGCTTCACTCAATCTTTCATATCCGTACAATCCTTTCAACATCGTGGGCTTCATTGACTTCTCTTGCAATGCTAAAGCTCCTCAACAAGCGGGTGTACAACAAAATTCCTAGCATCTGCACAATCTTTATCATATCTTCTCCGATCAATCTCACATTTGCTACGTCTGACATTCGAGGAGAGAACAATATTAATGTCCTTAGATGTCTCACAAAATTTGTATTTCTTAATTCGATTATTTTTCTATTGTTGGAGATTCATTAAAATAGTCTGTTGAGATAACGTGTAACTTATCGTTGAGAGAAAATAGCTCAAATAACTAGCTAAAATTTCTAAATGATCATTATCAAAAAAAATTCTTAACGATCACTTAAAATGATAAATGATTAAGGGATTTTTACTGTATGATATTAGGAGTACTATAGCTTTCTTGAGTATGAATGCATAAAAATTGAAAGAATAGTTATGCTTGCCCTTATAGGCATTATCATTTTACTTGAATAAATTTTCTTTACATTCTAGTTATTAACAAGCTTCAAAAAAAGAGAAAAAAGTGTTATGGGAGTGATTTTTTTTGTGTAAAGAGTTTTGGAACTTATGATTTAGAGCATGAAAGAGAAATAACAATAAATAGTTGAAGGGTAATATTAATATTTCAATTTAAGTTGTCCAAACAATTAACAAAAGGGCTTACATGAATGAAATAACTGATGGGCCTCAAGGACCCTTTTGAAATCATTCTAAAATGATGTACCTATATGAAATGTAGAAAAGATTGGGAACTTGATTGTAAATATTTTGTGCTATGAATTTTGCCAAAGCAAGGAAAAATACTTGGGTTCGGAGAGCTCGCCACATCATCATTTCATACACCAATTAAATGGCGACAGCTGACAGCAGATGACCCACTGCAGTTAGGTTCGAAGATCGGTGTACTTATTATAGGTATAAAAGTGCTTATTATAGATATAAACGTGCTTGTTATAGACATAAAAATGCTTATTATAGACATAAAAGTGCTTGTTATAGACATAAAGGTGCTTAATTGTATATATTTATGCTTATAACAAACACATTTATGCATATAATAAGCATATTTATGCCTATACAGCCTATAATAAGCACCTTTATGCCTATAACAGCCTATAACAAACACCTTTATGCTTATAACAAGCACATTTATGCTTATAATAAGTACATTTATGTCTATAATAAGCACATTTTTGTCTATAACAAGCACTTTTATGTCTAAATATGCTTGTTATAATCATAAATGTGCTTGTTATAAGCATAAATATATATAACTAAGTACCTTTATGCCTATAACAAGCACTTTATGTCTATAATAAGCACATTTATATTTATGCACTTTATGTCTATAACAAGTATATTTATGTTTATAACAAATACTTTTATATTTATAACAAGCACATCGATCTCCGAACCCAACTGCAGTGGGCCGCCCGCTGGCAGCTGTCGTCATTTAATTGGTGTATGAAATGGTGACGTGGCGAGCTCTCCGAACCCAAGTATTTTTCCAAAGCAAGCGGCTTTCCTTTCCCCTGGTTCAATCTCTACTTGCAACGCCTCTGCCTTCTCAAGCCCTATTGAATGGGGTACTGTCATCTCCATTTTGCAACTTTTTTGGTCATCCCCCCGTTTCTTCGGTTCATCTCTCTCTGTTACAGCTCTGCGTCATCGCAATTTACCCACTGTTTTCAGGATTTAGGTGAGAAGATCGTGTTCGTTTAAATTATAATTTATATTATTTTTTTGGTTAGGGTTTTGCTTGATCATCGTCATTTTTGTGAAAAGTAATGCTTTCTTCATTGTGTTTGTTAGATTTGTAAGCCCCGATGTTTATTGTGATGATGATTGCTAGGTTTAACTCAATCTTCTTTTTCTTGGGTTTTTGAGCTTGGAGGATTTCTCTTTGGAAAATAAGTTTGGTGTTTTTGTTTTTGTGAAATTTCTTGCCTTCTTTCATTTGTGTGCGAAGGTACTGACTATGATGATATATTCATGACTGCTTTAAAAACCAATCAAGTTTGGTGACCTTTGCTTGGTATTTCATGAACACTGAGAATATGTTCTAGAAAGTATATATTGGAGAAAAAATTGTAGAGAAAGGGATAAGTCTCTTTATTTTGGCTCTACTATAGGCGCAAATAAACTTCCACTGTATTGAAAGGCATTGCTGTTCGTCTCCTTCTGTAGCTGATCGTTGTAAGGATGGTGAGCGCCTTTCGTGTTCCCAAAGTCTGTTGTAGATGAAGATGCCGAATTTGAATTCGTATTCAGTCCCTCATTCTGTAGGATTATCTCTATTTCTTTCACTATTTCGTTCATTGTTGGTCGATTCACTGTTGATTCTTCTAAACACTGTAAAGCCAACTCCACGAACCTCTTGAATCCTATTGGATTCATAGCTTCCCGTATTGTTGGGTCGATTAACTCTGTTAGGCCATAATGTTCTTCATCCTTTTTACTTAAAGCCGTTCTCACTTCCCTGACTATGTACCTGCCCTTCTCTATTGGTTGCTTGGCAGTTATGAGTTCCAACATAATTACACCAAAGCTATAAACATCACTCTTCTCTGTCAATTGCTGAGTCATGTAATATTCTGGATCTAAATAGCCCTGCAAATGGCCAAGAAAAGGGAATTTAATCTTTTTCTTGTTCTCACAGTGATGCTTGATGGAAATTCTTATTGCTACCCAACAAAATAAAAAATTGATGCAATGTTTTAAAGCAATCTTCACAATGGAAGCAGCTTGAAATATCAAGCCATTTAAATCTTAAATTAGTTGACCAAAATACTGTACGAAATTGAAATGTGTTTTACGCATTATTAAATAGAGATAAGATTTTCTTTGTTGTGGTTGATGTGCAGTGTCCCAGTTAGTCATAGTTGTTTTGAGCCTCGAGTCAACTAAGTGTTTATATTGAAAATAATTTCACAATCTCAATAAGGAAGAACTTGCTCCTATCCTCTCAAGTGAGGGGAATAATTGAATTCACTTTTTTCAATGGGTCCCCATTTCTTTAGTTCTATGGAAACTCTATGGTGTGAACTTTCTTTTCTAATTTTTGATTGATTTTTGCTTCTAGGGTGTTAAATATAGTTATTTTAATGTTATAATTTGTGTAGGACGTGAAATTATTGGTTTTTCGAAAAATAAAAACTTTTGACGATTTGTCAAGAAAACATTAATTTCCGACAACATACTTGAAAAACAAAAAAATAATATTTGACTTGGTATAACTAATAAAAGCAAATTGTGGAAACAATTTTCTTTTGTAGGACTTTGTTCATGCTTAAAGATAGATGGCGATATAGGCTTTCACATGATTTGGAACTCATGGTTGTTATAGGCTAGACAACTAACTTGAAACTTGAATGTTTTGTCTATTCTCCAGTGATTCACTAGTGAATTACACGTCCTTCACTTAGACCTAACTCATCGTAGCTAATAAAGGAGAAAATTTATCTTTTGTATCTTTATCTTCTTCTCTTGAAGGCTTTAGGAGGCTAAATTTTTCTGGATGATTACTGTTCCCAGCTTCACTGGTGGCAATGGCTTTGCGGATGCTCCAAGTGAATCTTCGGCTTCATGCCAGTATCATCATACTCCTTTAGCTTCTCTTTGTGTTGTGCTTTTTCGCCTTTTATGACACAAGAATAGGGCAATGATTACACCCTAGGAATGACAGAAATATCCCCTTACATCTTGTTCATATGTGTCTACTCCCACACTTAGTAAGAGGCTAATGTGGCCACTCCATAATAGTCTAAAAATTCTTCAAGCTTTCTAGAACATCAAGAGCTTTCTAGAACACAGGTTCAATTCTTCTAAAGAATCTCTTCTCGAAGAATGGACAAACTAGTGGTTCCTTGAATTCAGAAATCTCTTCTTGAGGACTACCTTCCTTAAGGCTATTCTCATTCAAGAATTGGTTATCCTCATTTGGGAACTCAATTCATCAAAATTTCCTTCTTCGTTCCAACCTCATCCTCATTTGAGGTTTTGTTCATCATAGACCGTTCTTTGGTTAGTCTATCTTATCGAGGAATGCCATTGTTTGACAATTGTTCTTCGTAGTTCATCAATGAAAAATGACCTTTTCAAAGAACTCTTTTCTTCAAGGCTGTTGTTTTTGAGAAGTATTTTTGACGAGCCTTCTCAATCTCTCAACTTTGTCCTCGCGAGTGATCCCTTAATATAAATAATGTTAATATTTTATTGAAATATGTGTTAGATGTGAAATAATTTGATTATTTTTTAAAAATAATGTTGATTTTTAATGTTGGGAATGATGTGAAATAAAGTTGATTTTTATGAAAATTTATGTTTAATGTGAAATAACAGTTAAAAAAGCTTGGGTTTATTTTAATATTGGAAACAGATGAGGGCTAAGGGTAGTTACCAATGTTCCCTTGACTTGAGTGGAAATGTGACCCTTTCTGCTGTCCGATACAAGTTTGCTGAGACCAAAATCTGAAACCTTTGCATGTAAAGTTTCATCCAAAAGGATATTTGCAGACTTAACATCCCTGTGAATTATTGGAGGGTTAGCTAGTTCATGAAGGTACGCCAATCCTCTCGCTGATCCAAGAGCAATTTTCAGTCTACAGAGCCAGTCTAGTTGTCTTCCACCTCTACCTGCAAGTGGCAATATCAGTATCTATATATTTATTTTCAAAACTAAATGAAGTTCACATTAGGGTTAAATTAACTAACCCATTAAGTTTTCTCTTAGCGTTCCGTTGGGTATATATTCATATACCAGCATTTGCTCGCCTTTCTCACAGCAAAAACCTACTAGTCCAACTAGGTTTTTGTGGTGAACCCTAGAAAGCAATTCAATCTCAGTCTTAAATTCAAGTCCTCCCTGTGTTGATCCTTGTTGCGCTCTTTTAATTGCAACCACATCCCCAGTTGAGATTATTCCTTTGTAGACCTGTAATCAGCACGAAATTGCAGCAAGGTACTATTATGTGAATTCTTTTTCTCTCAACTATAAACTGTAGTCTCTATGAGCTACCTTGCCATAGCCTCCAGAACCTATTTCATTTGCTTCTGAAAAGTTGTTTGTGCTCTTCTTAAGTTCATCAAAGGAAAACCATCTAGCTCCTTTTAGTTGTGGCGCGCCACTGCTATCTTTGCTCATTGATGCCCAGGAAGCTTAAAGACACAGATAAAAGGAAACAAAGAAGAGTATTAGGAATGTTCTGATGGTGCCTATTGGCTTTTGCAAATCATAAAAGAAAGCTTAGTATCTGGTTATAACTGTCTAAGCTAGATTGTTTCTTGGTTCCCTGCTTATTTCACCATTCCACAGATATTTATTTGTATTTCCTTCCTTTGATAATAAAAATTCTTTTGCTTATGCAAGGCGTAGGACCTTTACCAAATGGTTTGGATTGTTTTACAACTTCCTCAGCCCTCTTTTTCTGCTTGAAGGCATATATTCCGACAATTACAAGTACAATGAGTAGGATAGAACAACCAACAGCAATTCCAGCAATGACTCCGGTGCTCATTGAGCTTTTCCCGCGACCATTGCTTCCTGGAATGTAAATTTTTGCTCAGTTTAGTCAGCATTATTCAGGCTTGCAAATTGTAGTAGATTATTGATCACCTGGAAAAGAGTATGGTGAGGCAATGTAGTAATATGGTCCAAATTTTGCTGGAGGTTTGTAAGTTTGGTTGCTTAGATAAAACCCAATCTTTTGAATCTCCGACCGATTGAAGTACATTTCAGTTGATGGGAACACTTTTAAGTGCACTTCTAGATAGTTATCATTGTTGAATAATATGTTTGAGAGATGCACTGACCCTGGGGTAAGGCTTAGTTTAGTCCAAAGACTTCTTTCTAGTTCTTGGAACCTTGAGCTGTTTGACACATCTCGAAAAAAAGGTGCCCTGAATACTAATAGTCCTTCATATGGATAGGCACAGTTACAGCTCTGAGGGTTGACACTTTGGTCAAGCGTACAAGGAGTAGATGTGCAATGCAAAAGGCTGGTAGAGTAAGCCTTTTGCATTTGTTGCTGAGGGCTACAATAGATGGAATTTTCCAGCTGAGCAGTGCATACCGGATTCCCAATTAGTCTGCAACCGCCGATTATTAATGTCATACAATATGATCAAAAGAATTGAATATGTCGATAATAAGTATCATGGAACTTACACTATAGTCGCATTATAATTGGGAGATGATTTGTAATTAGTGATGGCATTGTTTTCGAAATTCACTACCTGTAAATCTGAGCCGGTTTTACCCAAATCAAGGGTACCATTGAATGCATTACCTTTTAGTAACCTGTCAAATGATTGCTCCAATGAGATGCTTGCTGGAGTAATACTATCTATTTTCTACTGCAAACTTTTCCAAGGGATTATTATATGGCACAAAAAACTTTTTAATTTATTTATTTTATAAACTTGAAACGTGAAACTTATTGTCAACAAAAAAGTCATAAATATTATGTCCAACACATCTTCACTACATGCACTTTAAGAATTAAGCCCATAACTATGGTTGAATTCTAATTGATATGAAAAAATATGACCATTTTGTATTATTACTTGTGATTTATAGGCAAAAATATGGCCCTTGAATTTATTTTTCTTTAAGGGGGTCAGTGCTAGCTTGAGCATGAAAGTGTTTGGGTCTTCGACAACATTCTCGAGGGTTTGGACCTATCCAGTTTCTTCATTTGTTATATTATTTATTTATCAAACTCAATTCACTACATGAATTGATAGCATGCAAGTTTTATGAACTTAAGCAAAAGAAGTTGAGATTCAACATACTAAACTATATATAAAACTTGACAAGATTGTGTTGGACATAATAATTATGCATTTAGCATGTGCTAACCAATAATTTCGTGTTTCAAGTGTAACATGTGAATTTCTAAGTATGAATTATTGTTCATGCAAATTTTGAACTTTTTTTTTAAATAATGAATGTGTATCACTTACACTTGTTGAATTTGGGGGAATCTAAACATGTTTTGTGGAATTTTCCCATGAAGCCCTCCAGATTCAATCACCCTGCATCCCCAATTAATGGGAAACATGTGAGATAACGTACAATATGTAACAAAAATGGCAGATCGATCGTCTATGGTATGCCATATAGTACTTACAGAACAATGAGTGATTCAACTGTTGAGAACCAGGCTGGAGCTTCAATGTTGTCGAATGTGTTGTTACTCAAGTCACTGCAAGCAATCCGGAGATAATAAAACTTCATTATAAATAACTTGTCATTTAAGATCAAAGAGTTCTTACACATAGTTAAGAAGATTCATCCCAGTCAAGTCAGGTATTGGCCCACTTAATTGATTGTTGGCTAGATTCCTGGAAGAATTGGGTTGCAAAAAGTTAGAACATTTTTCAGTATCCCGTGCACTTGTGGAACGTTCTATTCATTTTTCTGTGATTGCCAACATACAACTTACAGCTCGTTTATTCTCGTTAGATTGTTTATGTTAGAAGGAACAGGTCCGTTCAGTGAATTTCTGTCAAGTCGGCTGTAGTATTGCATAAATCAGCGTTAAGGATCCCTTTCATTCAATACTTGAGTGAAGAAGAATCTAAATGCTTCTAGTTTAAGAATACTCACAGAACCTCAAGTGATGTAACGTGCCCTATTGATTGTGGTATCAATCCAGTCAATTTGTTTGAATCAAAGAGTCTGCAATTAGCTTAAAAACAATCATGGAGTGTTGATGTAGATGGAAAAATGCTTAATTGACTAGATGATTAAGTTGCTTACACATGTATAAGTGTCATTTTAGAGCTAAAGAGACTTTCTGGAATCGATCCTGATAACCGGTTCTTGTTGAAATGACTGTCATGATTAGAGGATAGTCAATACTTGAGCTCATTTTCCGTCGTTTAATAATGTCGAACACATGTATGATCATTCTATTAACATATTTGAAAGATGGTACTGATAAGTATGTTAAATTTTGGATCTCCAATTTTAATCTTGCTTTAGTTTTCTGAAACAAAGAACACAGTATCAAAATAGCATCAGAATATTCAGCCTTGATTTTGGCAAGGATTTATGAAACTCCCATGGAGATCTCCTCTCGCCTTTGACATCAGCAGAGGAACTCCGAGCCCTTTGATTGGTTGAATTATATTCTGCTATTATTTTTCTGAAAAAAATTGTTAATTTTTATATGTAAAATTCTAATTATATCAGGAAAGAGTCTAGCGAATATGTGCAATTGTCATCATTTGTTAAATTAATGCATGAAATTTACTGTATCAATTTTAGACATTGAAGATAATAAATTAATATTTAAACTAACCATTTGTTATAGAAAATCAAGATAATGAACCTCACCAGCTCCTAAAGCTTGATATTTCTATCTTTGTGCTTAATTTTATTATTAATATTAAATATCACTTAAATTTATATAAATTAAATACTAAAGTTATAAATTTAATTATATGTTGAAATATATAAACTAAAATTTTAATATTACAATAAAAAAAAGATATTTTATTTTAAATATATAAAATTATGTTTATTGATATTTTAATTTTGTGTTGCCAAAAAAAAAAAAAAAAAAAACATGACAAGAATGGTCATCATTCAGTCCAGCTATCTTAATATATTTCCTTATTAACGCTGATTTGGTTTTTTCCCTTATGTTTTGTTTTCATTATATATATATTTTTTATATCATTTGTTTATTTCCTATCTTGCATTCTAGATGCCTTATATATTGTTTTTTTTATGAAGCAGACTTAATGTATCAGTAACTTGTTTGTGAGTTCAACTATGGGATTAAACATATTATACTGGCCTTTCTGCTACGTCATTGCACTTGAATGGTTGGAAATTCAACTAAAATAACTTACAAATGCTTTGTGTTAACAAGCAGATCTATGCCAGGGGAGCCGTTCGTTGAGATTGGAATCGGCCCTGTTAGCTGATTTTCTGCGAGATCGAGCCAGTATAGATTGGAGAGTAGGCCCAGTGAAGCAGGTATTCTTCCACTAAACTTATTTGAGTTCAGAGCCCTGGTTTAATTATAGATATGTTAAATAAAAATAGTGATGTCATTCTCTGTTTCCAATATTGCCAATATTTGCCAGACCCCTCCCCCTTCAAAAAAAAAAAAGGAAAAGAAAAGGGACAAACCAATCATTTATTAACCCCTTGTTATAATGCTTACAAGAATGAGAGCTTTCCTAAGTTTCCAAGCTCTTGTGGAATGTTACCAATGAAGTTGCACCCAACCAAAATTCTGCAAATTAGATTATGAAGTTCAGTTATTATCCGACATCATAGTAGAGCAGTATGAGCCGAATCACTGAATTTAGCAACAAGTTTTCATGTACAAAGTGGTGAGCTGCTTTAAGGTTCCTATGCTTGGTGGTAGTGGACCGCCTAGACCATCGTTGTATGACAGATCCCTGCATTGATACTTCAGTTAAATTTCTGTAATCTTCACTACTGCAATGTGCTTCTCAGTTTCTCACAAAGATAGAGGTTTTCTTTGACAAATCTAATTGTCACTAAATAGCTTGTATTATTTAGTATAATGTTTTGAAGTTTAAGATATTATCAGATTTTTTGCAGAATTCCTTACAATGATTGGAGTTCCTTGAGTTGTGATATGTCCCCACTCAATGTACCTTTAAGACCCATAGTCGAAAGTCTCCTGCAATGATAGAAGTTCAATTAGGAAGGCTGGAAAATCATAGAGAGGAGAGGCACTATTGGATCGAATAGCACTCTTCACAAGTAATTAGGAAGTGATCTTGGAGGAAGGGAAAATTTATGTGGTTCAGCAAAGTTTGCCTATAGGAAGGGATCTTTGGTGAGGGAGAGGGGGAGGGGAGGGGGAGAGAGACTTTAGGCGGTTCGGCAAAGTTTGCCTATTCCCACAGCAGCCTCAAGGATCTATTTCAATGTACTTTGTTAGAATGAAAGGCTCGTTCTCTAATTTATGATGTCATAGGGAACAACCAGTTTACAAGATATCATCTCTCAAAACAAAATATTCAAAATTGATTCTTAAAATCTTGAAACTTCAATGAATTGCCTGCATCTTCGGCATGCTTAACTGTATCATAATTTGGATTTAAGCTTCACACTCCAACATTAAAAACACTACTTACAGTACGGTCACCCTTGAATTGTTGCACAACACTCCTTCCCATGATGAGCAAGGATCACCAGTATGACCCCAACTAGGTGGTGTGTTCTCCCAATTGTCCATCAAGGATCGAAGAGCAGCAGCTGCAGCAACCTTCAGTTAGTCTTTGTTGATTATGTAATTACTCATCAAAAGCTGAAGCAAAAAGAGTTGAGCACACTTTCCCAAATTGTTCTTGGTCCCTTTTAAGGTAAAAACTCTGTTTGTAGATGCATCTTAATGATTTGGATTACAGGTTAGAGATAAATTTGTTGTAGATCTTCTTGTTTTTCTACTTTTGTTCTTTCTTGCAAATCTTCAGCCACTGGATTTTCTCGATTTGTTCTACATCCTCAAGTTGTTTTTTTTTTCTTCAGTTTTTTATAGGCTATGGTATTCCTATTGAATTCATATGTGATTATGGATCAAATTAACAACATATAGTGCTGGAAAGACGAAGAATTCAGAGAAGGCGGAAACTTGTTATTCATGACAGAAAATTATTGCATCTGTTTTTTTTTTTTTGAACTTATTGGCTTTTGATAGACTATGATACCTATTGAGATCAAATGATCACAAATCTCATGGCTATATATGTTGGTGGAAAGAAACGGAATTCAGACTTCTCTATGAGTGATAATATAAATTATTGCATCAAACTTCTTATTTTCTGGATTTGATACACATTCATTTCAACAGATCTGATTTATGTCTAGAACCAATGATGTTAGAGACTGGAGAGAGGAAGAGGGAGACGGTTACCGTCTTCGGCATCAGTTTCTTCAAGGCTGCAGTGAATTCCAGCTGCGAGCACGAAGACGAGGAGGATGAGCCTGGCAATCATCTTCTTCCCTGCAAGCTCTGCTGGATGTGAATCCTGCCTTCCTAACTAATAGAAAAAGCAGTTTAGTTTGTTGCAATGCAAGAGTTTCAAGAGCAAAAGAGCCATTGTTGGGTGAATCATGAAAGGTGGAGGTTAGAGTCTGCTGCCTCCTTCTAACTTCTAAGTGCCTCTTCCTTTTCTTCAAAGCCAATCTCCCTCCACTTCTCTCCCTCTTCCTCCCTACCTCCCTCCCTCCCACTTTGGTTTTATCTAAATGGGGATCATCATTGCGATTCATGTCAAAAACGACGGGTGAGAATAACAGCATACAAAGGTTAGTGCCGGCTGGGCATTATGAATTCATGATATATCTGGTAAATTACATTCAGGTCCCTAAGTTGGAAATTCTGTTGCAAATAGCCCCTGCATTTGAATTAGTCTTGAGGCTGTTATAATTCTCCTTCTTCAGTACCATTTCCTTTAACATCAGTGATATACCCAATATACCCTTCGCAATTTGAACCTGCTCTTGGACTTGCTCTCTTATATTTTTCATTGGCATTCCTCTCCTATGACAAAATAAAGTCCTTAGAAAAGGAAGCTTGGTGAGAGATGAAGCTAACAAAATCATATGAGATGGATATATTCTAAATCAAAACATTGGGGTATGTCATTGTAATTTTTTTCTTCACATATAGTAGTTACAGTGGTATGATTGGAAGTTGGTTGTTGGGAGATTGGAGCCTAATTCACCCAATTCAAATGTTTGGCTTGTTCTTATCAAAAGAAAAAAAATTGTTGGACTTGTTATAATTGAACTCTAACTTCAGTGACCCAAATGTAATTTGCCTTTACATAAAATAAAATTAGGATAAATTTTATAGTCATTCAGTTATAATATTAGATAGGTTCATAATTTTAAATTTTTTTAATATGAAAATGATTTTAAATTTTTAAAATTTTTAATTTTGATATAATTATTAATTAGATATTTTTAAAATTGTAATTTTACTCCTCTTCTCTTCCCATTCCCTTTTTGTCTCTCCCCTTCACTTGGTCTCCCCTGTGCGTGCAAACACATGCGGCTAGTGCACACAACACGTCGTCGGCTGGAGGACCCTTGGCGTGTGGAGCTGTTTGTTGCCCGCAGCTTGCGTAGCTCGGCTGCATAGCACCACCATGCGGGGGAGAGAGAGAGAGAGATAAGTGGGGGGTGCCGCCCTCCCCCACTTTGCTATTGGAGAGAGATTCTTTGAATTTGGCCGTAAAATTAATAGTCTTTATGATTATGTTTTATTGTTCTCTATGCACGAGCATCTGCTCAGAATTCTTTGGAAGGTAGATGGAATTGAAGTGAAACATGATAGTCATGGGATTAATTGATTCTAAAAATACTAAATAATTGATATCTTATTTTTTCTGATGAGAAATATTTTGATAAATATGGTTTTAGGTATATTCAGATGAATAAAATAAATAGACTTAAATTTATTTAAGGATAATGTATTTAATTTAGAATAAAATATTTTTTTGTCTTTCAGGTTTGAGACTTATATAATATAATGTTTCGTTATTTTTTTTTTCATTAAATTTTAATTCTGCCTTTTAATTTTAAGCAATGTTTAAAAATCAAATCAGATGATCGTGAGCTGGTTGCCAGGTGGGGCTCAAATCAGATGATCTTTAACGTTAAAATTTTAATAATAAAAAATTATTAAAAATTTAATTGATATATAATATGTGACTTAAAAATATAAATATTAAAAATTTAAAATTATAAATTTGTGTGATATTATTTCTTAAATTTATAAACTTTAATGTAATTTACCTTTTCAAATTATCTCTTATTCTATACTAGAAGTAGAACTCACAAATGTTTTTGCATTTATTGCGTTTTATTTTTCATCTTTTGAAAGGAAATATACTTTTGATAATTTTTTAAAATTATGCTCAGCTCTAATTATTTTACAAAATAATAAATTTAAATCAAATTATTCTCAAAATTAAGCTATTTCTTACTGAAAATTAATTCACTTAATCAAAAAATTATAACTTAAATATAAAATCAAACTAAGCTTATTTTAACTTAATAATTTCGGAGTAACGATTTAAGCTTTTTCTCAATTTTTTAACAATAATTTCAGACAAAAAATTTGTCATCTCATTTTTTTTTGATAAATATTTGTCATCTCATTTTTTTTTTATAAACATTTGTCATCTCATATTATTTTAGAAGAATTGATACAAATAATGCTGTGGACAGGCAGACATTGGCCGTTCGGATAAGATCAAATTGAAATTTTCAATTTCCTTTTTCTATATCTAAATTTTATTATAAATATTGTTCTATCAAAACCAAAATATGAGACAATTACAGCTATAATACTATATTTAATAATTAATATAAATTTTACATTCAATTTTCAAAAATTGCAAAACTTATAAAAAATTTCAATTACAAATTATATTTTACGCATTTTATTTATTCTCATCACATTATTTCATTTAAATTTAACTTTTATTTTAATTATAATAAAAAATTTTAAATTCTAATTATTGATTTAAATGACATGAAAATTTAATCATTTAAAATAATAATGATATCTAGTTGTTTAGGATTGATTGACTATGATTCAAAAATAAAAAAAAATAAAGTAGAAAATTCTACTTATTACTAATTAATTTTATTATGAGAGCAAGAGCATCTTATACCAAAAATTGACTAATATATAGTGTATAGAAAAAATATTACGTTCTAATTAATAATATTTACAAAAAATAATAATTAAATGTATAAAATGTATTTTATAATTAGAGTTCTTCGTAAGTTATTTAATTTTTGAGAATTAGATATAAATTTATAATATTTATTAAATATAGTCTCATATATGTGTATATGTAATTTCACTTAAAAATATATATATATATATATATATATATATATATATTGTTCCAATTTGTCATTTTTAAAGAAGGGATTAGATAAATATCTTAAATATTTGATTAATTAAACTTAAAAAAAAGACTTTTTACGTGTTAACTACCTTGGTCAAACATCAAACTTTGTTGTTTGACTTATTTTTTTAAAAGCAAAAATCATCTCAACAAACTCGCTCAATAAGAAAAAAAATTTCAGATCAATACACATGTTAAATTGATAAATAGCATACGTCTGTAGAGTGAAACACTTAGTTTGATACTAATTAACGAAGAAGTTTGGATGGACGATGTGCAGATTGAGCGAGGTGGTCTTCAAAGAAATGTATGAGGATATCAAATTTGTATGATTCATCGTTTTGGAAGTGTTTTTTTTACGAATCTGACCATATGTGTAAATGAATTCAATAGTAAAAATATTAAGTGCTCTAAAAATTGTAAGAGAAAAGCATAACAAATATATTAAAATTATAAAAAGTAATAAAAAAATAATTTAAATGAAAAGATAAGAGACATCGTAGCAAAAAATTAAGTGTAATAATTTTCTCGTAATAGAATGAGGACGTGGTCTCATTTAGCTGTGTGGTCCATGAGAAACATCGGGCTGCCAACATGTAATTCCTTAAGAAATTCAACATTTACGATGAATTCATTTTAGCACACAGACAAGTCTGTGAACATAGGAGAATATATTCGAATCATATAAGCCAAAAATCTCTTTATATATTTCTTAATTCTATAACTTATTCTCTTAATTCAAAGCTCCTCCTGCTCGATCTACACATCGCTCCATCTAAATTTCTCGGATAATAATACCAAAAATTTAATAGTCTCAAAATTGTTAATAAAGAATTATTCTTTTCTTGACTATGTCAAACCTGAGGTCTATTATGTAATTTAATGAAAGTTTTATTTAGATATATGCAAAATATAGGTTATGTAATTTAAACAAGAATTTTCAAATTGAAGATTAATATAGGCGGCCTCCCTCTCTCTCCTCCAGGTCCACACGCACGCGTGATGCCGCGTTGCCGCCGGCGGGTCGCGTGTGCGCCTGGATCGGGATGACAGAGGCAAGCAGCCTCTCTCTCTCTCTCTCTCTCTCCTCGCGATCCAAGCGCACGAGCGAGGCCGTGCGGCAGTCGGTAGGTCGCACACGCCACGCGGGCGCCGTTGGGTCCGGCGGCCGCGTTGCCTCGCGCGTGCACATGGATCGGGAGGAGAGACAGAGGGGAGGGTATAATGATAGTTTTAAAAAATAATAATAATAATATAAAAAAAAGACTCGTTTAATAATTTATTAAAACTCAGGCACCTGATGTTATAATTTTTAAAATCTGAATCGTGTTATTAATCCTTAAATATAAGGATCTGAGTGTAATTTGCTCTATTTAAATTATTATAAAACTAGGTTCAAAAAAAGGCTAGAACTTTTTTTTATAATAAAAAAATTATTAGACTTTGAGACCAATTAGAAAATCAAACTTACTTGAGCGAAATCCATAAAATTATCATAAATTAATAGAGTTTGTACGTGTTCAATTCTAATTTTAAATTAACGAGTTTAACTCAGCCCAAACACTTATGGGTCTCAAAAATAATTTTAAAAATAAACATCATCCAAATTTTAAAAAAATTTTATTAGGGTTCCTAAATTTTTAAATTATGACATTTAAAATCTTTTTGATAAAAAAATTCTCTATAGAGCTTGACTCGAGTTTATTGTGTTGAACTACGAGATCACGGTCGGATCAAATTTTAATCTCTATTTTTAAAATATAAATAATATATTTATTAATTTAATATATTAATTTATTACTTATACCCCTACATGACTTTTGAGTAACAAGGGCTAACTTTTTTTTATTAATCTATTTACTGATTTATTAATAAATAATTAATAACTAAGAAATTTAAGCTTCTATCTACTATTAGGAATGGTGTTTCTCATATCTAAACCCTAAACACTATGGTTTATGGTTATTAATCTATTTACTGATTTATTAATAAATAATTAATTACTAAGAAATTTGAGCTTCTATCTGCTATTAGGGATGTTGTTTTGATTTCTAATAAATCAGATTTTTTTTTTGGACATTTTAGTTAGATAGCGCTCGAAATTCTAAATATTACATTTTATGCGGTATATATGTAAATAATCTTTTCTAATTTTAATGACCAGCAGTACTAGCACATGAAATACTGACGTGAATAAAACAGTAATGTATTCATAATTTTTTATTATTCTTTGGTTGAAGTAAATTTTAAAATATTTTATTTTTTTTTAAATAAGAAGAATAAAAATTATTTTAATACTATAATATAAAATAAAAAAAATTTATTATTAAAAATTATATTAAATGTGAAATAAAATTAATTTTTTTATTAAAATATATGTAAAATATATGTAAAATATAAAATAAAATTAATTTTTAATATTTAATTATGTGTATGTGCTGCCCTTTGGACCCAGTTCAATGAAGGAATGCAGTGTAAGTGAATTGGGTAATGCCATTGGGTTCTTTTTAATTCAGGCATCATGATTTCCTACCATAATAACTAAGAAAATACCATAATATAATGAAAAACTATAGCTAAATAGCAATAGAATGAAACTTTTTTCAATGTGCATCATTTTATGTTGGCATTTATAACAGTCAACCAGAGAAATCACTTAAAACAAATTTACATCATTTCATGTTACTGGTTAATTTTTTCCTTGTGGGTTTCTATCTACTAAAGGATTCATGTCATGATTGATTCGACAAGTTTTACGCTGGCTGTCGACTGCCTAACGCAACCCTCCGCATTTCTCATCCGGGACTTGGGAACCGGCAACGGCGCGTTAAAGCTTAGAGAAAGTCGGCTTAGATGGTTTGGACATCTAAATCGTAGGCCGATTGAAGCCCTAGTTAGAAAAATTGAGTTATTGAATTTTGCCCATGTACAAAAAGGAATAGGAAGACCAAAGAAGACATGACAAGAAACTATAAGAAGTGATAACTGATAGAGCGCAATGAAAACAAAGGATTCATGTAGCCAACCCCATCTAGTGGGATTAAGGCTTGGTTGTTGTTGTTGTTATTGTTGTTGGGTTTCTATCTACTAGTTATCTTTTGTATGAACACTTAAGCCTTGTTTAATTGGTTGAAGAAAATTCTCAATTTTTTTTTTCAAGAGAGATGACATTACTGCTAGGCCTGAAACTTATAGCTCCCTCAAAACTCAATTGAGTTTAGCTTGACTCAAACTCGACTCAAATTTCTCATAAATTAAAATCGACTCGCTCAAAATAGGATCACCACAACTCAAAATTTGCTCAATATTTGTAAATCCACAATTTTAAATGTCACATTACACTTACACGTAATATATTTAAAGTAATTAATATGTTTTAAGTCTTACAAAGAATATTTTTTTAAAAATTAAGTTGTTTACATGCATGCAATTTTTAAAGTTTCAATAACTTTATTTATTGTAATAATTTTTTAAAGTTTAATAACTTTCAAAACTTTAATTTTCTAATTGTTAGCTCTCAGTCTGTTCATATACTGAGAATTGTCCCTTTAATTTTCTAATTTCTAATTCTTTATTATTACTGAGAATTGCCCCTTGAATCAAAATACAGCTTACATTCTTAGGTATTAAGTGCTAACTGAGAATTGTCCAACATTAAAGAGTTTCAAATATGTTGACTTATATGAGTAAGGCCTCATTTAGTTCAAAAGTTAAATTTTAAGTTAAAAAAAAAATTTATCTTATAAATTTAATAAAAAAAAATTAATTTAATATTAAAAAATATGTAAAATATAAAATAAAGTTAATTCTGTTGTTCGTATTTGTGTTGAATGTGAAATAAATTTAATTTTTATAGTTGAAATTTATGCTTTATAAGCTTTTGATTAATGAATATCCACTCATTACATATTAGGTCCCCATAGATCTATTGGGCATGCATTGGGCTATAAGGGCATGTTTGTTTAAAGCCGGAATTCCAAAAAAGCCCTTCTTAAAACGTGCCTGCCAAACGACTGGGAAAGCCGAATAGACCCAGCGTCGCGAAAGGAATTGTCATGTCCGCTACAGAGCGGCTGAAGGAAGCAGCGGCTTTTCTCCTCTCCGTCTTCTGATGGATTTCCGCCATTATCTTGAGAAAATTTCGCTCTATCTCTTCTCCTTCTTCCAGCTCGCCAGTGGTGCCGCAAGGTTTGCAGATCTTCCTACGCAAGGTGAGTAATCACTGTGATGCCCTATCATGTTTGCTCTGCTTGTTCCTTGCCTGTGAATCCATGACGAGCATTTCGTTCGCCCGACAATGATGAACATGTGGTTAGATTTCTGCGGTTCCTTCTTGTTTGCTCTGTACATTTTCGAATAAATTTCTGCTTTCTTCGATTCTTCCTCCGATTTGATTTCTGTGTTCCTGTGGTGGTTTCTTATCTTTGAAGCCATGAAGCCTTTTTCGTTGCCGGACAATGACGAGGTTGTGGCTAGATTTTTGTTGACTCCTTCTTCTTTGCTCTGTATATCTTGGAATAAATTTTCGCTGTGCCCGGTTTCTTTCTTCGATTTGATTTTCTGGTTGTTCTGCTGGTTTCTTGCCTTCTGAAGCCATGAAAAAAGTTTAAGTCGCCTGACAATGATGAGGTTGTGGTTAGTTTTTTGCTGGTACCTTCTTCTTTGCTCTGTAGATTTTGGATTAATTTTCCGTTGTGCCCTGTTTCTTCTTTCGATTTGATTTTTGTGTTGTTCTGCTGGTTTCTTCCTTTTGAGGCCATGAAGCAGTTTAGGTCGCCGGACAATGATACTGTGGTTACATATTTTTTGGTTCCTTCTTGTTTGCTCTGTAGTTGTTCGAGTACATTTCCGCTTTCTCCAGCTCTGTAAATTGTGTTGCCCTAAGTTGACGCCAACTCAATCGAAATCGACTTAATGCCAGCCCTAATCTTATAGATGGGGGTCTGCAAAGATGATAAGCTTATATTATAGGCTGCTTTGCTTCAATAGTTTTACAAACGCAACAATATTTTCTTTTCATCTTTTTGCATATGCTGGGGTTAATACAATCTTTATGTGAATATATTACATTTGTCTTTGGTATTGAGTCAGACATGATGCGAAATATTTTTAAATTCATGGTACATGTTGAAGCATATAGAAATGCTGAACACATACAATGGGAACCTATTGTATACATGCTCACAGTTCAATGTGCTACGAGTTTTTTGTATCGAATTGAAATGTGTATTTCTCCCTTTAAGCCATTTCAAATTTGTATTAGATCCTCGGAGCAAAACTATCTTCACTTACAAATAGTATATTAGTATGTCTTATACATATCTTCGTACAGGGACTAAGTTATTTTGTATTACAGATGTACAATAATTACGTATAGTAATTATATGCTGACATTGAAAATAATTATTGCTAAAATCCTTGACATTTCATTTGAGAGTGGAAGACATTACATAGGTTTTTCTAAGATGTTTCATTAGCTTTCTTATAATTTTATTGTGATTCCGATGATTTTGTGAATATATAATGATTGCGTTGAAGGATGGCTACACCCTCACTATGTTCTGATTGTGAGTCTACCACAATGAAGAAGTCGTCCAAGAAAAAACCCAAAAGACTAATTACTGATTACATTCGTCGTAAGTAAACGCACGTACTATTGTATTTACTATAGAAATCGTTACTCTTTCATTGTAATGTTGTTACTCAACGTATTACTCATTACTTAGAGCTTACATAATACCATTTATCATACTTGCCACTACAGAAATCAAGCCTTGTACAACGAGGAAAAGAAGAAACATGACAGATCATGGTAAGTCATTGAACCCGGTTCTGATTGATAGTGACGAGGACAGTGGGAAGCAGATGAAGAAGGCAAATCTCAGCAAGAAGATTAAAGTTGAAGGAGGAGAAGCAGGTCAGCCTTCCGTTAGAGGAGTAACTGAACTTGACAAGGAGAAGTTGATCTTAGCTGTGTGGGAGTCCAAGAAGAATGGACTTTGTAATTCGGGTGGGCCAATTACTAATGAGTGGCCTCGTGTTATTAGTAGGTACAATGCAATGGGTGACAGACCCCATGAAATAACAAAGTTAAGGAAAAATACTTGGAAAAATATTAA
Source organism: Apostasia ramifera (assembly GCA_019297695.1). Lineage (NCBI taxonomy): Eukaryota > Viridiplantae > Streptophyta > Magnoliopsida > Asparagales > Orchidaceae > Apostasia > Apostasia ramifera. The sequence continues at coordinate 97,430 of JAEMOT010003875.1, read as the reverse complement.
AGATAATTGGAGGAAGTTTTACGATCTCTCCAACATGACTGGAGTGAAATTCAATAAAGAAGAAGGCTATGTAGACATGAAAGACTCTTGGTGGGAGGCTATTATTGAGGTCTGTATTAATTTGCTCCTTTTTTTTTCTTTTGTTCCTGTTTCACCTTGTAAGACATTCAAATATTGCAAGCAAATCCAAAGTACAAATCATGCTGGGGAACAAAGTGCCCACTATATCTGAAATTATTTGATATTTTGGGACCCAGCACAGCACAACCATTCAAACCCTCATCATCCAAAAAAAAGGAAAAACGTGTAGCAGAAAGTAAGGATGATGAGGAAGAAATTGAATCAAACAAACGGTCAACTACCTCTAGGTCAACCAAGGATTCAATGAAGAGTGTAGGGATCTCAAAATTAGAAATAGATTCTGAGTACACAAGTCTATGTGGCAAGAGGACTGACCTAAAGTTAAATTCACAGAAAATGCAATCTTCTTGCATACAACGGTTGGCCACGATTACTTCTATCATAGGGGAAGAAAGAGCGATTGCATTAGAACATGTCGCTAAAGATGACAACCTGAAGATTACATTGCTTGGTTTGGATGATGAAAGTTTGACGTCATGGATTAAATTAATTGCATTCGAACATAAAACTGCAATTACGAAGCAGCGGTTTTAGAATTCTATGCAAATTCTTATTTCGTAGTAGTTGGAACTTTATGTTGTTGCAGTATTGTAATAAAAACTAATTACATTCGTACTCTTTGACGATTGCATTATATTGCTTATCGAAGCCATGTTTGGATTGATTAGTTTACATTGAGTACATTTGGAACTTATGTGTGTTATACTAACTTATGCTAGTTTTGTATGTCTTCATTTGTAAATAGTTCTTCATTTTCTCTGTGTACTTTATGCATGTAGAACTTTTGTGATTCAGTTAGCCTTTTTTTACTACTTACTTTTTATTATAAGCGTGTTTTGGATGAACTACTTAATTGTTTTTTGGGTTATTGAATTTGTAAGTTTATTATCTCTTTCTCTTGTGAATACATTTTATAATTTTGTGATTGTGCTTCACATTTCTTATTCTGAATAAGTAGAAGAATCCATGTCAACATTCTCTGATTCTTCTATGGACTCAACTATGATCCAAGATCAACTTGAAGATAGTATAGACCAATACATTTCCAATGAAGTGAATAGCTTGGACAGTAAGACCTATGTACACGCGACCTTTTACTGGTCATGAGTACATAATTGATTTTCTGAATGGGCACAGTGGACGTGCGAAGCAAGCATTTCGCATTGAACCACGCCACTTTTTGGCGCTCGTGAAACTGTTTGAGGATAATGGAGTTTTGTGTAGTACTAGAAATATGACTAGTGCAGAGCAGTTGGCAATCTTTCTGAAAATAGTGAGTCATTGTGATGCAGTAAGAGAGGTTTGTGAGTTACTACAACATTCAAACGAGACTATTAGTAGAGTATTTAACAAAGTCTTGGATGAGATTTATAATGTTAGCTCACTATTCATTAAACCTTGCAATTCGTCAGAACCTGATCGTTTCATTGTTGGAAGTAGATATGACCCCGTATTTCAGGTGAGAAAGTAATAGATATCATCATTCTACTTGTACAGATTCTGTTACGAGTATATTTTATATTAAAATTTCAAATTTGAAATTCTGTTCTTCAGAATGCACTTGGAGCAATTGATGGCACTCACATTAGTGCTATTGTCCGAAGAGATGTTGAAGATCAGTTCAGAAACCGGAAAGGTTACATATCACAAAATGTACTAGTAGCCATCGGTTTTGATAGAATGATACATTTTGTAAATCCCGGATGGGGCGGTTCAGCAGCAGATATGACAGTGTTACGGCATGCTCTGCGTTCTGAAGGGTTTACAGTTCCCAATGGTAATTTTAAATATTTTAGTACTGTTCCAATTAATGTATAACTATCTGAAAGAATCTTACTCTTTCATCAGGCAAGTACTATCTTGTTGATTCAGGGTATGCCAATACGTCCAAGTTTATAGCCCCTCATAGAGGCCAACGGTATCATTTGACTTTCTTTCGTACGGAAAGACGTGGTCGTAGAAATTATTTTTGTCCAGAGGAACTCTTCAACTACATGCATGCAAGTCTTCGCAATATAGTAGAGAGAACATTTGGTATTTTAAAAATTCGGTTTAAAATTTTAAGGGATATGTTGCCCTACCCTTTTGATGCACAAGTGAAAATTGTTGTGGCATGTTGTGTGCTACACAATATATTAACCGGTGTATTAAGGGTTAATGATGAAGCAGAGTTAGAAGAGGTTGATAATTCCTTAGACGGGGTAATTGATTTGCTTCCTGATTGCATTGATGACGAAAGCGAAAGTGATCAACTAGTTGGCAATGCGATTGAAGGAAAGAAATTGCGCTTTGATATGACGCAGTCGCTCTGGTCGCACTATACAGGTAAATTTCAATAAGGTTACGTGGATGAGAGTTGGAATTTCGTTTACAGAAGTTAATCCAGTATATATGAATATTTTAGGACGTCATTAGAAGCAACAATATTGAAGCTACTCTTCTTGGTTTTTGCAAATCACGAAAGAAATTGTCATCTTTCCCAACATTGAAGCAAGTTTGTATTACTTTATCAGTCATTCTATTTTCTGTAAATTCAAACAATTGTCTTCGGATAAGATATCTCAATCATATGTACTTTAATTTGTGTTTATTATTATGTATCAAGTCATTCGTATATTGCCTATGTTATACCTGCTTCTAACAATCTGCGTATCCTACTTGACATCACCAAAATGAAAAATTTCTTTTTATTTTTGCCTTAACTAAGCAAATGATGCATTCTATTAATTTATGTAATATTTGTATTTTCTGTAATTGTCTAAATTTATATCATTACCTGGAGGAGTGACATGTAATTTTTATCTGATTGTACTTTTGCTTACCTTTTCTTAGTAGAATTTTTAACCAAATGTCTATAACATGCAAATTTAACACGGCTTTGCTGACGTGAAATTCTTTGTTTATTTTATAAGTTAATATTGATGTTGCATTAATTTGCTCATATTAACATTGCTAACTTTAGTTCGATAATGGTGCAAGATGCCTATGTACCTAGTACTTAGAGGACGGGAGGAAGACTTTTCTATAGCTGGGCAGAGTGTCATGCACTTGTGCATAAATACCCGGGTGCTATATATTTCAAAGTCAAATCACTGGAGGAAGCTGAAGAAAAAACTGCTTCGTACCGAAAGTTAGTTACGAAACAAGCAGATTGTACTGAAATACCCAAGCAGATGGTCAATTTCATATCAAACCCATTGGATCCTAAACCTAAATTTTCTCTCCCATTTTTGCTTGGTTCTATGGCCGGGGCGCGATATCAAGCAAGATTGACGGAAAGGAATGCCTAGATGCATATCTGTTGCGAGAATATGTAATTAATTATATATTTGCATGGTAAAATTTTTTTTTTCTTATGCCCTAATTTTTCTGTAAGGTATATTGGGATATAATTATTCGCATCTACTGAAATGATATGTCTACTTCTGCTGTTTATATATCTGATGTGATGTATAACTAATTTTTAATTCTAAAATTTGTATAAGACATCAAATTACCATGCGTGTGATATGTGATGTTCTACTAATAAAGGATCCATGCACGTGTTGTCCTGCATTTCTAGTTGGATGTAGGATCCTCAAGTTGCAATTAGAAAGATGGTTAATCATTCGAAACCTAGTAAGTTGATCCTTCATGGTGAAAGGTATGTATTTTTACGTAAGTTAATTTCTTTCATTCTAGCGTACAATATTTTACTAATCTTTGTTTGATTGTTTGCATTTTGATTATCTGCATTGCTATGAAACTGAAAGTGGTGGCAGCTCTGTTGTTATCGTCGGCAAAGGAAAGCGTTCACACGAGAATGTTCCAATTCCGGCACAGTCCCTGGTGTCGAAATTCATTAAGTTGGGCATGGGGTTAATTCACATTCAGTTACCTGCAAATCTACAACAGCCTCGGCATGGCTTTCAGGCTGGAAGCATTGAGTTTGTTGAGTTGAATAAGGTCTGCTAGCATCTGAAGTTTGTATTCGGTGTTATGTTCAAAGCATCAGCAGTTTCAAATTTTTTCTTTCCTGTGACATAAATCTGTATGTTGTTGTCCATGTTGAACTATTAATTTTGTTTGTAACTTGTCTATATTTTCTATGAGAATGTTACATATTTGCCATTTTAGTTAGATGGTAATGTATTTATGATTCTTATATTTGGTTGTTATATTTTGCAATAATATGACTTAAGTTAAATTCTTCTGTATAGTACAATGTGTTTGTAGCACAATATTTGTTTTGTCTCTGCTTACAAGTCTATGTGTAATTGATACTTGCATTTATCCTAGAATTTTATTTTGCAGGCCCTCAAGTATAATTTCTTTTTTTCATTCCAGAGATAAGTAAAAAAGGTTTTAATATTTAGACGCGTAGAGTTTGACAAAACAAATAATGTAATATTCAACTTTACGATAGATATCATGTACTACTTTTTGTTGAAGTTAAAAAAAAATAATTTTTCATTTGTGTTTTGGATCGAGGTATTTTGTCTAGTTCAATTTACATTTCAACAGTTGAAACTATTTTTGTTTTATAGTCAATATTACAATTACATGTATTTCAGTTTTCAGACACAGTTTTAGTATTACTTCAGTTTGTAAACAATTTTTCAATTAATAACAATTCATCTTAATTTTACGAAAATTTTAATATTTTTTTTCTTCTTTATATTTCGAAGCTTGGTCCAAACGAGTACTACCCACTGAAGCACTTTCATTTTTGCCAGACAATCTAAATTTTCAATCACTACATTCATATGCCAACCAAACGAGATTTTTTTTTATAACACTTCAACCAAACGACTAGAGTTAAAATTATCACTTCATATACTACCATTAACACCCACTATATTTCAAAGCTCGAACCAAACGGGCCCTAAGGGTGAGGCCAAGAAGAACTTAGTGGGCAAGAGGTTGGCGCTTGCTTGACATAACATGATTCGCCCCTGTTTGTTTGGCAGTTTAAAATTAACCTAATTTAATTTTAAACAGGCACATCACATCACACATAAAATTTAATATTAAAAATTAATTTTATTTCACATCCTACACACATTTTCAAAATAATAACTAACTTATATCACATCCTTCACATATTCCAATATAATAACTAATTTTATATCACATCCCTCACATATTTTAACATAATAACTAACTTTATTTCACATCATTCACAACTTTCAATAAAAAATATCTCTATTCAAGTTTAATTTTAACCTTATTAAATTTAAACCTTGTTAAATTTAAACCTTACAAACAAACAGGCCCGAAAGGTTTCGATGCCCTGTTGACATCAATTTCAATCCTATATTACATGCCAGTAATTACATATATATATAATTTTCTGCAACTTAATCTTAAGTATACTCCTTCCACATTCTCCATAGAACAAGATTTTCTTATCCAATTTCTTGTAGGAAAGAAAGCATATTAATAATCTTTTATGTTGAAATCCTACAGTGCACGCTAAAAATCAAGTTAGGAAACATGCTTCTGAATGTCAGAGCCTTGAGACTGCATATAAGTTGATTTTTAGGTGAGAAATTGTGAAGATTAAGTGGCAAAGTTGAGAGCAATCGCAAGATAAACACTTACGCGGAGATAAGTCAGTAAAAGAATGACACCAGAATTCCACAAGGCATGCATTGTTATAGGCGCAAGAAGATTTCGTGTCTGAGCATAAACAAGACCTAGTATGATACCTGCAACATTAACACAACCGAGAATAGCAGTTAGGATTAAAAAAATAGACAAGCTTGAGTTGCGATTTTAGCCTAGATTAAGTGTATGACTAGAGAGATTCTTAAGTAAAGCATGAAAATTCAGCACATAATAAGATGATCCTACCAAGTATGAAAATTTCCAGAGATTTCCCAGGGGATTGGTGTGCATGAGAAAACATTAAAGAACTTGCAAGAATTGCCAAAGGAGTGGGAAGCCTGCCAGATTTTAAGGTAAACATTTTTTTAAGTGTGCATATATGCATGTACATGTGATATATATAAGGGGAAAGGTGTACCATTTTGTGAGGGATACAAGAAGAAAACCACGATAGAGAATTTCTTCAGTTATTGGAGCCAAGAATCCCACCGTACCAACTAGGCAAATAGTGCTGAAAAAAGTCAGCAGAGAAATACAATTAGTTACTATTGCTCCTATGACAAGTATTACACAAGGTAACAACCCAACAATACTGATCAACTCAAGCTTTTCCCCTTGCTTGGGCCGGCAAGCTAGGACCCAGACAATGCTATTACTAAAATTCAATAATTACTAGAGTTTCAGATTCAGCTTAGAATTGGCTTCATATACGCTTCTAATTCAAAATACATATTTAGTTTTAGAGCTATTATTTGAGAATATCTAAAATTCTAATCTGCGTCATGACATTTTGCTCACTTATGGCCAGGAAAGAGCAAGGCTAAAGACTTGAGTTACGTCAGGGGTGACTAGCTTAATGTTGGATGTGACTCAAATTCAGCAAGAATACCTTGGGGAACTGTATATTTAACAAAACTCTTTTGACATCCAACTCAAAAGAAACAAAGATGTGCGCCAGTTGTGAATAGTATACTGAAGTCATCTGTGGAAGATGATGTTTGATTGAATTAGAAAATTGTGGAAGCTGAAACTTTTCGACTTGTATCATAGGTAGCTCCGAGTTGATTTCGAGCAAGCCAGACTTAACTTAAAATTTAAATTTTCAATTTCAAGTTAAGTTCGGTTTGAGCCTACTAAAATTTTTTAATTTTGACTTTAATCGAACCTGATTATAAGTCATAGTTTTCTATAAAGATATTATACATATTAAGTATATTAGAATATAATATTATAAATTCACTTCTAAATTTTATGTGTGTATTTATAATCACATATCTTATATAAGTTATTACAGCGTATTTATATACATAAAATTCTTAATTATACTTTAGAAAAATATAAATATATACATTTATACACATATTTATTTATTTTGAGTTGAATTAATTTCTTTTGAGCTAGACGAAAATCAAGTCTATTTCAATTCAAGCAAATATGAGTGAATTTCAAGCGATTTTTGATTTTCGCATAAAATCGCCACCCTTATCTTGTATCAATCTTTCAAACAAGAACATTTCTATGAGCAGTTCCTATGAAATGTACTACATCTAAGTATTCTTCAATTTTGTTTCTTCATCATCATCCTGTCTTCAAATAGCGACAGACTGGAACATGCAGAAGGTATAACAATCACTTGTCAAAAGCTATCAACATATTTTTTTTAAAAAAAGTTATCAGCATTAAAGATTTTTTTATAATTTTGAGAAGCATTCTGTTATACCATGTCAACAACCTTGTCTCCTCTATGTAAGGGGATAAGATTAGGATTTTATATATACATGCATGACCATTTGTGTGCATCCATAGTGACTTGGAGCCTCTCTTGCATAGCACAGATGAGAGAGATTTCATCTTCTTCTCGCTATAACTCCTCTAAAATTCTCGTTTTTTCCTTAGTGAAAGCTTTTTCTCTGTACTCCATGCGTGGTGCTTGTTAAATCTCTGGTTACCAATAGATCTAAAAGCTTAAGCTTGTAGGTCATGACCCAAAAATCATTTATATTCTAACACGGCCCTTCACATGAAAGCTTATTTGCTTTGCATCGGAGAATTCAGTATAGACCATTTTTTTTTAATTTTATGCTGGAGATAAATGACAGTCACTAGGGTTCAAACTTAAGACCTCCTTGCTTTGATACCATGTTAAATCTCAGGTTACCAACTGCCTAAAAGCTTAAATTTGTAGGTTATAGTTTAGAAATAATTTTTATTTTAACAATGCTCATTATATCTTTTCTTCTTGCCCTTACGATTTTATTTAAGTGAAACTTGATGTTGTTTGTTGTTTTCATTCCTCACTTCCATTGAAGTGTCATTGAGCTCAATTTGTGCTGTTGTGCAACTCCAACACATAAGCGTAAGCAACAATAACAATAATAACCAATAGTTTTGCCTTTTAGCACATCCTGTGGAGAACAACACTGTAAAGAAGACACTTATATTCTAGTTTGCCTAACAGTATTTCCATAGAGGACACAAAAGATGAACTGATTTTCTAAGTTAATCTAGAGGAACTCTTACCTAATATTTGATGATCCGATCAATGGAAGCAACTTCCCCAGAGGTTCTGGCTGTGATTTTCAAAAAAAGGTAGAAGTTATTAAAGTAACACTCTGTTAGGTTAAGAAAGAATCAAGAACTATAAATAATCCCTAAATGGCAGAACAATTGCTGCAAGGAATTGATCTAACTACACATTTGACCTAGTATTTGGATTGCATCCTTGTCATCAATCATCATCCATGCACCTATACACCATACTTCTTAACAAACTTTAAGTAGGTGTTGTTCTAGAAATGGATCCAGTCTTGTTAAGGTGACCTCAAGCCCTCTTAGTTTCAAGTTAGATTGAGGTTAACCTTCCCCAAGTTAGTCAAGTTCTTTAACAGTGAGATAGAGATTAATGGGTTGGATCATATGAAGGTTGAAATCAAACTGAACCCAATGGCACATTTTGACATTCTAACAATCTCATGCTCATATACTTCATGTTTCAGCTCTTATCATTAAAAGCAAATTATCATCAAACAAGGAAAATAAAAGAAGGGCAAGACTTAAGAAATTTGAAATTGCTATCAGTCAGTCACAGAGAGAAAAACTACAACAAATTATAAGTTGATCATGAATTAGATAAGGTATTAATGACAGGACGATGACTAGAAACTGAAGAAAATGTTAAACACAATAAAAAAAGTCAAGGATACATTCAGTCTTAAGTGTTCCTTGGTTATTGGAGCAAACAAAAAGTTGATGCCGCAAATAGCATTAAACAAGAACGTTCCAAAAAAGATTCACAAGGTTGACTCGAGATCGCTGAGATTAGGATACTATTGTTGCTAATGATGAGAATGATATGTGATGCATTATGCATATACAAATGAAAGCATTTGTATATTGATATGTATATATCTAAATTTATGCCAAAAGATGCATCTGACCTCACTCCCAGTCTGACCAGCATAAAAGCTAGAAATGGCTGCTTTGACAAGAAAAACAGCAATTGAACCGACTAATAAACCTCCAGTTGACCACAACATCCAGCCTCTTTTCAAATTGAATGGACTTTGCCATTCTGCAAAAAAAAAAAGCATGCGAATATTAATATTCTCTAAGACAAATCAAATTTCAAATTTTGAATATGTGAATATTAAGTAATACATGCTGTAATTTATGCATGAAGCTCCAAGCATTATGAGGTCTAACGAGAATTTATAAACTCTACTTACTCCTGCATGATAGAAATTTTCTTTAGACTGGAACTCATCACTTTCAGATCGTTATGGATCAATGTAACATTGCACCTAGACCTAAGCTAATATGTAAATGCAGGTGCAAACAAATGTAAATATGCATGTATGAAGAATCTATCTAGCATAGTGTATAGGCATTCCCCTGAATGAAAACCACAATAAAATGACTTTAAAATAACCAATAGAAACACTACTATGAAAGACAAATTTATAATGCATGGCAAATATAGATGTTCCACGCACATCAATGCATCTAGGATCAGTTTATATTGATGATAGAAAATGTGAACAAGATATATGGCATAGAATATGAAAATAAAAAATAAGAACTATGATAGCTGAGCATGATCTAAAGTACTTTCCAAGCCTATCTGATTCCCAATGGTAGAGGGAGAAAGACGCAAGAAGCACCCTCAAAGTCTCAACACCTAGATGCACTGCAACTTTCAAGGGACGAGCCTTGTGGATATCCAAATGTCAGAGTTAAGGCACGGCGTAGACAAAGGAGGCGCATCACAGAACACAGTTAATAGGGATAAGGGTGTACGGGGAAGAGGATAAAGGGTAGCATAAGAACAAGCTAGCCCAATAAATGTAGTCAACCATAAATAGGAGAGATAAGTTTCAAAAAAAAAAAGATTTTATAAAGGAGAGAGACTTGTAAACAAGCTAAGTGGTTAAAGTGGCTCCAATAGGAATTAGGAAGCAAAGGAAAATTCCACCCATTCATATTCTCCACTCCTCACTTCCACCTTGCATCTCCTTCCTACAACGAAAGTTCACAGAGCCAAGAAAGAGAAAGAAAGAGTAAGAGATTCCATCATCGATCTCATAAACAGAGTTCAAGAGATTCCACCTAGCCACAAAGCAGGGGGAAAGGAAAAACCCCAAAGAGCAAAACATCCATTCACATTCGAGATCAAGCTCCACAACTGATCAGAGCAGAAGGCGTCTTGTATTGCCCCAATCACTGCATGTGTACAACAAGAAACAGAAGCACTAAACAATATATGGAGGCTTTAACGTTATATCATATTTCATGCCGTGTTTGAAGGAGTACAAAGATCTAGATTAAGATATTTTGGTATTGGGTATAACATAGGTAATTGAGCTAACATTAATTAGTGTGTAAAGTAGGAAAAGTTCTTTGAACCTCAAGTGCTTTGAATAATTTAAGTGAAATTTGCACTACTTGCTTTAAAAGTAGATGCCAAATTCTTGATGAAGTTTTTGTTGAATTTTATCCAACTTGAGAGCTTATTGTAACTAGTCAAATGAGAAATTCCGAGAGTAAAAACCTAAAATAGTCGTCATCAAAATGACTATTAATAAACTTTGAAAATGAAGAAAACCATCTTACAATCAACTTAACAATGTAAGAGAAGGTTTACTGAACATAGCTTTTTAAACATCCATTTAAATTATGATAATACCAAAGGCTCCGTTTTAAACTTTAATTCTACCTGGATGTCCTTGTTCATATCCATGTTTCTTTAAGTGGTTTAATAAATATACTAAAACAGTTTTAAAAAAAACAAATATACTAAAATTGCCTCATCTATGAATTACTTTTCCATCAATCATAATTTATGTGTGATTATTAAATTCAACTATGCTAAAAAGTACATATGAGATTTAATTTTTGTTCCATTAACATGAAGAGCATTGTTAGAGTTTGGTGACCCAAATTCTATTTGGTCCAGCCCAAAGAGGTCGCAGTGCAACAATTTTGCGAAAAGAATGGACCAATTCTTTATTAACCCAGTCTTGATTCTAGAGTTTATTTGCCCTATATATATTGCGTTATTTGTTAGAGTGGCAATATTATGAATAAATTGTAACTGCCCCTCCTCCTTATACCATATTTATTTTAATATAATAATTTCTTTTGCCCATAGTTTTTCCCTGATATTGATATTTTTCACGTAAATCTACAGTTTCTTGTGTTTATATTTCTTATTATTTATTATTTTGTAATATCAAGTATTGTAAATACTAATGCTCTCTTCATTGTTCTAACATATCATGAATTGCAAGAACTATAGCATCAATGGATAACATAAACTAAGGTTTTTCTGACATCTTTGCAACAATAGTAACAACAACTATAGCATCAATGGTTAGTGAAATTCAAAATCTTTCGCACCTCCCTTGCTTCCCCTTTGGTAGGGACACGACGTCATCAGACCGTTGATTTATTCCAGGCAGAGTCTATACTCAGCGCTCGAGAGATCTCATCACGTGGCGTCAATTTGGATGGAGAATTGATATTTGCTGATTTGGCAACAGGCGTGATTGGTTGCTGATTTGGCAACAGGCGTGATTGGTTGCTGATTAGTGGATTGAAAATCCCCATTTAAATCAATTTATTAATTTGAATGAAAATATTTCAAATTTTGAGCTGATTTCATTTATTTTCTTTTTTTAGACATTTGTATTTGACATGATTGTAATCTTTTTATTTCTGCATTTATTTTCGCATTTATTTCAACATTTTGAATTTCGATTGTAATAGGCCTATATAAAAGTATGGACTAGTATTATTTGTTCTTAATTTGGAAATAAAATCATTTTGAATTTGAAATACTGTGTGTTATATCCCAGTGAAGGGAATGTTTGGGACCTTGGGTGAAAATCTCTAAATACCTTAAAGAAATTTGAGATATTTCTCAACTCTTCTTTCCCTCAGTTCACTATACGTCTCCTCAGTAGCGACACTCACCCCAACCTGAGTGCCATCTCAGGACAACTGTGAAGCCAAGAAAAGTTGCGATGATATGAAAACGTAAATAAAGAGAAATATAAACTGAAGTTAAATGTTGACAGTTATGGTGTTTTTCATGCACAGGATGATACAATTAAAATTAACATATATAATCAGAAAAAGTTTACAGCTACGAAACATGTTCAGCTATGTCAAATTATAGTCTAACAGGTATAGCAAGAATGCTTACCAAATGAAAAGATATTAACTGGAAATGGTTGGTGTGGACATACAAACAAATATATAACTGAGAGCTTAGCCACAGATTTTAGTCTGCAAGAAAAGAAAACTTCAATTATGAGGTATTAGCATGATGGGGTAAGTAACTCGATACAACACTTGTATTAGAAAAGAAATCCGTACAGCTGATCCAAGATTAATTTAATTGCAATTTCATCGGTGCTATTCATTTCAGCAAGCATGCCCATTGAATAAAATTTCTGTGGTTCTTCCTGTCCTGCTAATTCTACAATTCCTTTTAAACAAATGCTGAGATATAACAACAGAATTAGAAGAGAATAATGAGTGATAAGATAAAGTTCGACAAATAAGCTATTCAGTCAAGGATGCTTGATGCATAACTGACACACTTTGTGATATACCTATTAGCCTAATAGCATAAATACACAAAATTGAGTAGCATTGTCGAAATATAAATGCAGCTCTTATTCAAATTGTAAGATTTTATGCCTTATGAACAGGTAAATTAACTAGTGGAACCTTTTTTTATAATGCAGTGACAACTAATTATTACCTACAAATTGACTCTCATCTGTTACGGCTGAGCGAACTACCAAAAACACAGGTCATATAAGTTACTTTTATATGCAGTAAAACCAGTCTGTAAAACTCTAGACCTGTCTCTCCATATCTATCTGCAAACCTAGATCCAGTTCAATGTCGTCAATCGTGGCTTCAATGGAGTCACAATCCCATAGAACTTTCCACAATGGCATGCTGTTAATCCATAGTCACAAAAACATATGGCCATGTGCCAGGTGAACATGACAAGGATTTAATTGGATGAACCATCTCCAAAGTAACAAAACAAAAGGTTATTGATATCAAATTCTTTCCATCCTTACTGCTGCAGCCTGTGTGCATACTCATGTATGTTTTCTACTGCGCTACCTTGTATCATTTTAATGTTTTGTACTATTATTGTTTGTCAATGATAACTTGAATATTAACTTTTTCATCAATGTATTAGTAGAAAACTATTCATCAAGGAAACCCAGTGTTCTAATCTAGTACCACACATCATTGGTTGAGGAACAACTGGATTGGGGAATGTTGCATAAGGCATATGTTATAACAAAAACTGTAACCTTCCATTAAAAGCATTACAAACTAGAACTGAGGAGAATACCTCATCAAATATGGCATCATGACACAAGCTGTAACCTTCCAATCCCATGGAACATCCCATGGCTGAAAGTTCCCCCACTCACCACCTTCCCAGCAGGGCTCATCCTATCAAAAATTTACTTTCCATTTAACCCAATCCAATTAACCTTACCAATTCTTCCACTCAAAACCTCAGCTAAAACAGAAAAATGCAGCAGGTATTCAGCGGAAATGCTCTATAATTTTCCAGCTCGAGTAAAGATGTGAAAAACAAATCCAATGAATTCCAGTTACCTCTTTGGGCAAAGAATCATCGGTACCTTCTGTGAGATTAGAGCAGCGCGCCCTAAAGTTCTTTATCCGCGAGCTTATAGCTAGTTTGCTGCGTTCGACGGTGAAGATCCGAGAGAACTGGATTGGATGTGGGAGAAGGTGAGGTCGAATCGTGCGCAACGGATTTGGAGTGAGAACGAGAGGCATCTTTCGAGAGGGATTCAAAGATATATCGTCGTTGCAGCGTGAAGCTTCCAACCGGCTAGAAATTTCCTGCTCTTATCTGAAGCGGACGAAGCTGAGGAAAAGTTTTCAAAAGAACATTTTTTTTTTACAAAATTTGAATATTTTAAAAATATAATATTTAAAATTTTATATATCATTTATGCAGAAACGCTCATTTTTTATTAATAGAAGCTCGGAACAATTAGACATATGCCATCAAAATTTAACCACCTTTGTTACATATATTTATTATAATTTTGTGATATGTTTCATGCATAAATTATAATTTCATATAATTTTTATCATCCATATGTCATATTAAAAATTTTAAAAATTAAATATATAAAATAATTAAAATTTTATATTATGTAAGTTAATTATCTTTTTTATTTATGATAGAACATCACAATTTTTTAAAGCACATTTAAAAGTTCAAACGTTAAGCCTCATCTCCAATTAGCAGAGCATCATTTTTCAAAATGGATTATTTTCAACATAGATTTACATACACAATAAATTATATTTTTTAATTATAAAATGAATATCACATGTTTAAATATTTTCTGAATTAACGTATCCTAGATGGGATTCAAGTTCTATATGATAAATGTGAAAAATTGCATTAGACAGTCGACAAATAACATAAAATTTATCGAATAAGTATGACATAAATAGCCGATTACATTTAGTAAAATAATGATTTAATTTAACGTTGTAGTATTATATTATATGCAGCCAAATTTAAATTTCATGATAATCTCACTAAAAAAATATTATTTTCAGTAAAATTGTTAAACTTGTGACCACTACATTTTGGCATATGAGGAATTCTTATTTAAAGTTTTTTTTTTGATTAGTTAACATTTTCAACTTGCCATATTAGTTTCTTCAAAAGAGTTTAAATTTTAATAATTTATTTTATATACAACTTAAAATTTATTATTAAATATACTTTTTATTTCACATTTAATATAAATTTTAATATTAAAATTAATTTTATTTTACTTTTTACGTATATTCTAATTATAAAATCACTTTATTTATTATCAAATTTATAAAATAATATTTTTATCTTATTCAAAAATAATACTCCAATCAAACAATCTTTAATATAAAATATAAAATAAAATTAAAAATATGAAAATGCAAAATATAGTGAATTTTTATATAAAAAATTATGTAAATGTGTAAATTAATTTACTATTATTGTTTAATAAAATAGTTATTTTATCCAGTAGCCTAATAAAAAAATAATACTCGCTTGACAATAGCGCTGCATCCACTTTCTTCACTTTACAATATTATTCTTATATAGGATAGCTATTATTAAATGATAAAAATTTTTTAAGGATAATTATCTACATGTCACACCATTTAGTTTTATTTATGCCTTACTCATCCATTCTTAGTTAATTATACTATGCACACTCAAGATATTATAAAATCTTACATACACATATTTTAACTTATTTCTATAATAATGAGTAATCATAATTTTTCAATAACCTAACTATAGTTAGATTACAAAAAATCTGAGCCGTTCATCATATTATTTTAGGAGGCGTTTGGTTCGTTGTTATCTTGGTGTTATGTTATGTAATCTAAATGTCATGACATCTAGGGGGCGTTTGGTTCAGTGTTATTTCAATATTAATGTTATTTAGATGTCATGTTATCTAAATGTCTTTGTTATTCATCAATGAATATTTGTTTGGTTCAATGTTATGATATTAGAAAATATCAATGCTATCCAAATATTTTTTATTTAGTTGGAAGTTATTAACATTATAATGACAAATTGACGGTGTTATCTTGAGATGTCGCCCAATTTGGGGTGACATCTAGATGTCATAATGTAATAGCATTTTTGTAATTAATTATAATATTATTTAAATATATCATTAAACCAAACAATTACTTTTTAAAGATAACATAACATAACATTGAGATAACACTGAACCAAACGTCCCCTAGATGTCATCTTTTGACTAATAATTTTATAATTTTATAGAAGATTATTTATAAATGTCATTAAATCAAACAATTGCTTTCTCTAAATAACATAACGTCAAGATAACATTGAACCAAACGCCCCCTTAAAGATATTTAAATATATTTTGAGTAAAAATCCTAAAATGTTAATGTTTAAGTAACAGCAAAGGAAGGAGATATCCGCGACGTGAATTGATTTTAGGACAAATTAATGCTTTAGTGTAGTATTAAGGAAGAGAAAAAAGATGTACCATTAAGGATAAAAATATAATTTTAATGATTTACTAACTGAATATTTTTTTTCAAATAAATTTTGATTAAGTTTTAACTCAAGTGTGTGTATGTAAGATTTTGTAATATTTTGAGTGTGCATAGCGTAATTAACTAAGAATAAATGTATAAAGTATAAATAAAATTAAATAGTGAGATATATAGGTAATTATTTTAAAATTGAAATAATAATAAAAAAAAATTAAAGTTGAGCCTCATCGTACTTTTCTATTTCACATTATTACCCTGAAACTTTGAGAATCTTAATAAATGCATTTAAAAATTATATATATATATATATATATACTTATATAAACTTATTTGTCAGTAATTTTGATTTGTAAAATTTTTCTAATATTTTACTATAAATCAACAAAATTTTTAACAAAAGTAATATTACAAAATATCTCATTCACCGTGCATAAATAGATTGTACTCGATATTTTTCTAATATTTTTATTTTTTTAATTTTACATTAATATTATAAAGCTTTGAGGTCATACTTTATTAAATATATTTATATGTTGTAAGAGATTAAGTCTACTCTGATGCATATAAGGTATGAAATTATTTATATAAATTTGTTTGTAAGCACCTTTATCTCTTCTTAAAGCCTGAGATTATCAAATAAATAGATTAGTTGATGGCAACTATTAAATAATTATTTTCAAAGTAAATATAAAATAAATTTTTTTTGGAAGATGATCTCAGCTGAATCTTATTATAATATGAATAATTTGATCTATAAAAGAGGTGTATTATGTGAATTCAAAATAGTGTATTTTTCCTAGAATTATATTCAAAGCATCAATTAGTATTTCTGAACAGATTAGTAGTCGAACAAAACTTATATAAAAGCCGTGTAAATAACATCAGGTAAACCCTCAAATGACGCCAAAGCGTATGAAGCTTTTAGTTTCAAAAAATTAAGATCTCGATATAGAATATTATAAATTGGCACAAAGGCCACAAATGCTGCTCAAACTTACAATTCTAATATTGTTTCAAGAATCAAATAATATTTATATTAAAAGAGTCATAGAATATGCTTAACATTTAATATATTTACATATATATATATATCCAGTAATTTAATTATATAAGAGGTACTAAATTGTAATTTTGTTTTTATTAATTTTTTATTTAATAAAACTTGATATACATTTAAATTTTATTTTAAGTAATAATTTTAAGTTTACCAAAACCGCTTAGTATATTTACATAATAAGTTTTTAATGACTATTTTAGCTTATATATGTCAAATTTAAATAACTTGTCAAAAGATGATATGAACTTATAAATATATTTATAATTAGCACAGAATGAATGTTCAAGTTTCAAAATAAACTCGATACAGAAGTATAACTACTTGCCTCACTCATCGTTACAAACACTTTTGACGATAAAAAGATATTTTTTTAAGGTGTGGTTAAACGAAAGAAGGAGAGGTGTATATAGCAATCAGGAGGGAAGAAAATAACAAAAATGAATTTATTGGATGTTTAATTGGTGTTAGACACTCCTTAAACATTTAATTAAATTTATTGATTTATTTAGATAGAGAAATTGATAGTGAATATTTTATACTTGAAAAATTATAAGTAGGAGTTTACAGTTTATTTTTTTTTTAGGATAATTACCTATATGCCACATAATTTAGTTTTATTTATGCCTTATCCATCCATTCTTAGTTAATTACGCTATGCACACTCAAAATATTACAAAATCTTACATACACACATTTGACTTAAAACTTAATCAAAATCTATTTGAAAAAAAAAAATCGGTTAGTAAATCATTAAAATTATATTTTTATTTTTAATAGTATATATTTTTCTCTTCCTCAATACCACACTAAAGCGCTGATTTGTCCTAAAATCAATTCACATCGTGGATATCTCCTTCCTTTGCCGCCACTTAAATATTAAGGTTTTAGAATTTTTCACTCAAAATATATTTAAATATTCTTGAAATAATATGATGAACGGCTCAGATTTTTTGTAATCTAACTATAGTTAAGTTATTGAAAAATTATGATTACTTATTATAATAGAAATAAGTTAAAATATGTATATGTAAGATTTTATAATATTTTGAGTATGCATAACGTAATTAACAAAGAATGGATGG
Source organism: Apostasia ramifera (assembly GCA_019297695.1). Taxonomy (NCBI): domain Eukaryota; kingdom Viridiplantae; phylum Streptophyta; class Magnoliopsida; order Asparagales; family Orchidaceae; genus Apostasia; species Apostasia ramifera. Next base: position 78,950 of record JAEMOT010003875.1, on the reverse strand, counting down.
ATAAGGCATAAATAAAACTAAATTGTGTAGTATGTAGGTAATTATCTCTTCTTTTTTTGATTGAGTCATAAAAGACAGAATAATTATGATCAAGTCTTTCGTCTCTTTGTCAACTGAATAAATGCTGGTTGTTAAAAAATTATTTGTCAATCCAAATTATAATTAATGATATTAAAAATTGCAATAAAAAATTTAAAGAAATAAATTTTTAGTCTTTACATTGTATTATTGAAATTACATGTTAGATTTTTTTCTAATATAATGCATATATTTTTCTCTTTTCTTAACTTATTTTTTTATTGTTGCATATTTCATAAAAATAAAAAATATATTACTTAACATATAGAACCGTGTATATAAGTATATATACATATATATATATATAATTTATTTTATTAAGTAGAAAATAATTTACACATAAAAAAAAGAAAATAATTCATATGTGAAACTCAATTCAAGTCCTCCTGCATGAAGCATAAAAAAAATATCCCATGGACCTAGCGCAACTGGCAGTTTTTCTTTCAGGCGATCTTATTTAAATTTCATGAGATTTAAGTTTAAACTTCCTTAAAAATAACACAGATAAATTATATGAAAAGGTATTTATTTATTTATTTTTTAGGTATTTATCTAACGGGCTACAGCTCAATTAAATTTAAATCGTCACATTAATAATAAACGGCTAATTTTCGAAAAGGGGGCATTTGGCATCGAAAATTTGAAATGCTCCGCGGAGCTGACGGCGAAAACTGGCCGTCGCGCTGCCGTTAGTCGTCCTCGCACGTGGGGCCGGCTTGCAAAAGGCAACCCGCTGCCTACCGTCTCGCACGTGCCACACGGAACCCATCTCCGCTTTCACCTTCTTCGGCTCTTTTTCTTTTGTTTGACATGCCCCCGCTCCTATTTCATTTTCTTACTCCGTTTATCTATTTTCTTTATTATTTTTCCCCTAGCCGGCGGAGTGATCGCAGGCGGGAGGCCGCGACGAACAGGAGCACCGGATCCAGCGATCTGTCTGGCGGCTGAGAGGCATTTCCGCGAGGAAAGTGGCGGAAGTTTACCGGGGATAAGAGCAAGCGAAGATGTCGACGGAGGAGGAGAAGTTGTTGAAGGAGGCGAAGAAGCTGCCGTGGGACGAGCGGCTCTTTCACAAGAACTGGAAGGTCAGGAACGAGGCCAACATTGACCTCGCTGTGCTGTGCGATTCCATCACTGATCCCAAGGATCCCCGGCTCAGAGAGTTTGGTATCTTCCGTTCCCTTCTACTTCTCGATTCGATCTCGTTCGCATTCCTACTTTGTTCTCCATCATCAAAATTTTGGACGGAAGATACCTTCCGAACTAGGATCTGCAGTGGGTTACGGTTGGAAGAGAATGCGTTGGTCCATTGATTGTTGCGTTATTATCTTCCTTTAGAAATTCTAGTTCTCTGGGATTTCCGGTTGTTGTTCAGATTCTGTAACCGGGTTGCTGAGGCTGTGATCTTTCTGGTTTTAATTTTAATGTTTTTTTTGTCAGGCCCTTTGTTTAAGAAGACAGTGGCGGACTCTAATGCTCCCGTACAGGAGAAGGCATTGGATGCCCTAATTGCATTTCAGAAGGCTGCAGATGCCGATGCTGGAAGGTTTTGACCTTTTACAAATGTTGAATTTACTTATATTGCTAAACATTCTTTTGACTGTAGCTTATGTTGTTCGCCTTGGTATAATGCAGGTATGCCAAAGAGGTGTGTGACGCTATCGTGGCCAAATGCCTTACAGGGCGGCCTAAGACTGTGGAGAAAGCTCAGGCCATTTTCTTACTCTGGGTTGAGTTGGAAGCGTCAGAGGCTTTCTTGGTTAGCAATTCTGCAGTGCCGTTCTGTTTTATGTGTAATAAGATAGCTTTTTTTACCAAATTAATTCACAAATGTCTAGTTTTGTGCCAATTCTGACCTATATAGGCAGGTTAAATGTTTTATAAGTCCTTCAAAGGTAAAAAACGATCTTGCTGTTGTAGTACGCATTGAAGTTTTCCTCCTTGATTGTCAGGCTACTCTATTTTAGGGTTTTACCTTTGTTGTTGGAAGTTGGAGCCTTGCATGGAGTAGTGAGCTTTAAGTTTAGCACTTGGTGTTTATATATGTTATGATGGATTAGTTAGTCCAATGTCACCCAAAAATAAGGGAATTATTGGTGGGACATTAGCCTTTGTGGGCCATGCTTGCGTTAGAAGAATGACAAAATGATCCCTCATACTAATTGCCCAATACAGTAATCCAAGAGTTTCAGTGGACGATTCTTGCTCTTTTCATGATTCTGAAATTGGCATTTGTCACACATGGTATAGTTAGCCAGTGAAAGAAGTTCAAAGGTAACTAGTAGTCAAAGTTCAAAGGTATTTCACACCAGCATGATCTTTACACTCATCAATCAAAGATTCTAATCTTCTGGATGCTAAGTAACAAAAATGGTCCATGAAAATAATCAGAAGTTCGTTAATGATGCTAATTTTTTGCCAAAAGCTTGATGAGAGCTTTGCATATTTACTGGGTTTACTCTTGGAAACCTTGATGTTCTACATATCGCATCCTGTGGAGGCATCTATGTCTGTTTGGCAATTGCTGAGAAAATTTTTATTATTAGATGATCTTATATGGATAGGTTTCTGCTAACATTGCTAAGTACTCCTAATGTTCTTCTTGTGAAATGCTTTCGTCCCATCTTTAAAAGGTTTGGGTGCTACGTAGGCATATTTGTACCATGAAATGGCTGCACAAAGCTTATTGTTCACTAGTGACTTTTATGGAATGTTGACTATGGCTGTCTTTTATTTGGGTTTTTTGGATTATATTTTGTATAGTAATAGGATAATAGCAGTTATTTCTGTCAGTGTTTGTCATTAATGTATTATCACCTTTTAGGCACAGATTGGTCGGAAAAGTATACTATTGCATTGTACCTTATGGAAGTTATTAAAGATTGCTTACCTTTTCTATTATGATTTATTTTACTCCTATTAGTTATTGGATATTCATGATGATTATGGAAATCGTTTCTTTCTTTGATGTTGTCTTTCTAGGAATCCATGGAAAAAGCAATAAAAAATAAAGTTGCAAAAGCAGTTGTACCTGCTATTGATGTCATGTTTCAAGCGCTTAGGTTTGCCATGACTTCAGGCTTTCTATATTATTATTTTTGGTCTTGTTTCCTAAACTTCAAGTTGTCCACGTTTGTAAGAAGTCTCTGTATGAACAGTGAATTTGGTGCTAAAGTTGTTCCCCCGAAAAAGATACTGAAAATGCTTCCTGAGCTATTTGATCACCAAGATCAGAATGTTCGTGCATCTTCAAAAGGCTTGACACTTGAACTATGTCGTTGGATTGGGAAAGACCCTGTGAAATCTATTCTTTTTGAGAAAATGCGTGATACTATGGTGAGACCTTTTATCATTGTTTTATTTGTATTACTACTTATTGACTGATATTGAGACTTACTTGATTTTGTATGCTTTATTTGAAGAGAAAAGAATTGGAGACTGAACTTGCTAATGTTGTAGGGGTTACTAAGCCAACTCGTAAAATAAGGTAGATCTAAGTTTTCCCTTTTTAAAAAAACCATAAGTTACATCTATTATTTACGATTGCTCTTTTACAGCAATCATTGCTCTATCATTTATGATTTTTCCTTATTTGATTATGTTTCCCAAGTTTTTCAGTCAGATCAGTTGAGTAATGACGACTAGCAGATCAATTCATTTATTTTCTTTGAATTCATTCCAACCTACAGTTTACTTGTATTATTTGTTATAAAATGTTCAAGTCAATGCCTTCCTACATATTTAAAGTTCATTCATAAGTAAAACAAGTATTGTGATTGGGTTCAATTTTAGTTGACTGCTCTTTCTTAAAACTCAGTTGTTGTATTTCGGTAAAATAAATTGGTGAAGTTGTTCAGTAAAATGAACTCTTGCCAACTGAAATTCTATTGTTGTCATTATCATAGTTTTTTTTTCCTTGGGTGATTCTACAGTTGTTCCTTGGTAGTTGTCCTTGGTGCAGTCATTGTTAGTGGTTGCAGGATCAAACCTAGGAATCAGCTCTTTGCTTTATTTGGATATGTGAACACATACACATCTATCCTTCCTAGATCCTAAAAATGGCAAGGCACTTTCTATTTGCTTTGTCCATCAAAAATGGGTTCTAGTTTACATATACCTTGTCCTCTGAAATTTGGATCTATATCCTTTCTCCTTTTCAAGACTTTGTTTGCTACGATTGCAAGTTCTTTCCTTTGTATGCTAACAAAACATCGCATAGGACTAATGATACTTCTGGTGTATTTGTATTCCTTTGTTGAATGGTGTGGCAGGCATTGGTTTTTGCTATCACAATGCAATATTTCATCGTAGTTATTTTTCAATCCGCCAAAGCCTTTTCATTTGAAAGGAAACTCTATATATTCTTATTTGTAGATGCTTTCTCTAATTCTATTTTTTTCTTTTCCTCAAAATAGCCTTCATTATCTTCATAAATGACAATTTTTTTAAGAGAAAAAAAAGGAAGCAAGGAAAAATTCTATGTTATTATGTAGATAAATCAACAAGTCCAGATGAAGAGAGACTATTTAACCATTTTGTAATTAATAATTTCTTATGTGTATTTTCACATATACAAAATTTCTCACATTGTTGAAAAAGAAAACTTATTTGATAGAGTGCAATAAAAACAAATGATTTATGTAGCCACACCTAGTGGGATAAAGGGTTTGGTTGTTTTTGAAAGAGGAAACTAGTGATTTTCTCTTATTAGAACATGTTCATGTATTTATATGCATGTTATTTAAATCTTGTGATATTTTAATTACCTTGGAGAAATGTTTTGAAGATGCCAGCTTGGTAGTACAGTCATATTGATTTAGGTCTTGATGAAGCTTTTATTTACAATGACATTATTATACATAATTATTATGAAATGTTTTAAGATATTACATTATTGCTCTCCTTGTATGAATATTTTGTAGTATTCACATTTCTTAGTGTGAAGCGTTCAAATTGGATTAGTATTGTCAGTTAAAATCTATCACAATAGGACTGTTTTAAGTTGCAACTTGAACAAGCTCTGTAGTGATTTGAAGTCTCTTCCGTAACACAAATCAAATGGGCCATCACTTGGTGGCCCTCCTAAATATATTCTATTATGTTGTTTATGTACACTTGTAACACAAACTGCCTACTGACGGTATACGACCCAAAATTTTTGTTTATTATTTTGTTCACTATATCTCTTGAATTTACATTAGAAAGTCTATCTGGTCATGGTGTGAAGATACACCATTACTGAAATGTTTGACTAGTTTACTTCATTGATGGTGTTAACATTTCTTACTAGATCTGAGCAAGACAAGGAACCTGAACAGGAAACTTCTATAGAAGTGACAGCTACTGGTGCTTTTGATGAACGAGAGGCAGATGGTAGGAAGAGAATTCGTGCAATTATTCTATTATTTTGTGAAAAACATTGAGTATATAAAACTTATCTTGTTTAACAATACAAAGTCTTTGTGACATTATGAGCTACGGAGTCTCATATAAATTTTATTGACAGTCCCTCAAGAAATTGATGAGTATGAACTTGTTGATCCTGTTGATATTCTGACTCCGTTGGAGAAATCTGGCTTTTGGGATGGCGTGGTTGGTGCCTTATATTTTTTGCTTGCTTTTTGCTAATAATTATCCTTAAATAGTAACTGTAACCTTATAGGTGATGCTATTTTCTATACTAATCCTATGGCGTGCTATTTTCAGAAAGCCACGAAGTGGTCTGAAAGGAGGGATGCTGTCGCAGAACTTACTAAGCTATCTTCAATAAAAAAAATTGCTCCTGGTGATTTTGTTGAAGTTTGTAGGACCCTCAAGAAGGTGATACCATATTATGTATTTTATTTGAAATGTTTTGGTAACTATTAGAAAATTTGTCACAACTGAATATATTGGAGTTGTTGTTTTGCTATGGCATGAAATGGCGTCCTAAGCCAAAGCCTCTCCCCTTTGTGAGGATAGGAGAAGGGTAGTCCATTGTACTCAACTTCCCATTTATTTATTTTAATAGATGGACTATTTTTGGGCTTGAACATGTGACTTTCTGATCATAAAGGGGCAACATTTATCATTGCTGTAAGACTCACCTCAATTCTCTAGTAACAATATACTTCAGTTATTGACCGTATGTTATTGGATAATTAAATATGTTGCTCATGTATTGTGTTTAATGATCTTTTTTACAACAATCACTATTGTGCCCACTATCATTATTATATTAAAACTAGTGTGGACAATTAAGTATGTTATTCATGTATTGCGTATAATGTTCTTTTTTAAAACAATCACTATTGTGCACACTATCAGCTTATTACATTGAAATTACTCTAATTAGTACTAAAGGTGCACTCTTTTTGTAAGTGTATGCATCTCAATGAGCATTAGACACGATGTTTTTGTCTTGTTCTATCACATAAAAGTATGCCTTGATATTTTTAAATTTACTAGTTATATTTTACAAAGGAATGGGGATTTAGATGAGGGTGTCACAGAGAATAAAAACTGGTGGCTCAAATGTGGAAGTGTTGTAGGATTTATATTTGAAAAATGAATATTATGAAAAAAGAGAAGTTTATAAGACAATGATTAGGCTAGCTTTATTATATGGATCAGAATGTAGATTAATGAAGAAATCACTAGCAACCAAATTAGGGTTATTGAAATGAGAATGTTAATAGGGATGTGTGGTAAAACTTGAAAAGATAAAGTAGAAAAGAAATTGTACTAGAATGAATATCGAGGGTAGCATCTATCAAAGTTAAATTACATTTAGTTAAAGGAATGGGAGGAAAAAGGGGCAGGTCAAAAATAACGTTGTTACATATTATACAAAAAGATTTTGATAAATTAGAGTTAATATTGCAAGTTGCAATGGACATGATTTACTGGTGAAATAGGGTTCATTAAGCTGTCCCAAATACTTTGGATAATGCTAACAAGTAATGACGAATGTTTTATGAAACTTGAATTTTGCAGCTTGTTACAGACGTTAATCTAGCTGTTTCCATAGAAGCTATTCAAGCTATTGGGAATCTTGCTCGAGGTCTCAGAACTCATTTTGCTGGGAGCTCACGATTCCTTTTGCCTGTGTTATTAGTGAGTTACATCAAGCAATTTGAATGATTAATTCAATTTTTTTTTTACTTAAACTTTTTTTATTTCTTTTGCAGTTTAGCTTCTGTGTTGGAGTCGTAGCTAATATTTGTTAAATTTTCATCTATATCTTCTTGGAAGGGATATCTTATATTTAAAATAATTTGGAAGTGCTTAGTTACTAAACTAGGGAAGCATCAGTGTGATATGGATCATATTGCTTGTGTTTTGGTCTTTGACAGGAAAAACTTAAGGAGAAGAAACCAACTTTGTCAGAAGCCCTCACTCAAACACTGCAGGCTATGCACAAGGCTGGTTGTTTGACACTTGTTGATGTGATTGAAGGTAACCACTATACTGTTAACGTAATATATGCTTAAAGAATTTAATGATTGAACACTGGTAGAAGATATTGTATTAGCAGGAGAGAGTGGCCCATGAAGCACACGGAGTTTTGTATTGGGAAAGATATGTTAATTCAAATTTTCCTATCAGGACTGATAACTAATTGCAAATTAATTGAGACATGATTTTTAAATCTTCAATGACACTATTCTTTCCTTGAGTATAATTAGTGTAGTATTGTTGAACTGTGGCTGATTAGAGTTTTCTTGAAAATTTTGAGCTTATAGTGACGTACTTTGTGATGCTCAAGTGGCAAAAATTGTCATTTTCAGTGTTCTCATGTATGCTATAGGTATTGATCAAGTGTCATTATGTTCTTTAACCCATGAACATTGGTGGTGCTGAAAATAGGTTCGCATTTTGATTATCGTGCAATAGAGATACAGAATATGCATTCAATTTTGGCAAAATATTCTGTTTCTTATGTACAGCCTCATACAAATTGATTTGTTACCGGCCTCAAATTGCTGAAACCCCTTGAAAATTTATGAAAATCATGTTAAAGGAGGACAATCGTGTACAAATTGGCTTTTCTTATTCCATGTGCTGGCCTGTACAAATTTATTGTTATTTTCCTTTTTGACTTCATACTTGTGCCTGTACGATTTTCCTTTTTTCTTAAATTCCTGGTTTAGACTAATATGCCACTTGTATTTGCAGATGTTAAGGTGGCTGTCAAAAACAAAGTACCACTTGTGCGTTCTTTAACTTTAAACTGGGTGACCTTTTGTATAGAGACAAGTAATAAAGCAGCCGTTCTTAAATTGCATAAAGACTATGTTCCTATTTGTATGGAGGTGAGCCAAAAAATTTGGATTTTCCATGATTTCCAACGTTAGTCTTCACTTGCCCTTTTCTTTTTTATGGATATAACTTATCCAAAACAACTAGATAGAGACTAAGTGTTGCAAAGGGCTATTTTCTTTGTAGTGCTTAAATGATGGTACCCCAGAAGTGAGAGATGCATCTTTTGCTGTTTTAGCTGCTATTGTGAAGGTATCACTAATTAAGTGTTTTTGTGTTTCAAGTTAACTGGGTTGACCTGTAGTTTTAAACATTATTGACCTTTCATACCGTTGTTTCTTATTCAAGATGGTTGGTATGAGGCCATTAGAAAGATCATTGGAGAAATTAGATGAAGTGAGAAAAAAGAAACTTTCAGAAATGATTGGTGATGGAAGTACATTATCAACTATGGGAGCTGGTTTGTCCTATTGTGCCATGCTACCTTTATTTAGTCTTAGTCAAAATAACTCATTTCTGACATGGATGCTTGTTTTGATAACAGCTTCCATCTCCACTTCCAGTTTCACCACACCTGGACATGAGGTAACTTTCATCTTCTTCTCCCTCGATTTATTTTCTCAACTTGCTACTTGTTCTTTAGGTAATTTTGAGCTATTTTATTCATTGCTCACTTGAGTCACTTAATCTACTTAATCTCAACCAAAAAACCTTTTTGACATTAAAATGCCCAGTAGTAGATGCATTGACTCCATTGATTTTGATCTGTGAATATATATGTAAAGTACAACATAACCAATAGAAGAATGAACCTAATAGAACCACACCGAGTTAGTGTAACCGAAATAGGGATGCTAAGATGGATGAGTTGTCAGATTAGTGGACCTAATATAAAATGATTGTATTAGAGAGTGGGTGGGCATGTCGCCTGTTGCAAATATGATGAGAGGAGGGCATTTAAGGTGATTTGGTCATATCCATTTTCAACATGTTGGGGCTTCTATACGTAAATATAGGGGATCCAAGTCATAATGTTAAAAAGAGAAGTGATGGTTACATTAAAATGTACGTTAGATTTGATAAAAGGTGACTTTGAATAACTTGTACTCTTGGAGAGCATTATTTTACATAAAGCTGAATGGGGAAAAGAATCCTTATAGACACAAATAGTTTGGATTAAGGCTTTGTTGTTGCTGTTTATATTCTATAACAATACAATAAGACCTTTGCTTGTTGGAGAAATGGTTTTCTTGTAGCATTATGGTGAATTCTGATCTGATCCCACGGTAGTTTTCATATATTGGTTACTCCATTTCGCTTGCTAATTGAAATCCCTGTTGTCTTGGCAATTGTGGATTTTTTCTACTCTTTAACAGTCTGTTGTCAAAAAACTAAAGATGCTTTTGTTTTTTTTATCCAAAGGTTGCAGGCAGCTCATTTGTCAGAAGATCTGCGGCAAGCATGCTTAGTGGAAAGAGGCCTGTCCCGGCAGTTGTGAGTTGTGGCAGTTTACTATCTTTCTGCTGTTAACTAAGATCTGCAGTATCTCACCTTTTAGGGTTGAATAATAAACAGTCAACTTCTAAAAGAGGTACCTCCACAAAAGCTGGATCTATGAAGAAGTCTGATGGGGTTCCACTTTCTAAAGCTCCTACATTGATTGAGGTTGAAGATACTGAGGTATGCCTAGATTTTAGTTGATGAAAAACAATTACTATATTTTGAGTGATGTCTTTCTTTTTAGACTTAGCTCTTTCTTCGTGTTAAATATTGTGACTACTTGGATTCTTATACAAATATTTCAGCCTGGCGAGATGAGTTTGGAAGAAATCGAACAAAGATTGGGTTCCCTTGTTAAAGCTGATACTATCATGCAATTAAAAAGTGGTGTTTGGAAAGAACGCCTTGAAGGTTCATTTTTTCCTTATGACCATCTTTATGCTTTAAGTCCCTTTGTGTTGTTTGTATGTGTACAGATTTTTGTTCATTTATAAATATGACTGCCTGGAAAGCTCTAAAGCAGATATTTGTTTCTGTTTTCATTACAAAAAATAAGTTTGTTGTATTCCTGCTGAGAATGATTTAACCCCACTGCGTAAATTTTATTATAGTGTTAAAATGTTCATTTTCTTATGCATTTTCTTTCATATTTAAAATAACTGCTTTTTGTTTTTGGACTGTCTATGCCTATAGTGACAAAAATGTGGTTGCCGTTGTGGCTTACAAAACGATTGGGAGCTATGCTGTCTGTTGCTTGTTTTATTACTGGAAGGTGATTAACATTATGGGCTGTAAATTTGGTGGCAATAATGAATGCAGACATGTGGGAGAGTGGCGATAAGATTTTGTTTTTAGTTTTCTGGAAGCAATTTTTTTAATCTGTGATGTCGGTACAAGGTTTTCAGTATAATCTGAATTTCAAGTTAAATTGCATGGGGATGCGGGACGGAAAAAAATTACAAATAATATTTTATATTTATATTAATCAAAATTGATTAGCAAATTATTTTAATTAAAAGAAAATTTTTTCTAGATAAATTATATGATAAATAAGATTTTTGAATCCCGTAAATTAAGCTATTTTAAAATTTAAAATTAAATCAGATCGTATGATAAACAAGAGTTTATCAATTTAGATTATGGCATCAATTTGAATTCAATAAATCAGATCTGAGGTTTAGGAATTTAGGACAAATGCCTCACAGTTAAATCCAACAGTAATTGACACAAAATATCGGGTCACGCAATTAGAGCCAAATAAATAATCGAAGTCAAGCGAATAATTTGTGTTGAAGTCAAATAATCAGCTTAGTTGGGTTCAGGAAAGAATTTACCAGCGATTTGAATCGGAGAAGAGTCACTGGCGATGAGGGTTAACTGATCTGATCGCAGCCAAGCGGGTTGAAAACATCGTAGCTATGTTATGGAGGAGGCCGTTGGCTTAAGCCTCGTGTTTGATCTTGCAAAAGATCGGCAACATCGAAGTTTGGTCAAACGTCGTGCACGAGATTGCAGAGGCCAAATGTCAGGCGCAGAAGGTTGCAGAGGCCAAACGTCGGGCGCGGAAGGGTGTAGAAGGCCAAACGTCGTGCGCGAGAAGCTGCAGAAGGCCAAATGTCGTGCGCGAGAAGCTGCAGAAGGCCAAACGTCGTGCACGAAGTTTGAGATGACCGAACCAGTGTGCACGATGTTACATAAGGCAGAACCAGCAGGATCAAGATCAGACGTCTTGGGCGATGACTGCTGGCCGGACATGGGCAGTGGCTGGCCGCACGGTTGGAGCTGCGGTGGCAGTGTTGCCGGCTCTCTCGGGTAGTCGGTGGGTCGACGGAGGTGAAGGCGGTGCGAGCGGAGTGAGCGTCGGAGGTAGGTGAGTGCGCAAAGATTTTTTTATTTTCCTTTTTTTTTTGAAAAGTGGATAACTAGGCTAATTTGAGGATTCTCACCAAAGATTAATCCTACCATTTCTTTCACCGGAATATCGATCCCTTAACCCGGATATAGGCTCTGAGAAAACTCAAACATCATTTCATTCATCAAATGCTATTCTCTTTTTTTACAATGCAAGGCGACCTCTTTATATAGAGAGATTCCATGTAGAAATTTGAAAATATAATATTAAATACAGAAAATAAAATACCAAATAAATAAAAGCAAATATAAAACTAATTCTATTACAATAAAATAAAATCAGCTCCAAAAGTGATGAGTCTTCAAATTTTTAAGATATGCTCTGAATCAAATCAAATCAAATCTAAATAAAGCTAATATGAAAATCTCTAATAACTCTAATTAATTTGAATTTGAATTTTGATTCAGCACATGATGTCATCTTAGCCATCCAATTCGATACTGATCTGTGTCCCCACCAATTCTCTTCAAGTGGGAGGAACTCAACCCCGTCGAGTATGAGTCATGCGACTCATATGTTTTCGAGTGGGTCAGATCAGCTGTAACTTTTGAGCCTCCTTAAAAGGTAAAATTCTCCACCGAACTAAATATCACTGATAATTGAATTCTATTAAAATTACTTGCTCAACAAGTTTATTCAATTAGCTCTAAATAATTATTGAGGTGGATTTTGGCTGTGGACTCTCGTGGGTAAAGCTACACTCAAAGGAAACAAGAGGCTATGACTTCACTAGATATTACTGTTGTATCCTGATAACCAATAGATCTGAAATATTGAAAGTATCGACTATTCCTATGATCTTATAATAATATTCAAACTTATTCATTTGACCCAATTTAATAGAAATTTTAAAATAAATTAAATTAGAGATTTAATTATCTTAAATTATCATAATAAAATATTTAGTAATTTTTTTCTACACTTAATTATAATAAGTCACCATTAATTGTACTGATTTTATTTATTTTATAATATATAAATAAAGAAACTGACACATGCAGTAAACTAAAATAAAATATAAATACAAATACTAACTAGACTCAAACTACGATATTAAAAGAAAATGAAATGTATGCAAACTATATTTATGACCTTACTAGTGCTTACGGGATAATTCTGATTATAAGCATGTGAAAAATAGGTTAGAGTCACAAGAGATGCGGTTATTAATAGGTGTCATAGAGTTCTCCAGAAATATCTGGCGAACCGTACAGCACACCAGTTAGATGTCATGCGCCATCTGTCTACATTGATTTATAGGTGTTGAGTTTTTACTAAATTTAGGATATGCATAAGTATGCTTAACTAGATCGTATCTATTGACCTCATAATGATTGTAGCCTATAATCATCTCAATGTGATCGATAGTGTCATCAATACAGTATGATAATTTAGGGATTTTTATCGAATCTATGATCTGTTTTTCTTTATGACTTAGCTCTATAATTATTTTCTCAACTTGACTTTCAACTTCTATTTTATAACTATCTTCATCGTGCATCTCATCCTCATACTTCTCGTACTCCTCGGCTAAACTAGGATCTACTATATAAATGGATATAGGTAACGAATCAAGTTATAATGCTTCAGGAAAAATGAAGGTCTCTGTAGAGAACTCATTCAATACTTTTTTCACGAGAAAACTAGATTGGTCACCTATAGTCTCAATAGATCTGGCAATGAGAGTAGAAATTGGAGCAAATGATACTAATCTAGGGTCATATTGTTTAGAAATTATAGAGTTAACTCTATGGGATGAAAGATAATATCTTCTACGTAAATAAATTTTGATTTCATCCCACGTCTCAAACGGCCTAAATTTACCCTAAGGACATTGATTCTCCAAATCTCTAATATAATATTTTGCTTCACCAAGAAGCATTAATTTCGCGTACTTAACCCTCTCTAACTCGTTCCAACCACAATAATCAAAATAACAATCTAAATTATTTTCTCATTCTTTATATGATAAATAATCTGAATCAACAGAAAAATAGAAAATTTTCGCTACTTTTTGTATCGATAGTCATTTATTAGGTGTGGATATGCAGCCAATACCAAGTTGATGCGGTCGAACCTTGCTATAAGCTCAGATAATATAGTTTCTATTTTAGAGTCCACACTTATACGATACTTATATTAGACAACAATAAATAAAATTATAATATAGAATATGTAAAAATGATTAAATAAAATGTCCTAACCTAAATCATGCTCTGATACCAAGTTGATACGGAACGGAAAAAAATTACAAATGATATTTTATATTTATATTTAGCAAAATTGATTAGCAATTTTTTTTAATTTAGAGAAAAATATTTTCTAGATTAATTATATGATAAATAAGATTTTTGAATCCCGTAAATTAAGCTATTTTAAAATTTAAAATTAAACTGGATTGTATGATAAATAAGAATTTATCAATTTAGATTAGGGCGTCAATTTAAATTCAATAAATCAGATCCGAGGTTTAGGAATTTAGGACAGACGCCTCACAGTTAAATCCAACAGTAATTGACACAAAAAATATTGGGTCACACAATTAGAGCCAAATAAATAACTGAAGTCAAGCGAATAATTTGTGTTGAAGTCAAATAATCAGCCTAGCTGGGTTCAGGAAAGAATTTACCAGCGATTTGAATCGGAGAAGAGTCACTGGCGATGAGAGTTAACTGATCTGATCGCAGCTAGGCGGGTTGAAAACATCGTAGCGATGTTATGGAGGAGGTCGTTGGCTTAAGCCTCTTGTTTGATGTTGCAAAAGGTCAGCGACATCGAAGTTTGGTCAAACGTCGTGCACGAGGTTGCAGAGGTTAAATGTCGGGCGCAGAAGGTTGTAGAGGCCAAACGTCGGGCGCGGAAAGGTGCAGAAGGTCAAACGTCGTGCGCGAGAGGCTGCAGAAGGCCAAACGTCGTTCACGAGGTTTGAGATGACCGAACCAGTGTGCATGATGTTACATAAGGCTGAACCAGCGGGATCGAAATCAGACGTCTTGGGCGATGACTGCGGGCTGGACGCGAGCAGTGGCTGGCCGCATGGCTGGGGCTGCGGCGGCTGTGTTGCCGGCTCTCGCGGGTAGCCGGCGGGTCGACGGATGCGAAGGAGTGCCTTCGGAGGTAGGTGAGTGCGCAAAGATTTTTTTATTTCTCTCTTTTTTTTTTTGAAAAGTAGATAACTAGGCTAATTTGAGGATTCTCACCAAAGGTTAACCCTACCCTTTCTTTTAGATACAATAATTAAGTGAAATTAGGTTGATATTGCTGGCCTTACAGGCCTTGAATTTTTTTAAAATTTAATGAACATGTTTTTTTGTTAAAGAAGTTTCCTGGGCTATCCCTGATTAATGTTTTTTTTTTTGAAACAAAGATTAATTAATGTTTACTGGTCGTGATCAATCTTGAGTGAAGATTTTATTGCTTTGCAGCAATCGTTTCACTGAAAGAGGAAGTTGAAAGTGTCGGAGAACTTGATTCTGCTGCTGAGATATTGATCCGTCTATTGTGTATTTTACCTGGATGGGCTGAAAAGAATGTGCAGGTATACCACTTTTGACTTTTGTGTTTGAGCATGCCCATTGATTTCTTTCTGATTTTTCAGAGGGTTTTCTGACACCATGTGTGCTTGCCCAGGTCCAGCAGCAGGTTATTGAGGTTATCACGTATGTAGCTTCAAATGTGAAGCGTTTTCCAAAAAGATGTGTAGTACTTTGTCTATCAGGTGCTACTGTTGCTGACATTTTATCCTTATGATGAATTGCCTGGAGGAGATTGCTCTAACTTTATTCTAACAAAATATTAATTTTTGCTTTCTTTGGGTGAATTATTTTTCAGATTATGAGTATATAATGAATCTTGTTACATTTTTAGATATTTTTATTTTTGCTTTTTACAATCTCATTTATATGTAAAGATCAACCTGTTAACCTATTCCCAACTCATTGACAGGCATAAGTGAAAGGGTAGCGGATATCAAAACTCGTGCTCAGGGAATGAGATGTCTAACTACTTTCTCGGAGGCTGTTGGTCCAGGGTTTATTTTTGACAGAGTGAGTGAGCTGATACCAAAAGCTCTTTTGGGTTTCAACTTTCTGCAAAGAACCTTTTTCTTTCCCCTTTGTAACATTCTCAATCATGTGCCAAAACTGTAATAAATTCAGCTTTACAAAATCATGAAGGAGCACAAAAACCCTAAGGTTCTTAGTGAAGGTGTTTTGTGGATGGTCTCTGCAATTGAGGATTTTGGTGTTTCCCATATAAAGTTAAAGGTGCAGTGTATTACTGATGTACTGTCAGTTCTTGTTTTGCGATTTGATTTAACTCAAGTTTTGCATCAATGTTTTATTATTAGTTTAGTTTCATATAAAAAACCATGTAGTTTCTCAGCAAAATCTCATACTATAAATACATTTTACCATTTAGGATTTGATCGACTTTTGCAAAGAAACTGGGTTGCAATCAAGTGCAGCTGCAACAAGAAATTCTACCATCAAGCTTATTGGAGTTTTGCATAGGTTTGTTGGTCCAGGTAATCTTTTTCTAATGTAAGTATGGATACCAATCTTGAGAATAGCAGAATCTGTGACATTATTTTGTTGACAGATATTAAAGGTTTTTTGTCTGATGTCAAGCCTGCGCTTCTTAGTGTACTTGAGGCAGAGTATGAAAAGAACTCATATGAGGTAGTTTCTTTTATAAGTATTGCATGAATTTTTGGTGAAAGATATTGGAGGACTATCTTAGTCTTTCAACTATTTCTCCTTAGGGTGCTACTGCAGTTCCAAAGAAAACAGTTAAATTATCAGACTCTACTTCATCACTGCCTGTTGCCGGGTTTGCTAGCCTGCCAAGGGAAGACATTAGCTCTAAAATTACACCTGATCTTCTTAAAAATCTCAGCAGCGCTGATTGGAAGGTATCATTGCCAGTAAAATTACTCAATTACAATGCCTGTAGTAATGAATGCTCATATTTTATTGTTATTTTAAACATTTTTCTATAACACAACAGGTGCGGTTGGAATCTGTTGATTCAGTCAATAAAATACTTGATGAGGCTCATAAACGAATCCAACCAGCTGGCACTGGTATGTCTTCTCTCTTTTATGTGATTTCAGTTCCTGGACAACTTATACTGAAGGACCAATTTATGGAACCTTTCCAAAGAACTAACCTTCTGTTTCTATTTGCATGATAGTGGAGTTGCTTGCAGCCCTTAGAGTCCGTCTGGGTGATAGTAACAAGAATCTAGTAATGGTTACATTAACAACCATAGGTGGTATTGCATCTGCTATGGGTCCTGCTATTGAGAAGTCCAGCAAGGTATTCTTTGCATTTTAACAATTTTCCTTGCATCTTGTCCCAATTGTAGATCTTTTATTCAATGTATTGCTTCGTTCAGGGAATTCTGTCAGATGTATTAAAATGTCTAGGAGATAACAAGAAACACATGAGAGAATGCACATTGAATACTCTAGAATCATGGTTCGTAGCTGTTCAATTGGGTAAAATGGTATGCTTTTTAAGTGTATTTCGTTCTCTCTGTACAATAGACTCCTTTAAAGGCTAATACGCAGGGCTTATTTTCTTTTGCATTATTCCTGATGAGTAAAGCTATTGTATTGCAGGTTCCATACGTAAGCACTGCCCTGGCTGATCCAAAGCTTGGTGCAGATGGGCGTAAAGATCTTTTTGATTGGCTTTCTAGGCATCTTACAAGCATTAGTGACTCTTCTGATGCTTTATGCCTACTGAAGGCAGCTTCCTATGCCATGACGGTATTGCTTAAATAAAATCATGTTTTGAGGTTATGTTTCTAAAGGATCACATTGTTTCTCTCATTTATTTAAGGATAAATCTGCGGATGTTCGAAAAGCTGCTGAAACTACTCTTGGTGAGATCTTGAGGGTCTGCAGTCAAGAAGCAGTATGCCATTAAAGCCTTTTAGAAATCTTGAGAATATGTATTTTATGCTTATACACATAAATCAATAATGCATGACATTTTAGGTGACAAAAACTTTAAAGGACTTGAAAGGACCCGGTTTGGCTTTTGTGCTTGAAAGATTGAAACTTCCTATGATGCCTCAAGGTTGGGCATGTTAGCATTTTTCTGTTACTACAATACTGTTATTTTTTTTAGATTAATATTTCTTTTTTGTTCTTTAGAAGTTGGAGATTATTCAAAACCTGTTACTGCTGGGCTCATGTTAAAATCCAGCACCACGAAAATTGGAAAACTAGGTCCGAGTGGTGTTGTTGATCGTAGTTTAAAGAATGGAAACAAGGCTATATCTATGGTATGTGCTGTACTTTATTAATGGTTGTATGTTGTCACCAGCGCTATTTAATCTCAACAATTTGGGACCACCATAAGAATATCTTTGTCATTTGCTGGTAAAGAGTGCTTAATTTGGTATTAATTATAGTCTGTATTGTATTAATTTGACTTTTATATATCCCACGTCTTCATATTTCTTTCACATTAAAATTTTCTCTAATTGGGCATGTCCCTTTTTCCTATCAAATGGGAGTTCTTACATCTCATTTATATGGAGTGCAGAGGAGTGTGCCAACAAGGGCATCAACCAAATATGATTCAATGTTTTCTGTTCAGGATCTTGCTTTGCAGTCACAGGCTCTTTTTAATGTCAAGGATTCAAGCAAGGTAAGCTGTGGCTTATGCATTCAGTCTATATTTTTGTACGTATTTTTGTTGAGATTTTGCTTATTATCTATGCAGGAGGATAGGGAAAGACTGATTGTACGCAGATGTAAATTTGAGGACCCAAGGCCTGAGCAGTTCCAAGACCTTGAGGTTAGTTCATGCATAATTTTGTTTAATGAAACAAGTCATTAACACAGTTTTTTTGCTTTCATTTAGTTTTACTAAGGTTCATATCATTTGGCTTGGTAAATACTTATTTTAGCAGCATTTAACTTTTTAATTTCTTTAATTTATTGTAAAATTTTTCTATAATTCTGTGAAGTGCACATATCTATTTTCTTTTCTTGACAATTAGTTTATTTTGCTTTTGCTACCTGTTTAGTGATGGGTTAGGGCTTGTTAAACTGTTTAGCCCTCCCATTGTCATAGGTCTTTGATAGGTACAGGGAATATCCTTCTTGTTAATGACTTAAACATTGCAGTCTTAAAAATAAGAATGGCAACTTCTAAGTAAAGCACAAGTAGGGTGTTTCAGCATTCCATTTTTTGGTGTTCTAGACATGATCTCTCATGACGTATGTTTGATACACGTAGAATTTTGTCTAGTTTTTCTTCTTTTTTGTTCTTTTGTGCAAGGATTTATTTGGGTTGATTCATACTATTTTGTGCTAATTTTTTCAATATATTATTTGACATTATGTACCTTCATGTTAGTTAATGTTCATATATGCTATCTGTATAATTATTGCAGTATGACATGATGAAGCACTTTAGAGAAGACCTTCATAGAAGACTTCTGAGCTCAGATTTCAAGAAGCAAGTGGAAGGGCTTGATTTGTTGCAGAAGGTTATCTTACAATCTCTTAAAACAAACCTGATGTTGACATAGTATGTCGGCATTTGACTGTTTTATACTTTAATATTGTAGGCTCTACCATCTAGCATAAAAGAAATTATTGAGCTTGTTGATATACTTCTAAGGTGGTTTGTTTTACGATTTTGCGAGTCCAACACTACGTGCTTGTTAAAGGTATTAATTATGTATACTTTCATCTTTTTTTCTTTTTTTTTTCAAATTCTATACTTTCATCATTTTGTTTCTTGCTGATCAATAGGCCTGGTTTCACTTTTATAGCTTTCTTTTATGTAATTTGTATTTGACACCAGGTGCTTGAAGTTCTTCTCGAGCTTATTAATGCTTTCAAGGATGAGGGATATGCCTTGTCTGAGGCTGAAGCAGCAATGTTTCTACCTTGTCTGGTCGAGAAGGTTAGTCTTGTTTTCTGTAGGAGGTAATATCTATTTGAGTCCTGGAATGTTGTTTCTGTTACTCTTTCTGTATTTGTTTCATTTTCCACCGAGAATGTTTAGTTTGTTTTTTCTATAGAAAGTACTATATCTATTTCTGTCCTGGAATGTTGTTTCCATTACTGTTTCTATATTTCTTTTTTTTCCACTTCAGTTTCAATGTTTGAAATTAAATGAATGCACTTCTTTCAGTCAGAAATCTAGAGTCGTTAATGCATCATGTTGATTTATACTTTTGATTTTGCACAGTCTGGGCACGCGCATAACAAACTGAGAGAGAAAATGAGAGAACTGTTGAAGCAGATTGTTGGCATTTATCCTGCATCGAAGCTACTTCCATATATTCTTCAGGGGCTGTCCTCAAAAAATAGCCGAACAAAGATAGAATGTGTTGACTTTATTGGTTGGTTGATGGACCATAATGGAGCTGAGGTGAAGTCTCTCTTTTTGGATCTGTCTTTTGAATTTCCAAGAGTACATTCCTTTTTGTTATTTTCCATGCAGATAAGTGGACAGTTGAAATTTTTGCAACAAGTTGCTTCCTTGACAACAGAAAGGGATGGTGAAATCAGGAAGGCTGTTCTAAATACAATGACAACTGCCTATAAGTATCTTGGTATGCGAGTTCTTTTTTTTGTTCTTTTCATTTGTTCTTGATTTCATAAGTAGCTTCATGTATGGGATTATCTCATGTAGTCTTTTGAGTGTTGTTACAATTAATGAGTTGTATTAGCATACATTCCTTTTGTATGAATACTGAAGTGCTTTTGAATTCAGTGGATTTCTTTCTTTCACAAGTAGCTCCATGTCAGGCTTACGCCATGTAGTCTTTTGAGTGTGTTTTACTAGTTACAATTTATGAGTTGCACACTTGCACTAGCTTGTACTCCTTTTTTCTGAATGCCTAAGTGCTTCTGAATTCAGGGGATGACATATGGAGATATGTTGGAAAGTTGTCAGATACTCAGAAAAGCACACTTGATGATCGATTTAAGTGGAAGGTGGGTGTTAATATTCCTTTTTCACTCATACTTGACCTTACCATAATAAGTTGCACATATCAAAGACAACGTGTGCCATATGTTGTTTATATAGTTTCGAGAGATGGAAAGGAGGAAAGAAGGGAAGCCTGGTGAAGGTAGAGCAGCACTAAGGCGATCAGTTAGAGAAAATGGGTATTTATCTTTTATTGTGTCCTGTTCTACATGTCTTGCATTTATTAGTCTGAAGTAAAATATTGATTTTTTTAAAAGGATATATTGATGCTTTAGTGGTATTTAACTGTGGTTCTCATTTGTTGTTATATAAGAGTACCTAATGCACATAAAAGTAATGTGAATTGGAAGTTGTTTTGTAATTAATGCCATTAATATCAAAAATCAGATATTTTACAAAATGAAGATATGTTTTATTCTGTGAATATTGGACACATTTTCAGGGATTAAGTGTGACAACCCAACCTTGTAGATATTATCTTTTTTGGCTTGTGGTAAAATGTGTCTATGAGGGTAAAAGTGTGTTCTTATATATACCCAATCTCTCTTCTAAGGCTTGTCCATATAGAACTAAATCTTGCGCTTGTCTGTTGTGGGATTCGCCAAAGGTTATTACATATACTACTCCTTTTGGGACTCGGTGTCCTTGTAAGGTTTGCCCTCACCACCATAATTCTAGGCACGTGGACCCATCATAGTCTTCAGAGGTCAGTAGGAGTGGGTTTGATATCATAATAGTCCACATCTATAAATATTGTGTACTTTAACCTGTGAGCCTCATAGTTTTAAAATGCATCTACAGTGGTAAGGGTGCGTTCGCTTTGATCTGTGAGCTGCACAGTTTCTTATTATGCCAATTACCAGCTCCTCATTATTTGTAGTTCTTGCGTTTGTGTTTAATGCTTTAAAACTAACATACTCAGGCTAGATGTTGCGGAACTGAATGGAGAAATCCCTTTTCATTCTACTGCAGCTCCTATGCTGATGAGGTGCATAATAAGAACATTTGTTAGTTGCAATGCAGTTTTAGCATGTCAAAAGCATTAAATCCTTTCATATGTTCTTGTTTATCATGCTGTATTGCAGGGAGAGTATTTCCTATGGTGACCCATACATGGAAAGGCACATGGCACCTGGGCAAGTGGTGTCAATGAATGTTCCACCAGACTGGCATGAAGCTATTGAGCTTATTTTGATGGGTTCTCCTGAACAGGTCATGCACGTGTGCACATGCATTCCTACAATTTGGCTACAAGTTCAAATTGGAATTTCAGGCTTTTCTGTTGATGCACTTACCTGCGTGCCTGTTCTTTTGTGGATTCTATTGGTTCTTTTGAATTGGAACATGTTCTTGTATGTATGAAACTGTCTCAAATGCTCTTTAAAGGTCCAATAAAATGGTTCCACACATCTTTTGCTCTTTTTGGCTATTGCATAACTTGTGAAAGCTCAGTTAATGCTGTACCATGGTGTTTTGGAATTCTCTCTTAATTACATGTGAGCTTACATTGCTAACTGTTTATTTAGTGTGGTGAGTTTTCCAAGCTTAGTCACACTCGCATGTCCTGGTTGAACACACCTTCATCATTTTTTTTCCACCATCATTTTTGTCATTATCTTGTTTTAAATTTTTGTGCTAAGCATGCATCAATGCTCCAACGAATTCTCTGTCCTTTTGTCTTGAATCGATTTGTGGAAATCCTGGTTTGAGGAATAATATAAGAGATTTCTGTTGTCACTGCTCTTATTACATGTTGGCATTCCTAATGATTACCAATGGTTGGTGGGATATGGATAGCTTGTTTAAGGTTGTGACAATGCTGCTGTTGCCAGAAAAGGATACCTGCTGATCATGATAATTTTTTTTTGCAGTCTGTTGAAGGTATGAAAGTTTTCTGCCATGAATTGAAGCAAGTTTCAAATAACCCTGACAGTAGCGTTATTGAAGATCTTCTTAAGGAGACCGATAGATTAGTTTCATGCTTAGCAACGATGGTAATCAATACAAATTTTCGGTTGATAAGTAGTTGGTTACCTTCAACAAATTTAGATGCTTCTCTAACCATGTTCCTTGCAGGTCCCAGAAACTTTCAACGTCAGTTTTTCTGGGGGATCTTCAAGATCCTGCAAATATGTTCTAAATACGCTTATGCAGGTGCCTATTCGATCACGTATAAAAGGCTTTCACTTGGGAGAATAGATCACCACCATCCATTATTGTCAATCCATGCTAATTCATTTACATTGTTGTTGTTGCAGACCTTCCAAATTAAACGACTTGCTCATTCTGTGAGAGAAAGCACACTAGATAGCCTGATTACTGAGCTGTTACTTTGGCTTTTAGATGAGAGGGTTCCTTTAATGGATGAAGGCAGCCAATTGCTTAAAGCACTTAATGTTCTAATGCTAAAGATTTTGGTTTGTCTTTTTTACTTTGTATATTAAGCTGATTGTGTTTTGCAGTTATCCATTTTTTTAGTAACTGTATTCGTACATGACCAGGATAATGCTGAGCGGACATCATCCTTTGTTGTATTGATAAATTTGTTAAGACCCTTAGACCCCTCTAGATGGCCGTCTCCTGCATCACCTGAAGCACTTTCCAACAGAAATCAGAAGTTTTCAGACCTAGTTGTCAAGTGCTTGATCAAGTTAACCAAGGTAGATAACAATTATCTTTTGGCTAGAAAATTTTATTATCATTATTTTTATTTTTTTAATCCTAGCATAGGATTCTGCTTGATGCAAATTAGTGCACTTCTCCAGGTACTCCAGACAACAATATACGATGTTGATCTCGACCGTGTTCTTCATAGCCTTCATGTGTATTTGCAAGAGCTTGGAATGGAAGAGATACGGAAGAGGTATTATTAATGCTTGGAATTAGGGTTGGCGTAATGCATTTACTCAAGTTCAGATGAGTTGGCCTATCAGTTAAAACTTAGTAAAATTTGAGTCTATTTGAGTTTGCTTACCAACCTTGTATCTTGATTCTTGAATAGAACAATCGACAGACATTTTGAACGATTTATGAATAATGTTAATATCTTTTTATAACTTAAATCACTTTTACATACCTTATAAATGACAGGTATTATATTTACATACATTATACCCACACTATAAAAATCTAAATACATATGTTTATTCATTTATGGATTTTATTTCGAGTTTTCTATGAGTGGTCACTTAAGTCACAAGAAATCAAATTAATCTCAATTGAATTAAATTTGTGCAAGTATCGAGCAAGTTTTGATTTTGAACATAATTGCCAGCACTACTTGGAATGAGTTGACAGGTCTGTTTTATTTGCTTAGTTATTGTATGTGTGATCTATGCTTAGGGCTGGAGCTGATGACAAGCCATTACGTATGGTTAAAACTGTTCTGCACGAACTTGTCAAACTCCGTGAAACAGCTATCAAGGGTCACCTCTCTATGGTACCCATAGACACAGAGCCTCAACCAATTATTCTTGCCTACATTGACCTGAATCTACAGGTAACTTTATTGAGAAATCAAGTTAATTGTAATCAATAATGCATTCTAATTGAAACGCTGCGTACATTTATGTCCTGTCATCCCCATTCTGCAATACGCACTACTTGAATCTGGAAATTTGTTTACCGAAATCAGGTGTGCTGATCAATTCAATTTTGAATTGTTTCTTATCAGACTATTGCAGCGGCTAAATTGCTGACTCCATCTGGCACGGTAATACAAACACATTGGGGTGATGCTGGTACAAACAACACAGCAGCTGCAGCCCATTCTGCTGATGCTCAACTGAAGGTGCATTTACAGCTTAATAATGAATTGGGCAAAAAGCACCTTGGTCCCTACACTTTTAAGCTATTTGCAAATTCGATCATTTATCTTCCCAATTCACCATTTTAGTGCACACTTTTTGATACAACTAGCGATTTGGTCAGTTTGATTATTTCTATTAGATTTTTTTTTACTAAAAATGTAAATATTGTGGCTAAAATGCCGCCCTCCCTTCTTGGCATTTCCAATATAAGGGGTTACTGGAAAGGTTCAAAACAATAGTTTTATTAGCAACAGTGGGACTAAAGTGGTGGCTTAAAGAATGGAACTAAATTCAAGATAGTGCCAAAATATTGGAACCAAAATGCTTGTTTCCTTTATGAACTATTCCTTGTCTACTTACTACTGTGCTTATAAACATTTGTTAACTTGAATTTCTTTGATATAGTATATACTATGCTTATTATTATGAGGGTTTATTGTTCCTTTGTCTTATTTTTGATTTTCTTGATTATTATTTCAAGTATTGTTCATATATCTTTGGCATGAAAACAGCAAGAACTTGCTGCTATTTTCAAGAAAATTGGGGACAAACAAACATGTGCAATTGGTATGTATGAGCTGTACAGAATAACCCAGCTTTACCCTAAGGTAAGTTTCTAATATTTTATGATTTACTTTATTTTATTGATTAGGGCTTTAAACAAATTGTGCTTTCAATGAGCTGCTTGATACTCAACTCAATAATGGCTCGTTCATATTTGTTCTCCAAACTTAACGAATAAAGAACTATCTTGAACATATATTTTAACATATTAATATTTAGCTAGTTTATATTTGTAAACAATGCATATATTGATTGTGAATGTGCTCGTTTAGAGCTCAATTAGAGGCTCATTAATATACTTGATTAATATTATTTTTATTACTATAATATAATTCTAATAATATTACTCATTTAGTTTCGTCATCTACAAAGAACAAACTTTTTTTTAGTTATGGCCTTATGGGTAATCTAATTTAACAGCTGTTGAATTGTTTATAAATGAGCTTGACATTAACTCATTTAGATAAGTCAATAAATGTCTCATTGTGAAGCTTGATAGTTGGCTCAATAAGAAGCTCAATTGCTTGTTGCAAAGAAGCTGGAATAGAGCTCGAGCTTGAACAAGGTAGTTAGAAGCTCGGCCGGTTTACGACTAAGCTTGAATGATGAAATCTGAAGCGAGCATGACCATGGTCCTGTTTGGCCCAGTCCATTTAGAGTTCTTATACGGATTTACCTTGTTATTTGCCATGAACAATAGTTTAATCACAATCACATCATGCCTTAACTTGTAAACTATATTTTAGGTTGATATATTTGCTCAGCTCCAGAATGCAAGTGAAGCTTTTCGAACATACATACGAGATGGGTTGGCCCAGGTTATTCAGAAATAAGCCTAGCATCTTAATATGATTAAATAATGCTTTACTATGGCTTCAATATTTAATTAATTCAGTTTTCTATTGTGACAATCATGCAGATGGAGAAGAATGCGGCAGCTGGGAGAATGCCGGCTAACCTGCCAATATCAACGCCTCCCCCCTTGTCAATGAATGCTGCTTCTCCAAAATTTGGACCTCTCTCCCCTGTTCACCCAAAAGCTGTAAAGCCTGACAACTCTACTCTTCCAGCCTCGTGCGGCAGCGAAGTTGATTCGACTGTTGGTGAGGATCAGAATGATAGAATTTCATTAGGTTCTTTGCCTAATCCAACATATATTATCCACATGTACATCCACGCACGCATTAATGCACCACACCTTGGCATGTTGGTGCTCAAATTCAGAGATACATCATTAATGTTGAAATGCACACTCGCAATACACGCTTACCCAGCTCCAAATGGGCTCCGGAATGCCGAACCAGGAACTTGTGCATGAATTAATCATATAGGCCTCCAAATGTGTCAGGTCGACCCCAATTCCATAGATTCTTAGGTCAGATTAGGTTTCTGAACAGTTTAAAAACATGAACCATTTACTTAAATTCAATGCGTTCAGGTGATGTCAGATCTGTATGAAGAGAAAGTAGGAGAAGTAGAGGAGAAATAGAAGAAAATTAGAATGAGACTCGATCATCGGAAGTTTTAAGATACAAAGATATGAGACTCATTTATAGTCAACTTACCCCCAACTAATTTATAGAAAATCTAGGCTAATAAAAAAATAAATCCTAATTAATTATTTGTACTAGTCAAATTTTAAACTTGTTTAAATTTTTAATAATAATTATAACTATTTAAAATTTAAACAAACTATCATTATCTTATAAATTCAATTAAAAGAAATTCAAACTAAAACCAATCCTTCCTCATTTCTTTACACCTAAAATAGGTATGTCAAAGGTCTTTTGTACTTTTAGGTGGATCACCATCATTGGATTGTTGGATTGTGATCTAATGATCCATAATTTATTTGGGAGATTCATGTTACATTATTCCAGACCCTTGGTTTGTACTTCGGATAGGGGTTGGAACAGCCCTAATCTTTATTCTAACACAGACCCGAATCAAACATGTTTTTGATTGGATTCAGACCTAGATGTTCTGTATTGTATCGACCTAGCACTTTCGGCTGACTAATGCAAGCAACATTTTTGACATCAAAATTAGGTGCAGGTGTAGGATTCTCCACGGGTGCTGCATTGGATGCTATAAGAGAAAGGATGAAGAGTATTCAGGCAGCTGCCGCTGCAGCCACCGCAGAGGTTGGAGCCCGGCCATTGGTGGCCATCAGCAGTAACATGCAGCATGGATCCGAATTAGCAGATGGGGAAGCTCCGGCGCTGACTAGCATTCTTCCCCCGGATGAGCAGGCATTATCTGGACTCCAAGCCCGGATGGAACGGCTGAAGAGCGGTGGATCCTTGGAGCCTCTTTAATGAGCTGAGAAATTTGATTTTTTATTTAAAAAACATTGTTTTTGTAGGTTATATTTTTGTATAGATGAAAAACTGAGGGGTCATAGTTGAGAACTTATAGTTGGTTGTTGAGGAGATTGTGTGGCGAGTGGATGATCTCGTCCACCGGTATTACACTGTTGTTTACATATCTATATCATATGTATGATCAAAAGGTTCATTCAAAAACCAAACTTTTGCCGTGATGAGTGATTGTTCTATGTTCCCTCAAAAAATAATCTTATTACTCATTTAGTTATCAAAAGATGAATATTTGGCACCCAAAAAAATAAATAATATTTACATGTCACCTTCAATGATGATATTTATCATTCATGATAGATGTATTAATTATTTTTTTTTTTCTTACTTGAAGTGATGGGTGTTAATATATTTTTTTAAGTGATAGATATAAATATTTATTTATAAAAATTAATCGAGTAATTTGAGTCTCTCGGGTGATATATTGAATCTTTAATCTTTTAATTGCCAATAAATATACACTCTGGAATAGTGAGTTTTGTATGTTATATGCTTCTTTGTTATATGTTTTTAATCTCGGATTTGGACATTTGAACATTTCTACGGCTGGTTGGAGGTGAAATTTGAAAGATTGTAGAGGTTTTTGCAATTTTTCATGACTGTAGTCACAAATAGAATAACTTTTAAAAAGATTTTTTTGATTATGTATCTCATAAAAGATATTGAATTTAAGTGTTGAGGGATTTTGTTATATTTACAAATTTATAGTGATTTGTAGGTAATTATGAATAATTTAGTGAGAAATTACATGAATATGCATAATTTCTCCTTTTGATAGTTTTTTTAAATATGTAATTACAAGGGTGGACATTTTAACCGGTCCAGTTAAGCCACCTGGTACAAACCGGTTTAACGAACCGTTAAACCGGTTTTCTGATTTCCACTGGCCTGCGTGAACCAATCTACGAAGTGCGAACGTTCCCGCTTCCCCGGCCGCCCTTGATCAACCTTCCGTCTTCTCCGTTCTCGTTCCCCTCGGTCGGAAGCTCGAAGACGTCTCTCATGGCCCTGGTACGCTATTCACCTCTTCTTCCTCCTTTTCGTCCTCCTCTTCCTCATACATCTCGCCCTTTCTCTTTTTCTCGGATTCTTATGCGCGAAACCAAGAAATCTTTGGTTGAGCTGTTCTATTGATTTTCATCAAGATCTCGCGCTTGTGCTTGGTTGTTTCCGTGATTGTGCTTCATTCTTCTATCACATGCTTCAAAAGAATGGTTGATTTGACTGGATCATCGCGAACTAGCGTCCATTGCTGCGGCTTTCGCATTTTCTAAGATGTAGGAATTGGTGCAATTCTGTGTTTTTATGCTGCAGTAATTGGAGATTTCTGTGCATATGGATCGATAGTGTGGAAGAGGATTTCTGCTCGGGTCATTGAGAAAAAGAAATGGCCAACGCTCGCTCACTTTTGCATAGGTAGGCACTAGATGCGCTCTATTTCTGATGCCTAGTTCCTGTTTTTCCTGACTTCTACGTTCTTTTACCTCTGGAGGTTGGAGAAAAGTGAATGCTTTGATGAGCCGTGTGTTAAGCTCATAGTCATATTTTACTTGCTTGCAACTTGATTTTCTGCAATAAGAAGAGCAATAATGAAATGAAGATTTTGAACCGGTTTAAATCTATTTCAGATCACGCTTCAACTGAGTATTTTACACCTGTATTCAGTGTTTAGCGAGGTTATTATAGGTTTTGCAGCACTATTTTGATATTATACAACATGAATGCTTTTAGATTGTTAAACAGAATGAATACATTTTTAAGCATAGTTGATATCATATTCTGTATCCTTATTACGCCTGTTTCTAATACTAGTTCTAGATCCAATATAATTCTGAGTCAGACCTAACTTAATGCATGGTTCCACTTTGCAATTAAGTTCTAATCATTCTTTTCAGGATCATCCTCTCTATGATATGTGATTTATTTGACCCAGATCATCATACATAGTTGGTGTCATATAACTGTATCCTTTTTGTCCATCCTGTTTGTTTTGACTATTATTTCTCTAGCTGATATTGATAGAGTCAGGCATGGAGATACTCTGCTTTCAGTCATCTGTATATGAGAAGCACAGAGAAAGCTAATCTTTACCATTGTTGAGTTCTTTATGAAGAATCTGGCTTGTCTGTGACAGTAGTCTCAAAGTGGTGGTTCTAAATCTCATTAGATTGCTTCCCCCCCTAGAAATGTAACAGTTGGTTTGGAATTTAATGCACAGTATTTATATTTCATATTGAAGTAGATTCTGTATTTTGCATGGCTATTGATCATTTTTCAGAGCAAAAGCTCTGTTTTCGTTAACTAATTACTAAATTTTGATACTAATTTTCCTTGTGTAGTTTGGTTCGTGCACGCAGTTCCTTGCTATATGGAAGCAATCATGCTACTTCTGCTAGGTAAAAGACCGATGGATTTCTACTGAAGATTCATATTCGTTCAATTGTTGTACCAGTCCTATGGTTTCGAAGCAGTCTCTTACATTTAATTTTGTTAGAATGTTGCTTAAAGTTTTTCGTCCATAAAATCTTTACATTTGACAAGTGTGACTACACGCATACATTCTTTTATTAGTTATATGTGTTACTCTAGCGGCTTGATCGAACCAAGCCTCTGCAATTTCAGAATCACCTTGTAGAATGGCCTGTTCTCCCCGGTCGGAGTTATCTTCTGCCCAACTGTCTCATGAGGTTGTTTGGAAAATTATATGATATCATCTCTAATTTTGATGACTGCCACACATTTTTTGAAAGTTTGTAAGTTTAAAATTTTCAATTTTTTAAAAAATTTGTGCGCTGGATGTCCTCGAAATTAGTCATACTCTATAGCATAGTTACTATGAAGTTGTCCATGTGTAAAATATTTATATGTGCATGTGTGTGCATACATAGTTGCCAAAGTTTTTTTTTATGTTCTTTCATTTTAATGTAACTAAGACTACGTAAAATTAAGGGTAAAATGCACTTATGCAAGATCTGGTATGACATCTAGAGTGAGGTGAATAAATATTATTTAAAAATTTAAATTTAATTTACTTTAATATAATTAGATTAGTGCAAATATTTCGAGAACACTAATAATTTGAGAATTAAACACAAGCAAAAGTAAATAGTAAATATAAGGGAGTACAGGAAATCACAACCACAATGAATATACAATATAACGTGGTTCTACTTAAATCCGAGCCTATGTCTGTCCCAATCTAATCCAAAACAAACCACTATAACAAATAAATCCTTTCGTGTAAAGAGGAGAACTTAGGGAACTGGGATCTTATTAGCCTTAACGGCTGTAGCAACCCTTCTGTGTCCCATTAAGATCCCTCACCCCACAGTGGATTAAGGTGAACTTTGATGGCTCCATTAAACAGAACAGTGCGGCAGGCGCGGGTGGGGTGGTGCGGGATCACCACGACAACTTTCTCATAGCGGCAGGCTTCAAGCTCTACACCGACACAGTCTTCACAGTAGAAGCTACAGGAGCACTCATAGCGATGACAGCCGCCCGTGAATGAGCAAACATGGTAGACGAGATTTAGATAGAGGACGATTCAGCCATCACCATTGATGAGTTTCACCGGACTGCTAGAGGACACTCTCCAGACAGGACCATAGTTTAGATCTCCTACCTTCTTTTCACCTTTAAGGCGTTTAGGATATCTCTTGTATACAGAGCTGCAAAAAAAGTGACAGATTTTGTAGCTTCTTTTTTCTCCTTAAATGATGTCGAATGACGTAGGGGCATGTCCTTCCCATCCATTTTTTGTGCGATTCTCGATGAGGATCGAACCTTTTGTACCTTATGTATCTTGTTTTACTGTTATAGTATTATAGGCTACGGCTGAATTTCGAGAAGAATGGATAAAGTTTTGAGCATTTTAATCACTTTTGATTAATCTCCACTAATTATTTTTTTATCTCTTGAGTGCTAGAGAAATGAGTGGGGCTGTTGAGAGCAATAAATGAAGTCAAAGAGTCAAGAGGGAGGCCATAATATTCTCCACTTCCTTAAATAGTCTATATATGCTTTATCGGTTAAAAAAAATGTGTTAAGCATCCCCTAATCAATCGAGTTTGATGGTCGATCAAAATT
Source organism: Apostasia ramifera (assembly GCA_019297695.1). NCBI lineage: Eukaryota > Viridiplantae > Streptophyta > Magnoliopsida > Asparagales > Orchidaceae > Apostasia > Apostasia ramifera. The sequence continues at coordinate 47,413 of JAEMOT010003875.1, read as the reverse complement.
GATCAAATAATCAATTAAAGATTTAGTCGTTATAGCCCAACAATTATAATTTTTGATTATCTTAATCTATCAACTGATCAATCAAATGGGATCAACTACTCCAACTAGCATCTTGTCTTTGATATATCAAAGGATTGACTACTCAAAATAGCATCCTTTCTTTGATCGATCAAGGATCATGATCAATCACTTGATCAATCAAATAATAGAAAACTGCCAACTCAAGTTTGAGACTTTTGAATTGATTGAAACCAAACCCAATCAACCAAATCTTGATTAATCACAACTCTATTGGGTTTTTAAGTGCTAAAAACACCATCCAATCCTATTCTAACATTCATGGTCAATATCACAATAAAACTAGTTGTCAGATAACATCAATGATTAAAAATTTAAAGACAGATAGCTTGATCTAAAATCCTTGGTTGTTCCATCACTTCATCGATGTGAATTAATCTTCATCCCAAGGTATGATGATGAAGTACCAATGCATATCTTAATACACTCAACTTGATTGCAATTAACATAATCTTAATAACCCTACGATCAAAACACTTAACAAAATCATTAATGTATTTTTTTTGAATTGTAAATCATTAGTAGATTGTTAACTTAAATAGTCTGTTGAACATCAAAATTAATCTACCACAAGGGATGAACCAACACTTTAGTCCCTTGATTTTGAGAAACTCCAATTTGGTTCTACATTTAAAGTTTGTTAGCATTTAGGTCCCTATAATGGAAATATGTACAGTTTTTTGTCAGTTAATTGGTCAAAAAACAGATTTACCCTTGTTGACCATTATAAAAGATGTCTACCACTTTTCCTCAATCACTTGTAATGATCAACTTGGGAGAATGGTAAAACAATTAAAATTTGAGTGCTGGACCAGTAAATTGACAGAAATGAATAAATAAGCAAAATAAATAAATAAATCTATACATAAATCTCTCTCTCTCTCTCTCTCTCTCTCTATATATATATATAT
>JAEMOT010003875.1:30426-45991 GCA_019297695.1 Apostasia ramifera | reverse complement strand
ATATATATATATATATATATATATATATATATGTATGTATGTATGTGTAATAGCTTTGTATTGTGACTACAAACATTTTGTCAAAGATACTTGTTTTTATTTTAGGCATTCAGTATTCTTGTCTACAAATGGAATTTACAGAGGTCCCTCAATTTACAAGGTTAGCCCAATCATATTTCCTTACTTTAGCTGGTAAACTTCCCATTGCTAATATTAGTTGTATGATGCAGTTAATACCTGGTGCTCGATGTATCTCATATACAGGTAATTTCACATCCATGTCCTATCTTTTTCTCTTGAAAGCCATAAGCATGTTGCACGTATTATGATAGTGTTTATTCATATGATTTCTAATTTGGTGTTTTGATGGAATACTTATCTTGTACAACTAATGTTCTGCATACATGAACTTCAAAAGGATTCCATCGGTGTTTACAGCACAGTTGTTTTGAGCAATTGCCTAACAAAAATATTATCCAATGTACCTGAAAATTGAATTGAAGAAATCATCACAAACGATCTGTTTGGTGAGATGACTAAATTTTGGCAAATTTTGTTATGTATAGTAAATGTGTTGGATGTGAAATAACATTGATTTGGTATATTAGATTTTGTGTAAGATATGATAAAGTTGATAGTCCTGTGTTCTGGCATGTTATGAACTAAACTGTTTTTCAGTTAACTTGTTTGTGGTAGTTATGATAGTTATTTTTGCATACACATCATTTATATTCAGTTAGTTGTGATAGTTAAAGGGTCATAGCTTGTAAAAGTAATCAGATTTCTTGCATTTTGCATTGTAGGAAATTCTATCAAAATAATGTGAGTTCTTCATATTTGGCATCTTTATAGTCTGTTTGTTTGTAAGGTTAAATTTAACAAGGTTAAAATTAAACTTGGATAGAGATTTTTTTATTAAAAGTTGTGAATGATGTGAAATAAAGTTAGTTATTATGTTGGGATATGTGAGGGATGTAATATAAAGTTAATTATTATGTTGGGATATGTGAGGGATGTGATATAAGTTAGTTATTATTTTAGTAATGTATGTAGGATATGAAATAAAGTTAATTTTTAATATTAAATTTTATGTATGATGTGATATGCCAAGTTAAAATTAAACCAGGTTAATTTTTAATTTCAAAACAAACGGGGCTTATATGTTATGACAAGATAGTGAAACGCTTCACTTGAAGGAAATAATGTTATGGAAAGAGAAGAGCGGCTAACTTAAAATGTTGGACATGAAAGGTAACTTTTTATGTGCTTTTTAAAAAGTTGGAATGAAGGTTTGAAAAGAAAGATTACAATGAGCAATTATAACTTTAATACTAGAATATGTACATAAGAAATGAAAAACATACATGTTCATCTGAGTAATTGTAATACTCCTCATTGTCACAGTTATGATGTGCTCATGCTTAGAAATCTTGGCCATATTTATTCCTTCCAATGCTTCTGATATTCCTATTGTCTTTTTTTTTCTTGCTTCTGCTTTCTCCATGGGGTATTATGGACTTTCCTAAGAGCTTCTCCCAAAACCTCTGTGAAATCTATTCATCATTTTTTTGAATAGATAGTGGTAGAAACTAAAAAACCTGATTGGCTTTAGAAGGCTTCTCTTCGAGCTATATTGGCATGGTTTGTTAAAACATATTTAAAAGTTACACTTCCTTCAACCTGGGATCTCTGCTTACGCTCTAATGAAATATTACACTTATACAAGATGATATCCTTCAGTAAAATATCATCTCTAGACTCAGAGTTTGGAACATTAAACTTTTTTGTGATATTTCTTCATAAAAAAATATAAGCCAATGGGCATTTTTCGTTCAAGTTTTGATGAAATCTGTTTCTTAATTCATTAATAAATGTAGGACCTACTTCCCACATTGTGGTGGAAATGCCAGCATTGTCTCCAACAATGGTGAGAATAATTTGACAACTTTACTAGCTTATGGCAACATCTCTTAAAATTTTCTACTCTATAATTGGTTATTGACCATGCCATTCATGTTTCCAGGATCAAGGAAACATAACAAAGTGGAGGAAGAAAGAAGGGGATAAGGTCAGATATATAAATTTGATGTTTTTCATAAAGTTAGCACCCGGAAACAATGGGAAACTACTTTGGTCTCATTGTAAATACATTTGCCTCTATCAATCAGTTATTTATTCAATTTTCTCAACTGACAGATTGATGTGGGAGATGTTATATGTGAAATAGAGACAGACAAAGCAACTTTAGAATTTGAATGCCTGGAGGAGGGGTAAGAAACTTTTAGCATATGATCTAGTCGTCACCCCATTTAAAGAGATTAAATTAATACATTTAGCAAGCATGGTTTCAAGAATCTTCGTAAGGTCCAATTATTTCAACTGTTCTGAAAATAAGCAATATCTAGACTGTCTCATATGACAGTTACATGGGTTTGAATTTGGGAAACAGGTTCTCTGCCATGCAATGGTCAGGATGTGACAAGTACCATAAACTGATAAATAAAGGATAAATTTTTAGGCTTTCATCAGAATTAAGCAACTCTTTTGTGATACCATGTTTGTCTGCTTTAACCATTGAATTTAATGAGTGATGCTAACAAGTAACAACTTTCCTATATTATAATTTGTGGTGCATTTAATAAAATTTCTTTGCATTTTTTGAAAATGTGGCGTAGGCCTTTATATTATAACAACAAACTATTGTATGAGTGTATCAAGTTATATCCTCTTCGAGAATTGTACAAAAATCATTGGGAGGGGCATATCCCTCACCCAAGCAAAGTCTTCTTGTGTTGCTAGGTGTGTTATGTAATTAGAAGTACTATTTACATTTCTATTAATGTGTGTAATTTTACAAGTATCAAACAAAGAAAGAAATGCTATAATGTGCCCCACCACACTGTCATACTATCGGTTCTGCCTATACCTGCTTCCTTTTCAAGTATCAAAATTTCTCTGCTTTTGATGCAAACCATGTGGTATATTTTGTACAGCTATTTAGCCAAGATATTAGCTCCTGAAGGTTCAAAGGATGTGCGTGTTGGGCAACCCATTGCAATTACGGTACTTGTTCATATCCTTCTCAACTTTGATCTTGTGCATTTTAGTATGCATACCTGCTTTATTTTCTATTGGTTTGGAAGCAAATTAGTGATTATCTTGGGTTAACAGTATTTTAAGGTTGAAGCTTCCAAATTAGTAATTATGTTGGGTTTACAATATTTAAGGTTGAAGATCCAAATGAAATTAAAGATATACCTGCTGATATATCTAGCAAAGCTGAGGTTAAAGTTGAAAAATCAGATCATGCTGTGGAATCCAAAAAGCAGAAGGAAAGCCACCATATCTCGAAGATTATTAGAATAAGCCCATCAGCAAAGCTGCTTATAGCTGAGCATGGAATTGATGCTTCTTCTCTGAAGCCATCTGGCCCTCGGGGTACACTTTTGAAAGGTGATGTACTATCGGTTATTAAGTTTGGAGGATATTCTCGACAAACGAAAGAGCAGACTTCAAAGTCAGCACATTCTGTCCAAGAAACTACCTCTCCACATGATCCATCGGGATTCCCTTCTCATGCAGCAGATGCTTATGAAGATTTGCCAAATAGCCAAATACGTAAGGCAAGTTGTTTTCTTCCATTTAAATTATAATCCTTCTGTAGCGGTTCCAAAGAAATTCGCATTCTTATTCCCAATTTAAGTTATTTGAAGAGGCTACAGGAATAGCAATCTATGAGCTTTCTGTGAAAGCTGCCTGGTGCATGCAGCTTGTTAAAAGTAAAAAATGATATATATATATATATTGAATTGAATTTGTAGCGAGACTCCTTAATAGTTGCTGTTTTTTTATATTTTTCCCATTGACTACATCAAAAAACTTTGTTGGACATTCATGAATATTTGTCAAATATTAAGCTGAAAATGAAGTTCTCTTTAAAGCATTTTTTTTGGAGATACTTGAAGTATAACATACGTACTTGCAAGTGCCAACTGATCCTCCACAACCCTCCATGTAATTGTAGTTAAATTAGAGACATGGTGTGCGAAGTATAAGACATTTGAATGGGGCACTTCTTCATTTCTACAACTAAATTTATGTTATCAACTGAAATAAATGTCTGTTGCAATTGATGTTAAATTCATAAATGATATTTGAATATAAAAGCTATTTTTGTGCTATATTTGAGAGAGAAAATTTTCATTATTTCAGATTCTTTAAAATGATATTTGGATATAAAGTAATGCTACACATCCTGACCCTAAATTTGAATCCAATTAAGATTTCTATGTGATAATAATATCGTGTAAACAAAAAATTTACTTTTCTGTGTGAGCAAGTTTTACTTTTAGATAGTTGATGTAATATGTGGAGTAAAAAAAAATTCTTCTCATGGCAAACAATATGATAGATCCTTAGGATAAATAACTTTGACCTTCCTAAAACTATATCATCCACATTTTACTTCACATGGTATGTCATATCATCTACTATTGAGCCCAACAATCTTTATATAAAGGCTCAGTGTATAATTTGTAACTTACGAAGGCAATATATAATATTTTTTCCTGATTCAAATGTCAATTCTCATGGGAATCTATTGTTGGCAATGCTTTTTTTTTTTTTTTGAAATTGGTATGCAATGCTAATTAAGTTGCTGCAAGAGTAACTTCAGTGCTTCACTAAGGAATCTTTAAGGGAATTGGAAATGATTTTTCTAACCAGAATATGCCAATTGTTTTAATATATTGGTCCTTATCATTCAATAATTATCTTTAGCGGTGTGCAAGTCTCTATTTAGTTGCCTATCTATGATTTGCAGGTGATAGCAAAAAGATTGCTGGAATCAAAACAAAGCACCCCTCATTTTTATTTGTCATCAGGTTTTTCCTCTTTCATTAAGTATAATGTTGCTTGTACTTTTATATTACCTTGTTGTCATGGTATTAGTGGCCTGAACGCAGATGTTACGATGGATAACATACTAGCCTTCAGGAATGAGCTAAAAGGTATGTAGCTTAACATCGTTTGACTATTTAATTTTTTTGAAATTTGACAATGATTTATTTTCCATTGGTGATCTTTTGTGCATTTGTATTGATCTTGCAGAACAGCATGATGTCAAGGTTTCAGTAAATGACATTGTCATTAAAGTTGTTGCACTTGCACTGAGAAATGTACCTGAAGCAAATGGTAAGGTTCTAAACTGTTTATGTTGAGAAATTATTAATTAATTATTATGTTTAGCTTCTTGAAGCTGTCTAATAAAAAAATTAAATTTGAGAGATTTGAGATGCAATTTCACCATTGTGTAAATTGAATTGTATATTATGTATTCCTGTTTTTGGTAAGTTTGGAAATCAACACAACAGTTGGGCGATTGATAATTAAAATGATAAACAAACCTGTAGTTATGTTTGCATTTTAGATTTATTTGAAACTGCTAAGAGATGCCCTTTCTGGCAAACCTGATGAGTATCAGTTATGAAACATCGAAAGATATTCCTACTTTCTTTTTAGGAAAAGCGTTACTACTTTGAGGTATGGTTTATAGGGAATATGATGTGATATGCTATACGTCAATGTTATCATTCATAAATCATAATTAGTACTCCTAGAAGCAAATTTGTGTTATTTTGTAACAGCTGCCTCAACTACATGTGCGTACGCTCTACTCATCAATTTGTTGGTAGAATTGCATCTGCTTTATGCCTTTACCAGTGTTTTTGTTTTGATGTTTTTATTCAAAACACTTGGTGTAAATGTATGCTTAACGTGGTGTAAGACTTTTATGCTAGTTTTCTTATATATGTAAATTCTTGTCTCATTCTGACTTCATTCAGCATTATGCTCAGTCTTGTCTTCTACCTTTTTCTTCACTTGTATCTTTATGTTTCTCTTTTTTCGTTATCTGGAAATGCTTATATATCCATCTTATGACTAGCAATTATTGTTAGACTGTTCATAGTTCATTGTTGGTTAGCTTTTTATCTATTTAACTTTTGTTTGGGCAGCCTACTGGAATGAAGAAAAGGGTGAAGCCACCCTATGCAGCTCCATTGACATATCAATTGCCGTAGCTACAGAGAAGGTACCCCTTTTCCGTTTTCAACTGAAAGATCTGACATTGTATGCAAGTTTGACGGACTCTATCTAAAGTGTAGGGCTTAATGACTCCAATAATAAGGAATGCAGATCAGAAGACATTGTCTGCAATATCCTCAGAGGTTATGTTTTCAGAACTGTAGTTTAATTTCTCTTGTTTGTACTAGCTGCTTATTTGTGTAATTGGAATTAGCCTGGGGGATTTATAATTAACCTTCAAAATCATGAAATTGTCATTGTACATATTCAAAACACACAAATCTTTAACTTTCCGTAATCCCGGTGATGGTTATTCCTATAGTTGAGTTACATGTAACTATGATTATAGAAGAGGTTTGACCATCCATAGATCTAAAAAATGTAAATATATGACATGTTAAACCTGAATACTTACATTAAACATTTTTTTGAAAAAGAATGTGCTAACAACATTGAATCTGTATGTTGAAATTGAAAATTATACAAAAAACTTATGATAAAATCTCAAGAGAAGTATTTTAGAGAGTTTAAAAGAAAAAAATAGTCTGTATTGCTTACATTCATGTTATTAAGGGTATGTACAAGGAAGCTATTATTTATGTTTAGACACAAGAGAGTTTAACTAAGAATTTCTTTATTACAATTGGATTATACTAATAGTTTTAAGTTCACATTTCTCCACTTTGATTTTAGATGTCCTGACTAGACACACTCAAAAAAATATACTTTGGTGTATACTTTTCATATATGATATTCTTAATGATATGGCTATCTAAAATTAAATATATGGAGTGTAAGTTTAGTCGAGATGGAAGCACTTGTATTGGAGAGGTGACAATTGATAATCAAGTTATCAGGAAGAGTGAGCAGTTTAGATACTTTAAACTAATTATACAAAATACCAATAAAATAGATAATGATGATATTAGCAGGATGGATTAAGTAGAAGATGCATTTAATGTGTTATGTGATAGAAAATTCTCTTTAAAACTCAAAGGTAAATTTTATAGTATGATAGTAAAATTAATGATATTATCTGGTTTGAATGTTGGCTTATAAAGCAGAAACATGCAAATAAAATAAGTGTCATAGAGCTGAGGATGCTGAGGTAGATGAGTGGGTATATATAAAAGGATAGATTGGGAAATAACTATATCTGTGAGAAGGTTGGAGTAGCCTTAATTGCTAATAAGCTTTCAAAGAGTTGACTTAGATAGTTTGACATATAGATAGTAAGTTGATTGAATCTTTAGTAAGGAGAGTTGCGTTATTAGATCTTATTCATTTTAAAAAAGAAGATAAAAAAAGACATGGCAATAAACTATAAGAAATAATCTTGTCTAAATGAGAAATCATTTGATAGCCGATATCTAGTGAAATAAAATCTTGATGGTTATAATGTTGTTGAAATTGAAAGTTTTATGCATTTTGAGTGTGTTCAATGTAATTTCTAAAAAATATATATTATCATAGGTTAAACTCAAATGTTTACGTCAAACAATTTTTTATAAAAATGTGCTAACATTTAACCTTTATGTTGAAATTGGAAATTTTTACATAAAGTGTGTTTGCTGCAAGTTCTATCAATAAGCAAGATTACTGTGTCATTTCTGTATCTTCCTTCAAAATTTTGGATTGTGCGAAGTGGTTACCTAGTGCATGTGCTATTATGAGTTCTATAAGTATTCACATGCACAAACTTTTTCCAGCATAGCATGGATTCAAACTCATAAATTACTCTACTTCATAATAAAACAGTCTAATTTATGTGCCAAGTGTTGTCTTCCAGTTTATATGCATCTTTTTACTTTTAGATATAAAGTCTGTATACTGAACTCGCTCTTTAACTTTGAAGATTTTTGTGAAGCCTATAACTTATTGTCGGTGCCTATCTTCAGGTTAAAGAATTAGCTGAGAAGGCACGCAATGGAAAGCTTAAACCAGAGCAGTTTCAAGGTGGCACTTTCAGGTGTGTGCGCTCTGTAGTTAAACGTTCCAAAGACACATACGTTCCCTTAGATATTTCCAAGTTATTTTTCATGCTTATTCTTTTTCTATTTTCTCGTGCAGCATCTCAAATCTTGGAATGTATCCTGTTGACCATTTCTGTGCAATTATAAATCCTCCACAGGTTAGGTCTGCGTCCACTTTTTTTCCATCATTATAGCTACATCTACCCTCCCCTTTTTTCTTTTTCTTTTCTCCGATGCCTTATTTGGTTTAAGTCTAAAATATTCGCAAGAAATTTTTAATTTTTATTTCATGTCACCAAACCTCAATTTAAAAAAAATCAATTTTATGGAAGTCTTCTTTTGTAAAATTAAAAAACATTAACTTCATTCATGGCATTTAAATTTATTTTATATTTAACACAATTTTTAATAAGAAAAATCAACCTCTTTTCAAATCTTATTACAAATCTCAATATGCCACTTTATTTCACAATACATATATATATAATTATATATTTTCTCTTTATAACTCAAAAATATTCAAAAATATTCTTCCAACCAAAAGAGGTGGAGAGGTGAGACTAGCTCTTCGAATGTCTAAGCAATTTAATACTTAGGGGATATTTGATTCGGTGCTATCTTGATGTTATATCATGTTATCTAGAGGTTATTTTTTGATTGACAATTCTATAATTTTTTAGAAGGTTTTCTAAATATGTCGTCAAACCAAACAATTATTTTTTCTAGATAACACGACATAGCATCAAAATAATATTGAACCAAATGTCCTTTTAATCAACTTGTTGTCGGTTACCATCTCCTTTATCCTCTACCATCATCATGCATTTTCATATTTAGTTTTCTTTAAAATTACATTTTCATGTGCAAGAATTAGCAACCATAAGCTTCCTTCCTGTCAGCATCTTATTGTCTTTTTGTAGATTACTTGTTCGTTAAAATTGGATTTTCAAATGTTCTAATGTTCTTAAATCCATGGTAGGCATGTATTCTCGCCGTCGGTCGAGGTAACAATGTTGTTGAGCCGATAACCGGCAGTGATGGTAAGCGCGACCCCCCCCCCCCTCACATGGACCATCCACTGTTCCCTTTGTTTCCTTTGGCATTAGATAGATATCCTTTTCCACTTCTCAGGAGTAGAGAAGCCCGCTGTGGTGACAAAGATGAGCTTAAAATTATCTGCTGATAATCGTGTCATTGATACTCATATTGGAGGTAATTTCTGATAATCTGCTGATAATCCTTTCCTTTTATCAAAGTGCTAATAAATACTTGCTCTATTTTGCAGGCAAGTTTTTTGCAGATCTGTCATCAATCTTTAGTGATTTGAGAAGATTACTCCTGTGAGATGTTAGCAAAGGTGATTAATATTCACAGCTCCTTTTTCAATTTTATCAAGTTTATTATTTTATGTGCTATATATATATATATATATATATATCTGCATGTAATAATGTTCTTAACTATTTAACAATTTCTGTTGTCAAAGAAAAGGCTGAAGAAAATTCTTTGAGAAAGAAAGCATTAGGTAATTCTTTCATAATTCATAATGTCTCTATTTGATTTCTTAAAAACAATCGTAATTAATTAATTGATTAATTTACAAAAGAAATCAAAATATTGGAAAAATAATCACTTTAAGGAGTAGCGTCTGAACGACCTCTACGATGCTGTTAATAGCTGCTAGAACATTTTTTTTTTAAATCGTTATATACATATTACTATATAAGAATATATTTACTTATTAAAAAATATATTTTCACATATGTGTTATATAATTTTCAGTATTACAATGACATTTTGTCACTATTATTATCATTAAATCGTGCAAATCATGATTATCCGCTTCAATGTAAATCCAAGTATAGAGAAATGAAGACATTCAAGCCTGTTTTTTTATAAGTTTAAATTTAATAAGGTCAAAATTAAATTTAAATAGAGATATTTTTTTTATTAAAAGTTATGAATAATGTGAAATAAAATTATTATGTTGGGACATGTGAGAGATGTGATATAAAATTAGTTATTATATTGGATACGTGAAAGATGTGATATAAGTTAGTTATTATTTTAGTAATGTGTGTAAGATGTGAAATAAAATTAATTTTTAATATTAAATTTTATGTGATGTGATTTGTTTCGTTAAAATTAAATCATGTTAATTTTCAATGGCCAAATAAATGAGGCTTTGGTATTACACGGAACAGGGAGATGGTATTGTTGGCCCTTAGGCCTTCCCAAGAGGGGGGAATTGGAAATTAAAAAAAAAATTCGAATAAATTGCACTCAAGAACTCAACAGCAGGTAAAAGGCGTACACAGTCAAATATTTAAAATAGATGAGAAGTAAGTTAAAGCTACAGCAAAAATAAATTAAACAGAGTGCGAAAAGGCAGATTGATTGATTTTGCCAAATAGATCGGATGAACAGGAACAGTGTAGAAAGCAGAGAAGAAAAATCGGTTGATTTGAGCAAATAGACCAAAACAGCTATGTCACCACAAAAACAACTCAGAACAGAAAACGTGAGATATGATTTAGATAATGTATAAAATAGTTTTATTAAAGTAATTTGAGCTTATTTTTAAGTTAAAATCAGATTTAATAATTCTATGTATTGGCCAAATTTTACCATAAAAGAGAGGAGAGAAAAATACACAAGCGATTTATAGTGGTTCGGCTTCCCGCCTAGTCTACTCCCCACGCTCCTCAAGTGGGATTTTAATCCACTAACAAATCGGCTTTTTAACGGGAACCAAAGCCGAACAAATCCGATTACATTCTCACCGGCTTTTTCTAGGAACCAAAGCCGACCAAACCTTACATACGCACCGGCTTTTTCTAGGAACCAAAGCCGACAAAACCTACTTTGAATTTTTACACGGAAAAAATTCTAACCCACCTACTTTTTCACTTAATGGGAAAAACTAAACACCTCCACAAAAGGAGAGAACAAGAGAATGAAGTGATGCTAGTCTAGCTAGCTAACATTACAACTTGAGAGTAAGAATAAAAAACACAAGGAGCTCTATACGCGTAGAAATTAGCCAAGAGAGAAAACTCGTGAAAACCAAAAACGAGTTACCAACAACTTGTTTAAAAGAAATCGAAAGAAAGCTAAATCTTGAAGTGAGAAAAACGTTTTCAAGAATTTGGAATGCTTAAGTAAGAATATCTTCAAGTAAGAGCAAGAAAACTTCAAGAATGACTCGAATAATTTTTTTTTAAAACACAAGCTTGCCGATTTCAGAAAATCCAAGTGCAGGAAACAGAAATAGAAAACCTGAAATTGTTTGCCAGCAGAAAGAAAAATGCAGCTTCAGGTTTTGCTTGATTGCTAGCCAAAAGCTTCTCCAAATGATTGCTTCTTCAAGAGTGTATGCAGATTTTTGCTAGGGAAGAAGTTAAGGAACACTTAGAGCTTGAGAAGAGAGCTTAGAACACTTAGAAAAATTTTTGCAAGTGAATGTTGTGTTGTTCTACTGTTGGGACAGCAGGAGAAAAAATAGTTCAGCTGAAGGAAGAATGCCCTTAATTCAAACTAATCAATAAGAGGTTGTCATGTGTCCATGTTCTACCCAAAGACCAATGAGAGGAAGGCAAGAGGAGGGCATTTTGGACTTTTTCGGGCACAAAAAACAGAAATTAAAAATATCAGCTCCTGTCAGTTCCAATTTTATTTGGCCCATTCTTAAAAAAAAAAAAGAAAAGTTCCAGATATTCTGAAAACATGTTCCAGAAAATATGACAGCAAAAACAACAATATTGGAAAAAGAAAAAATTATAAAAATACTAAAGTATGCTTGCTTAGCATAAGGACAAATGAAAGGATGCCAAGTAGTATTATTGTGCCCTTAAAACATGCTAAAAAGGACCACTATATCTCAGCACAAGTACAAAATTTTGAGTAAAAAGATATGGGTTGAAAAACATCAACTCAATGTTTCTTTTTTTGAAAAAAGGACAAAATAGGAGAAAAAATAAGAGCTTTGTGGACTTTTCATAAATGACACATCACAAAGCTTTAAGAATATCAAATAAAACCTTTTAGCACAGCCAAAAATGGTGTAATAACGGTTAAAAGAAAATTTTGGGCGGGTCTGTCCAGGCCCAGCAGAATCAACCGATTGATTTGGTGAAATTGACCGGTTGTGCAGTTTTGGCTTAAAAGATGAGTAGTTTGAAAGATTTTTAGGCCACAAAAAAAATAGAATAAAATAACATTCTAGGCCTACTAATGCAAGAAAAAAGGAGAAAATATCTAGAAAAAAATGAGTAAAATTTCTTGGCAAACTAACGCATTTATATTAAGTCCTATGAAGTATAAGGAAAAACAAATGATGAGTTCCCCCTCATTTGGACTTGAGAATATTCATCTTCTAATGGACGATTAGCCTGTAAAAATATACTTAAAAGAGGATTAGTACTAAACCTAAAGTAATTGTAATTATTAAAATCAATGGGTTCAATAGATATTACTTTCAAGGGAATAGATATGTTAAGATGGTAGCAGTCAATGAAGGTAGACAGTGGAGCACATCTCCATATTTAGAAAATATAAGCTAAAAGGTATATTAGTAATTACAAAATCAAAATATATGATTTATTAGAGATTATAATTATTAAAATATTTGTAAGATATTAAATAGAATTTTTGCTAATAAATTTATTCCGAGTTAGTTACCCTAGTGTTTTTTCCTTTAACATAGCTAATTTTCATTAACTCTAACTCATTGCTCCCTTGAGTTAATATTTTCTTTTCTCTCTCTTCGTCTAATCTTGGGTTAAATTAATAAATAGTTAAATAAAATCTTTGAATAAGTTAAGAGGCAACACAATACAAGAATAATTCTTTTAATACTATTGAAATAGAATTACTTATAAGGTTAGTATAATCGAGCTAGCTTGTAGAGTTAGTAGAAAGATTCAAATGAAATTATCTCTTAAAAAAATATTATTATTATTATTGTGAAAATTAAAATCCTAAGCATAAATATCATCCAAATTCTTTAAATTGAGGGATTATATCAAGTCGTATATTCATAATTTCAAAATTTTTTAATAAAGTTGTTAAAGTTAATATTTTATTAAAAATTTTATGAAATAATATTTTAATTATAAAAAATTAAATATTTTATTATTAAAAATAAATATTATATATATATATTATATTAAAATATTATAGATTATAAATTTTATAGTATTTTTTAATAAAATTATCATATTCTTTAAATTCTGAACCTTAAAATCATAATTTATAATACAGAATATTACTAAATCATAAACTTTAAATCATAGACGTTAACTCTATGCTCAAAATATTGTTATTTTGTAAATTAATTATACATAAAATTTACTTTAAATTAATTCTAGTGAAATTAAAGTCTCTATTATAAATTTATAAATTATAAATAATAGAATAAAATATTCTTAAAAAAGTATAGTAATTTTTTTCAAAAATATCATATAAAATATGTAATTTTATAAAATTTTATTGTGATATATGTATATGTCACCTTCGACAGTAAAATACATAATTTTTCATAATTAAAGTGTTGTTCATATAAATTTTTCTATTTTATTTTAATTAGGACTTTTTTATAAATTAAAATTTTAAAATAAAAATTGACAAAAATACTCAATCTTTTCTCACTATTTTGTGAACCTGGCCCGTCGTGGCCACCACTGCCTCACCGACACCGCGCATCTTCTATCGCTTGTGTGCACTGGGGCTGCTCCTATATGCCAGCTCCCAATATAGGGCTAGGGGTGGCAATTTGTACTCGTACCCAATTAAACTGTCCCGACCCGTCCCTAATGGGATGGGTATGAGTACTAAAATTTTACCCGCGACCCACAACCCGCCCCGCCCCGTTATGAAATGGGCCAAGTACGGGTATGAATCAACTATACCCGCCCCGTCCCGCCCCGTTATGTATATATTTTTATTTATTTTTATGTAGGCCTATATAAAATTAAATAAAAAGAGTGCATTGAAAATAAAAAAAATATAAAGTCTTGCTTTCATAGTATAATATTCACTATATAGATACGATTTTTGCTGTTTTAAATAGTGTAAAATAATTTAATTTTTATTAATATTAGTGAGGAAATGGGGCGGGGCGGGGCGGGTACAGGTTTGTGAAAGCTAGAAGCAGAGCGGGGCGAAAACGGGTATAGAGCGGGTATGAGTAATGAATAATATATAGCGGGACGGGTATGAATATTTATAAATCCGACCCAAACTCGCCCTGTTGCCATTCCTATATAGGGCAATATTGGCAAAGGGAGAGAAGAGTGAGGATTTTTTTCATTTTATATTTTAAAATTTAATTTAAAAATAAATTTTATTAAAATTTATAAAAATAATTCAATTGAAATAAAATATCAACATCAAAATTTTATTAAAGATTTTTAAAATATTAAATCTACTTAATATTACCTCATAATCTCACAAACCTAAATGATATTTTCCCAGATCCAAAATACTCATTAATTTAACTTTAGTAAAGACATGAGCTTCACAATCGCAGAGTTATCTTAAAAATATTTACTTTCCCTTATCAATATTACAAGTATCAAGTATTATTGAAGATGTAATTCAATTTTATAATCATGTAATTTATATTCAAATAATTAATACAATCTAAATCATATAATTAAGATGCCGTATATATACACGAAATGAATACTGTTATGATACCAACTACGTTACTTACATTTTTCTTTTAAACTATAAACTATAAGAATATGTTATTTTAATTGAGATTTTACATCAAGTAACTAACTCGAGAATATAATTTCTCAAATTTTCATATCGGTATATCTGTCACGTAAAATTTCTAAGAACTATATGCATTCACCAACATATTTATATATATATCAACTTAATGCTTGATATAAGATATTATTTCTATTTATATATATATATATATATATATGAGATATTAAACTTATAATTTAACCCGAATCAATTAATCGTTTATTTAATTACTTATATGAAAGGGAAAACGTTGAAGATTGAAACTGAGATCTGGGAAGATTTATTTGGGTAACGTTCACCAATTTGCTCTAATTTTAATATATTAGGCCTTGTTTGTTTGGCCGTTAAAAATTAACTTGGTTTAATTTTAATCAGGTATATTACATCACACATAAAATTTAATATTAAAAATTAACTTTATTTCATATCTTATACGCAATACTAAAATAATAACTAACTTATATCACATCTCTTATATATTCTAACATAATAACTAACTATATCACATCTCTCACATGTCTCAATATAATAACTAACTTTATTTCACCTCATTTATAATTTTTAATAAAACAATATGAGCAAATTTCACCCAGGTCCCTGAGTTTAAGGGTTATTATCATACAAGTCCACATTTTTAAAATTTATCATCAGGGTCCCTAGGTTTTCAAAAAAATCATCTGGGTCCCTTTTTTATTTTTTTATTATTAAAAAATAAAAAAATTACCATTATACCCTTACCCTCCCTCTCT
>JAEMOT010003875.1:0-27705 GCA_019297695.1 Apostasia ramifera | reverse complement strand
TATATATATATATATATATATATATATATATTTTATTGTAATATATTTAAATATTTCTGTGATACACTGAAGGGTCAGTTCGTGCTTGGGCGGGACCCGTCGGCTTTGGACGCCTATCCTCGTCGCTCACAGTTCTTCTCGCGAAACCTCTAAAACCCATTTCCCTCTTCCTCGTTCCCTCTTCTTCTCCTCTCCATCGATTAGCCGGCGACTGCAGCGTCTTGCACTGAAGAGCCAAACCTCGTAAGCTCTCTCGTCCTTCCAGGTCGATTCTCTGCCTGCCTCCCCCTCTCATCTATCGCATTTCGCATTATCGCTGCCGATCCCTCTCGTTCTAGGGTTTTCTTCCTATCGCCTGTCGGTTAACTGATGTTTGAATCTTGGATGCTATTCTATGCTTGGTGATGGCCCCGTGCGCCTTCTTTCATCTTCGACGGATCGCGGGAGAGACGATTCTGGATGGAAATCACGTGTTTCTTGCCTATGAATATCGCAAGAAGTATTGGTTGAGTTTTCTATTAATAGAAGGGCTCTTGCGTCTTCTTGTATGTAATTGAGTGGACTAATAAGAAGGCATGCCACTTCAATGGGTCTTTTGAAGCTTTAGTTCAGTCTCATTCGTATCTTCTTTAGTCTTATATATATAATAGTAGCCACCATTATTTCACTGGAAAATAGCTTGTTATATTATTCTTTGAATAGGAATATCTGTGTTATTATCTCTTATGAAAATATTTCATCCTCCCGTTAAATGTATTGCTAATTGGTTCTTCTGTCTTCAATAGTTTTTCAAGATTAACTTATATGCATTTTTGGAACCAATAAGCTGTCAATATAGCACAGTCACTTTATGTAATGAAGATTGGTTGGAGACATAGGGGTGGCAAATGTTAGCATATCCATAAATTTCATGACTGACAGAGGATAAACCTTCCTGGCTGATTTTAATATCTGAAAGTCATTATGAACTAGTTAGATATCCCGTCAATTTTAGTTGTTTGTGCCTTTAGTTTTGTTTTTGTTGCGGTGTGGAAATGGCTCAGGTAGCATGATCCTTGTGTCTGTGTTATTAGGCCAATTGAAATCATCAATTAGAGTTCTTTTAGAGACTACAAGATCCACCAAAGGCACCAAGTTTGTGGTTCGCTCATCTTCAAAACCATATTCTTTAGATCAAAATAGAATTTATTGTTAGAGATCTAATGATAGGATGGGGAAGGTTGAGGTCCTGAGGATTGATGTTGGGTTATTAGCTCTTTAAAAAATTTACTTAAAAAACAATGAATTGAGTCCCAAAATTTATTTTTTTATGCTTATAATTAATAGTGAATTGTAGACCATAGCCTTTTTTCTTGCAAATTACATAGTTTTATTGTTTTACTTCTGTCATAGTAAATCAAGTGTTAGAGCAGTGCAGATGAGCTTAAGCTATAAAAGGTACTGTTAATAGAAAATTATTTAGTAGTGGATACAGAATTAATAATTACCAATTAAAATGAATGGAGGATCAGTATGTATAGAGAAATTACTAATTAGGCTATAAAAGACAATATCACTATTGGGGTAATTAGAGCTGTATATGGTATCATGTTATAAAATCATGCTCTAGAGACTTAAGTGAAGGCTTCAATATTTCGACATGATTGGGATCTGCGTACTTTATTTAGAAAAATCAGTAATACTAAATGGACGTTTGCTTAAATGTAACAGTTGAGATGGATGTAGAGACAATAGGGGAAGAAACAGTTGTGTTAGGGAAGTTGAATGTAACAGTTTGTAGAAAGGATTGGAGAAAAAACACATGGTGTGCACGTAAACACCAGTAGCTTAAGATGCACTAATGAGGTTGCAAAGGTAATTGTCTGCCAAATTAAACTTAGCTAAAGGTTTGAACAAAAGATTTGCATAAACTAGAGTCAACTACACAAAAAAGAATGATTTCCTAAAGAATATGTAAAACCCAGCCAAAAAAAAAGGATGTAGTTTCAGGTGGAATAGTTAATTCTATGAGCTTGGCAGGTTATCTTATAGAAGCTATATTTTTCCTGCAACTTGCTTATCTCTTGACTTGTGTCAGAGCTACCTCTTGCTTATGTGTCCACAGTGTGTGATAGCTTTTTTTTTTGAGAATCTATGTGTGATAGCTTTTTAGTTGTCTATAGAAACTATGTTTTATTAGTACATTATTGTTAAATTATCATTTTTGGGTGATTCTTGTATGAGGCATTTCTTAGATAATAAAAGCACCTTCACATGCTAAACATGAAGCACTATATAGAACTAAAATTTATTGGTCCAGATTGAGCAAATTAGTAAGGATTTGGGATTTGGATCTCTTTATCTTCAGGATTGACAATTCAGTCATCAATTGACTATACAGATAACAAATAATGAATTTGCAAGTTAGAGTAGTGAAGTAGGTCATGTTTTAGGATTGTTATATGATGGATTTTGAAATACACAGTTCATCCCATAACCAGTTGAAATACATAATTCATCTCGTAACCAGTTGAAATACACAATCCATCCCATAACCAGTTGAAATACCCAATCCATCTCGTAACTAATTTAGATACACAATCCATCCTGTAACCAACCCCTTCCCAAATTTCAAAGTTTTGATTCCAGAAAAGGTGTTAGAATTCTCTATTATGTTGTCAAGAAGAAAAGAACATGAAAGAAAGAAGAAGGGCAGTAACTTCTAGCCAATACAGAATAAAGAAGAATGGTTTTTGAAATTACAGATATCATTGAAAAGTCTGTTGTTTTCAGTATGTACTTGGACGATTGACAAGTGTTTGAATGCAAAGCACTATTCGTAATACTCTACGTATATTTAGTGCTGTTAACCCAA
The DNA here is from genome assembly GCA_019297695.1 of Apostasia ramifera. NCBI lineage: Eukaryota > Viridiplantae > Streptophyta > Magnoliopsida > Asparagales > Orchidaceae > Apostasia > Apostasia ramifera. The sequence continues at coordinate 24,851 of JAEMOT010003875.1, read as the reverse complement.
TTTTTTAGGCCACCACAGCTCCCTTTTTGTTACTTTGTGGTTTAAATTTCACTAAGATTCTGTCCATTTGAGAAGGGCCTGTTTGGCTCCATGCCAAAATTGGCCATGGATTTTCTTTGCACAACTTTTCAAATTCAAGATATTTTTTAAATAATAAAACATCAATTTTATTTCACATCCTGTACAAATTTCAACATAAAAATTAATTTATTTTCACATCCTATAGTATCAGTTTTATTTCACATATTATACAAATTTCAATATAACAAATTAATTTTATTTCACATCTAGCACATATCTCCATAAATGAGAATTTGCCACAATTTTTTTTGTTTTTGATACTTTTTTTTTTTGATAAAAATTTGCCACAATTTAAATATTCACAAAACAGCCAGAGTGAAGAAATATCTATGTAGATACACATCAGATGTCTTGAATATTGTAATTGTAGTTCCTTGGCTTATTATCTCACTAAAGGTTCAAAGGACTGATGTTTTAAATTGAGCCATGGACGATTTTGTCTCTTTATGGGAGCAACTTGGATTTGGATATTGGCAAGCTTTCTTTATCTTTTCCTGTTTGTTTGGCCGTTGAAAATTAACTTGGTTTAATTTTAACCAGTCATATCACATCACACATAAAATTTAATATTAAAAATTAACTTTATTTCACATCCTATACACATTACTAAAATAATAACTAACTTATATCACATCCCTCACATCTCCTAACATAATAACTAACTTTATATCACATCCCTTACATATCTCAATATAATAACTAATTTTATTTCACATCATTCACAACTTTCAATAAAAAAATACCTCTATCCAAGTTTAATTTTAACCTTGTTAAATTTAACCTTACAAACAAACAGACCCCGCACCGACCGCGTCCTCCCCAGCGCCACTCACGTCGTCGTCCTCAGAGCCGCCGCTGCCGCCTTCCTCTTTCTCGCTCATAGATTCTTCTCCCAAACTAACCCCTCTTTCTCGCCGAACGCGTCCTCCCTACAGCCGCCGACGTTGCCCTCACAGCCGCCCACATCGCGGTCGACGGATTCTACTCTGCTAGCTGCGGTACCCACGCCTTCCCTTCAGCTATATCTATTACTTGTGCAAATTTCTCAATCAAGTGCCCACCAACTGTTTGTGAAAATGTTTCGCTAAAGTTTACTATCGTAAATAAAGCCCGACAGCTAAAGGATTATGTGGATATTTGTTCTTTTGATTTATCTTCTTTAACTTATCTTCACGATGGGATTGTCTCATTAGATATATGGTGAGGTCATTGAGGAATTTTCTGCATTTCTTGAGCTGCTAAATTTTTTGTCTTTTTATTAAAATATTTTTCTGTCGTTCATCTGTGTATCAGACGACTGCAGGCTATTCAAGCATTTATCATGCACTACAGACAGCTGGCTAACAGCGTAGTTGCCAACGTACAATCCTAACATGCGGAATGCCGCGTGTTACCCCTAAGTTTGTTTGTTTGTAAGGTTAAATTTAACAAGGTTAAAATTAAACTTGGATAGAGGTATTTTTTTATTGAAAGTTGTGAATGATGTGAACTAAAATTAGTTATTATATTGGGATATGTGAGGGATGTGATATAAAGTTAGTTATTATGTTGGGATATGTGAGGGATGTGATATAAGTTAGTTATTATTTTAGTAATGTGTGTAGTATGTGAAATAAAGTTAATTTTTAATATTAAATTTTATGTGTGATGTGATATGCCTGGTTAAAATTAAACCAGGTTACTTTTCAACGGCCAAACAAATGGGCCTTAGTGTTTTCTTTTGGAGATAGCAAGTACTTGATTGAAGAATGTCATATTTTCATCCACAATATTCATAATCTTTCTTTCTAAAGAAGCATATGTTTCTGGAAAATTTCCTTAGACCAAGTATGTACTTGTTTTCTTCATTACTGACCAAATTGGCCTGATATCAGACCAGCGTTTTACATCTTATATATCCCCTGTATGTAAATGCTTGAGTTGATAGGTTTGGCATGTCTAATTTACTGCTTGAATATTTTTTTTCGAAGATTGTTTTTTTTTTGAAGAAGAATTGGCAATTAATTGTTAGCTATGACATATTTGAGAGATTTAGGTATGGCGAAGGATCAATGAATTTATATTTTTTATTGTGAACTATGTGAAACAGCTCACTATTGTTAGGGAACTGGATGGAGTATACCATAATTGCGGCATGTTGACAAAGGCATACGGAAGGAAAATAATTACCTTTTTTTTATCATAGTCTGAAAATTTATTTGCTTTGTTCATGTTCCTCTTTTATGTTGCCTGTGGAACTCTTTGATTTGGTATTGGTTGGTGATATCCTTCGTATCCTTTTTCCTGTCTAGCATCATCTTGATGTTATGTTTGATTGCCTTTCTGTTAGGAGCTAGTGACGAGGGTTGCATCATCTGATTTTATTAAATTGATTTCTTGTCTATGTCTATTATTATTTTTTTGGGAACTCGTTGTTGTTTCCTTTTTGTACCTTGTTCTTTTATTCTGTTAACGATAAAAACAATAACAGCAAAGCCTCAATTCCAAACTAGTTAGGGGCTTTTACATTTGTTTATCTTCTCCATTCTGCTATATCTATGGCAGTGCTCTTTCTATATGCGCTAGTGAGTCAAGTTGTGGAAATATAGTTTGATTAGGATAAGGATTATTATTATCAATATTATTATTTCTGAGTATTTTGGAAGTTGGTTGAATAATGATTATATATTTGGTAATTTTTTACATAATATGGTATAATTGAAGTTGTAACTTGCTGCTATTATATCTCTAACTTTTTTGCGGTGTCATTTTTTGCAGATTGTTGGAGAATTACTCTAGATTGAATATTCAATCATCAATTGAAGCAATAAAATGTTGCTCAGATATTCAAGATTGTTCTGACTTGCACTACAATGTCCGGGATACTAAATGTATTTTCTTTATTCAGACCTTGTTAATTCTTGCTTGTTTATTGCAATTATGAATCTGTCCTGTAATTTTCACTCTTGCTGCTGTTTCGCTCCACTAGCTTTCATATTTTTTATTTAACTGTTTTAGCAAAGTTGTGATCTATGGTTAATAATTAACATGTAGGGGAAAACTTTTGGTTGCAGTCAAACCTCAGCAGTACAAATTCAAGCCTTACTGATGTGACAGGAAGGGCTTATGCATCATCTTTTTCTGGTCAATCTGCAAATTCTCCTAGTTTTCATCATTCTGGTGAGCATTTTATATTATCTCAAGTTGCTAATATGTCTGACAGTTCCTAACAATCGTCAATCTTACAGGCAGCATGCAAGGGCTACATAACATTCATGGGAGCTTTGTTCCAAACTTGTCAGCATCACTTGCTTCACGGAACCCCACTGTGAATGCTGTCCCTTCAAGTGGTCTTCAACAACTTGGCGGTAGTGTTGCTTCTGGAAGATTTTCTTCAAGCAATCTTCCTGTTCCTATGCCTCAGGTATGCTATTCTGTTCTCTCTTTTTTCTGTTGCAATTTTTCTATAACTAAATGTGAGATGCATGGGGTTTTGGTTTCCGTCTTACTTGGTTACCTATTTTGTTTCCCCTCTTCATTTAAGTTTGTTGATTCTTATTCTGTGTATCGAATTTGTTCATTACACAGATATCGCATGGACACTCTGGTATCACAGATAGAAGTAGTATCAATGTTGCTGGAACCCCGGCATTTAACGGAGTTAGTGGTTCCATACCTGGGATTCCTTCTAGTTCTGCTTCAGCTTCCAATCGTAACTCTATTCCTGGGTTTGGAGTAAATCCGCTTTTAGGGAACTTAGGACCCCGAATATCAAATCCAGCAGGGAGCATTGTTGTCGGGGGTAACATTGGAAGGAACATTAGCTCTGGTGGTCTTGCCATTCCCAGCCTTGCATCACGACCAAATTTGGCTGGTAATATTGGATCCGGGACACTAAATGCACGTGGGACAAATAGGTTGATTGGCGGTATGCTTCAGCAAGGTTAGCTTTTGAGCTTCATCTAGGATGGGCCCTTCTTTTTAATTTTCTTGATATTTGATTTTTAGCAACCTCATGCTAGCCAAAGCTTTGGGCTTCTGTGTGTATAATGATTGTCCGATCATACTGAAGTCGTTGGTCTAGTTATATAATACCTACTATTCTTTTTTCATATTGTAATTATGGTATTTGAGATTTAGTTCCATTTCCAAACCTGTTTTTCAGCTTTTGTTGATTATAATTGGCAAAATTCTATGCAGCAGCGTGCAAATATCCTTTTCCTACCCATTGTTTGTGATCTGGCTGGAGCTTTTGGTTACACCTGTTAATCTCCCTTTTTGAGTAATTTTGCAAGTCCAGCAAAATGTATAGGCGTGTTTTAGGGTATCATTTGAATGGTTGAGCTACATTTGATATTTACTCATACAATTTTAAAAATATGGTTGATGGTTTGTAGTTTAATGTTCGATATTATAGCTCACAGTATAGCTGGTTTGATTTCACGTGTTAGTTAAATATTTTATGTTGACACATGTTTGTTGTTTCAGATGAAACTAATACAGTCCATACTAGTTTGTTTTAACTTCAAAGGTCACGTGCGGCTAAGGACTTTGGATTTCAAAGTGGAAAGTAGATCTTTTATGTAGTTTTATGATGATGTATTTTAACAATCTTACTTTTTTTCGTTTTACTGTTGTGGTGTGTTAAGTTATTTCATTGGTGAATGGTTGTCATTTTCGTTCTTTAATGGTACTCATAGTTGAACATTTACTTGATACTGAGACTACAATGCATGAAACAAAAGCTCCGCAGATGATGGGAATGCTTAGAAATTCTTACACCTTGTCGGGACCACCCATACCTCAGAGTCAATTGCAAGGTGGCAACAATTTATTAAGCTCTATGGGGATGTTAAGTGATGGCAACTCAAATGATGTTTCTCCTTTTGACATGAATGACTTTCCTCTGTTAACTGCTCGCCCTGATTCAACCGGAGGGTCTCAAGGCCAATTGGGTGATTAATCTGCTTTCTTTTTACAAATCAATTTTGTTGTCCAGTAGTCATTCATCTGAATTCCGGATGACTCTCTTGAAATGCAGGTGCACTGAGAAAACAAGGTCTTGGTGTAAGCTCAATTGCTCAGCAGAACCAGGAATTTAGCATCCAAAATGAAGATTTTCCTGCTTTGCCTGGTTATAAAGGTATTTAAGCTTATTTTCATGCTTCTAACACGGTTTTAACGAAATTATTTTTTAACATTGCAATGAAGGTTCTAGTCCTTAGATTATTTTTATGCACACATTGTCCTTCCATAGTCCCAGTAGAGTACATAAGCTCCATCCTTTTGCATTTTTTCTTCTTTGTTCCCCATTTTTCGTATTTTTATCTACTCATTGGCCTAGTTCATGCTATTGTTCTTGGTCATCTATTCTAGTTGTTATTATGAGAGAGAGTTAATAGTTATCATTTTCCGTTTTACTGGTCGCCATCATATTCTGCTGTAGTATAAGTTGTATAACATCCAATTAGGAAGCTGTATATTTTGTGATTTTCGAAAATAGTTGGAGTTCAGTGTGGTCATGGAGCAAAACTGATGCGGAACATGTTACTGGCGCAAAATGGAAATCTGAGATTAGCTATTTACAGGCAATTTTATAACAAATAAACAATTCCAAGATAAATTATATGATAATTGAGCAATCTAAAATCCAGCAAGTTAAACTAATCTGCATGATTTAAATTTTAGATTGGTTTAACTTGCTAGTTTTTCTTTTAAATCCAGCATATCAGACAGTGCAAAGACAGTAATGTGAATAGGATTTAGCATGGATGAAATACTTTGCCCTAGAAAAACTTAGAGATAATAGGAGAGATTTCATTCCAAATCAAGCTTCAACTTGGTGACATAGCAAACAGTAACAGTTGTACATTTAAGCAAATAATAGAAAAAGAAGAAACTAGTACTAATGCTGCTTTAATGACCTTTGAAACCCTCAAGCCTTTTAAGGTAGAAGTTGGCAGCCCATGTTGCCACTCCAAATTGAATCTGAAGCCACCAGCATTGTACAACTTGAATGACGAAGAAACTCTCTGTGAAAATCTCAATATTCGCTAAAATACGTCAGCCAAACCCTTTAGCAGTCACCTTATGATGATAGGCAGTGATAGGATTTTAAGGTAATCGTCAAAATATAAGGATTTAATTGCCAATTATCCTACTTGCACTAAGAAATTAAAATTTTTAGAAATCTAGTTCAATTAGGAAGTGAAATTAAGCAATTAAACTAAAATACCAAGGAAAGAAAAACTAGGGAATATGTCTTTCGAATTGGGTTTTTATTTAGGTTCTTCTAAGTTACATGTCATGTAACATGCAAATATATGATTTTATGGGTTTCAAGGTAGTAGATGTGATATATATTATATGCATTTAGTTTGGAGATCAAATTAACTCACATAAATTATACCAAACAACTGATAGAAACACTAAGGCCTCGCTTGGTTCGAGGCAATATTTTTACCCCATACAAATTTCAACTATAAAAATTAACTTTATTTCACAACCAATATAAATATGAATATTAGAATTAAAAATATTTCACATTTTACACACTTTCTAATATTAAAATAAATTTCTCTCACATTAAACTTAAAAAATAAAATATTTTCTTTTTCTTATTTAAAAAAAACCTCAAACCAAACGAGGTATGAAAAGTATAAGAGAAACTATGGCACGTTACAAACATCCAATAGAACATTACAATTTTAGAGCAAAGAACACTTATAAACCAAGTCAATAATAAGTTCAATGTTTACAAGTATAGAATTACATAAAAATAACAATAAAACATAAGTGAATGGATTTGAACAAGGAGAGAAGCAAGGAAATATGAAAATTATAAAAAGTACTAGGAGAATCTTACTAAAGGAAAGGGATCTAAACACGAGGTACCTCCAACCACATCTAGAATGTAAGAATAGTACTTCTGCCTCCTCCGAGTCTTGGCCACCTGCTTCACTTTGAAAATTGCTTGGAACTCACCTGGTTCTTCAACTTTCACTAGCACCTCTAGTAGAAAGTTGGCTTCAGTACTTGTAAAAATTCATCAAAAGCATCCTTCCTTCAATGGGCATCCAAGGCCTCAAATAGGGCTATTGTCCCTTCCCAGAAGTTTGTTGGAACCTCCCCTAACTGTCCAAGCAGTGGGAGAACTTTAAATTTGAGAATCTTAAAAATACAGAAAATTGCCAAGGTAAAAAGTTTGGCTTGGGAGGAGGACGATCTGACTTGCTTTAACTTGCTTCTACTTGTGAAGGGAGGACAGTCCTGCTCGACGGGCAGGACAAATATGGTTGGCTGTCAGTTGCATCAAGAATGTCCGATTGATTACTGGTTGCAGAAGGACAATTTGGTTGGCTATCCGGCTTACTGTTCGATTGTAAGAGGATAGTCTGGTTGAGTATTATGATGTCTCTGTCCAATGAGTTCGGCTCAAGGCTGCTGTTCAGTTGTCTGTTTACCTAGTAGCTAATTTTACCCCTTAACAACTCTACATATATAATGTTTATAATCCATTACACTCATAATATATGTACTCCACTCAAATACAAATATGTAATATAAGATACTAGTAGCCCTCATACATAAATTTCTCCAAATAAATAAAAATAACAAACACAAACTATCTTAACACACACATGCACACACGTGTACGCACGCGTGCACACACATGCATGCGCACTCACGTGCACACACACATAAGTATATATAGTATCTTTGTCTAGGGCGGAGATGATACGCGGGTCTTGACTGACCACGTCACCTTGGAAAAACTTTATAGAGGAGAGGACATCAAAAAGGAACTCCTGATGTGCTAGAGAACAGCTGATTGTGTGCGTCATGGGCAGCAATGTGGTTGGTGCGGCAAAGATCTCGCTTTAGCCTAAGCACATAGAAATATGTAAGTATTACCAAATAAACAACTGGGCTAATTGTTACTCAAATTGAATATTTTGTTTAAAAGCTATTTACAGTACAATGGTTATCCTGAAACTTAAAATTTGGCAAATGTGTATCCAACCAAAAACATGACAACTACGTGACTGAATCACGGCAACATGATGCAGGAAACTGTGCCGAGAATGATGTGTAACTTTCAGCGGTTCTTGATCTTGTAATTTGTGGTTGGTTGTTTTCCAGTGGCTAGTTGTTGTAGCTCAAGATATCAGAGATAAACAGAGAATTGGGAGGGATGGGGATGCATTAGATGGCTAGGTTTAAACCTAACAATGGAGACGGATGATCAAGATTTAAGCACTTAACTGTTGTTGGTTCAATTTATAACTCAGTATTAGAGGGTGACAGGAGTGTCTTTCTGGTACTACTTACATAATTTATATGTTCTGAGGGTAAGTTCAATTAATGTGAGGTGTGATGAGTAAGAATTTTCTATGGACTTATATCTGTAATTTCCCCTAGTTTATATCAGCCATTTTAGTTTGATGCAGATGCTGATGCAGTGATGCTGAACTGCATGTTCCATTTTTCCTACCATTATCCAATCTGATAATCGACAATGGAAATGTCAAGCTTTTACTACAATCCCGGTTTATTAATTCTATGTGGTGTTATTGATTTATTCATGCGTCTAGTTTCCCAATCCAGATTTCATTTTGCTCAGCTGCAGCATATGGATGCGTTGTGACTAATTTTTGACAACCAGAACCTGTAGTATAATCTTTGCAATCAATCTATATCTGGGTAGCATTGTAGTTGTTGGGAGTGCTTAGAATGATTTTTTAATTTTCCTCAAAACGTTTGCTGGTATAGATATCTGTTTATCTCTTCTGTAATCTAAGCACCTTATGTTTTTTTTGCTGCAACACTTCCTTTTGTTTATTTTAAACCAAGCAACATGATTTGCATGCTTCTCTGTTGGTTTTTTGTGTTATTTTGTTAAATATACTGATTGTCCTTGGTAGGTGTAAACTCTGATTTTTCAATGGATCTGCATCAAAAGGAACAATCTCATGAAAATGCGTCTGTAATGCAGTCACCAAACTTTGCTGTGAGTATGAACGATCTATAGTTGTAAATGGTTGTGTACATAAAATTATAATGAAGATGATAGTAATTTATGTTACAATCATGCAGATTGGACGGTCCACTGGGTTTCCCCATGGAGGTACTTATACGTCAAATCGTCAGCAACAACAACAGCATGCAGCTTCAGTGACTACTGCTGGTGGTGTCTCCTATGCAGCCGGTGACAACCAAGACCACCTCCATTTATATGGCTCCGACATGTTTCCATCTTCACATGGAGCCTATCATTCTCAGGCATGCTACCCAACCGAATGTTTTGATGCTGAACATTCTTGCTAGAAGTTCATAATTCATGTAAATAATTTATTTCTCCTTGCTCTATTTCTGGTTCAGAGTAATGGACCTCCCAGTATTGGTGTAAGACCATTCAGTTCTCAAAATTTAGCACCGGGAATTGGATCTTATGATCAACTTATTCAGCAATATCAACGCCCAATTAATCAGGCTCAACTTCGGATGCAACAGATGTCGACTGTTAATCAGTCATATAGAGATCATAGTATGAAGTCTATGCAGGGAACACAGGCCTCTGATCGGTTTGGTTTGTTGGGTTTGCTAAGTGTAATGAGAGGAGGTGACCCAAATCTGACATCCCTTGCTATGGGGATGGATCTGACAACGCTAGGATTGAATTTGTTAAGTTCACCAGGTGATTTGCATAAGACATTTTCATCCCCATGGTCTGATGAGCCAGCCAAAGGGGAGCCTGAGTTTTCAATTCCAACTTGTTACTATTCCAAACCACCACCAGCATTAAAGGTTTGATTAGCTTCTGTAGTTGCTTTCTTTTTTGTATTTGTTCTGTTTATATCTATAATTTCTTTTCGTATTTGTTCAGTTTATATCTATAATTATCATTGATTGCAGCAAGGCCATTTTTCAAAGCTCCATACGGTGACACTATTCTACATCTTTTACAGGTGCATTGCCATATGATTTACTCAGTGTTTGAATTCATAACATACATTTTTAAAGTTTTTTTTTCCTGTATCTTCTCTGCAGCATGCCTAAGGATGAAGCTCAGTTGTTTGCAGCTAATGAATTGTAAGATAACCTTCCTCCATATCTGACTTTCAGTTGTTATTTTAGAATCTATTAGAAATACCTGATGCTTACAACAACAGCAACAACAACAATTCAAGCCTTTATCCCACTAGGTGGGGTCGACTACATGAATGCATTGTTTCCATTGCACTCTATCAAATAATAAATCTTCATTACCTTCAAATATATAAGATCACTCCTTATAGTTTATGACCATGTCTTTTTTTATCTTCTTCTTTCTCTTTTTACATAAAAAAGATTTAATAATCTAACTTTCCTTATTGGATCTTTTATCAGCCTATGACTAATATGTCCAAATCATCCAAGCGGACTCTTTCTAAGCTTATCTTCAATTAGAGTCACTCCAACTTTCTCGCGAATATACTCATTTTTCATATTATCCTTTTGTGTGTACCCGCTTATCCACGTTAGCATCCTCATTTTTGCCTACTCATTTATGTATTTCTTTTTTGTAGGTCAGCATTCAGCATCATATAACATTGCTGGCCTAATAACTGTTCTATAAAATTTACCTTTAAGTTTAAGTGAAATTTTTTTATCACATAATACGTCAGATGCACTACTCCACGAGCTTAAAGGTTTAGAATTGATTAGAAATAGCTGATGCTTAAAGGTTATAATTGATCCGCTTGATTAACCACCTAATACACGAGCTTGTGTTTTATCAATATTGTTGTAGTGACATGAGCTAGTTATGAACTTTTTATCTTGCTATGTTTTCCAGAGATCATCTTTTTTACAATTTTCTGATTTGGAAAATAGTAATCCCATGAAAGCATGTAAAGAATGATTGGCTTTAGTGCCAAGGGCCTCCAGTAAGAGAGTTGTTTTAGTGCAATGTCAATCCTTATCTAGATATCGTTGAACCACCCGTCCCTCCACCCCGAACCTAACCCCCGCATCCCTGCAATATATTATTTTGGGATTGAAGAATTAAACTTCTACTAGTTATGAGAATTTTCCTTTGGCTAAGATTATTTTGATCATTGTTGCCCAAGTGTATAACATCCATGAATTTTGTTACTGTTCTCTGCAATGACATTGGGAAATCCAGTTGTGCTTTATTTGCATTTGGATTCTCCAGAGTGGAAGATCTTTTATTTTGTCGAAATTTGATCAATTTTATTGGATAAAATTTCATCTTTTGTGTGATATTGGATTTTTGTGCTCACAAAATGCATCCACAATTAGATGCAACTCTTTTTCTGGCTGATACATATTATGACGCTTACACATGTCCCTTTTTGTTTATATATATTTTGCTATCGCTTTATAGTTTGTATATGATATTTTATATTTTGTTCATTTTATTTGATATTGCCATCCAAATATTTATGTTTCCATAATTACTAATTTCCATTTTGAACAATTCTAACCATAATTGTTGTTATTGTACCTTTATAATTTTTATTTATTTTACTAGACGCTTATTTTTTTATTTGCTAGTTATTTTTTAGGAAAGGTACATTTGTCATGCCCAAAGATACCTACATTGCATATTTCACACCAAGGTATTATATTTTGGGGAAAAGTAATTCTCTCTTATATTTTATACCGACAAAGTTGATAAATATTGACAAAGACCGACAAAGTTGATAAATATTCACAAAGTTTCCCTTAAAACGTGTAATTGAAACATCTATAATATAATAAAAAGATCTTTTGGGGTATAGCTTGTGAATATTCGTTTTTGGTGTTAATATGTAATAAAAAAATCATTCATGGTGACAAATATAATTCCCTTTTTTTTCTCCTTTGCTCGTATATGAGCGCTTTATATTTTGTTTTATGATTTATTAGCTTCTTTATTTTATGATTTCCTTTTTTGCATTCACCTTCTATGTTACATGGCTGTTCTTACTAATGATATTAAAAAACTATTAGTGCAATCTTCTCAACTTCAGTTATTGAAACTCTTCTAACGTTTCATAGGTACTTACGGGGATGGTTCTTCCACCGAGAACTTCAACTGTGGCTAATAAGAATTGGTGAGCCCCTCGTTAAGACCCAAACATATGAACGAGGATCATACCATTACTTCAATCCGACTACGTGGCAAACTATTCGCAAGGTTCGTATATCACCTTTTTCATAGGTTGTTGTCATCTAATGGAAGTAGTTATTTTTCAAATATTTCACTTTCTTTTGGCATGCAGGACAATTTTGTCCTTACTTACGAGTCTTTGGAGAAGAAACCAATCCTACCCAAACATTAGATTTTCGGAGTGTAAAGTCAGACTTTAGAGTTTAGTGAGGTTTGTGGATGCTGCAGTTTCTTTCAAGTTTTGACATTCTTTTAAAAAGGTGGTTCATGTCAGAACAGCGTCCTCTGTGCTGACATCTCTCTATTCAACAGCAATCGAACCTTTCAGAATTGCATGCACGGTAATAATCTACTACTTTGCTTCATAGATAATGCTGTTTGCGCTTGTTGCAAAGTTTTACATGTCCTGTTTTCCATCTTACATACCTCTGAAACAATCCCCAACTTTTTGATTGAGCTTTATGCAAATCACATCAAAAAAAACTTTTAGGTTATGCGAATCCATCTCAAAATTTAACGCTTGAAACTAATGTATGTATGTATGTATATATATTTATACAAAATTATACAGACAAGTTCAGGCAATCTAGGCAACTTTTTAATTCAATGTATTCACAAATCATCCGTTATGTATTGAAGTGGATAATGGTGAAATTATTATGAGAAATAGGGGTAAATTGCATCCACTGTCCCTGAAGATTGGATCCCATTGCCTATATGCGGGCCCATGATTGGAGGCTTAGTTGTGTTTCACTTAGGTGCTAGAGGTTTGGAATAAATCTGAGGTGTCAATTTGGGTTGTCGGATTAGGTTTAGGTTAGACCTGAATTTGACCCGACCTAATTTGGGTCAACCTAAACCCAACCCGAACTTTGTATCAGGCCAAGTTCTCAACCCAAACCGAAGTTCATTGGGTTCGAGTCAACCCAACTCGACCCGATGATCAAGCCATTATAATATTGACCGTTGAGGTCAAAATCTGCAGCAGACACCTTTTTGGGTTAATTGCAAATAGGTCCTTCTAGTTTGAGCTTACGTGCAATTAAATTCCTCTAGTTTTAAAATTAATCAAATAGGTTTTCTAATTTGCAGCAGAGTGCAAATAGGTCCAAGCACCATAAATTCTTTCACCCCCATTGAGAATTGTAGTGGTGTGAATTTGAACTCAAGACCTCTAATTTTAGGCAAGCTTTTTCCCACTGAGTTAAGAGAAGCTTCATTAATTACCCCTTAAATTACCATGGCAAGATTCTTCTTCATTGAATCAGATTTTTGCCTCTTCTATTTTAATTTTTCTTGGCTTTTTTTATCATTACAGGCGAGCTTTCTCTCTATTGGGTTTGAAGAAGCTCCACTCCTTTAAGTTGCTATATAAAGATTCTCCTCTATGGAATTAGATCTTTGGATCTTTTATTTCGACTTCTCTTGCTTTTCTGTCATTGCTATGTGCTCATAGGTGCCGTGACATCTAAATATTATTTTAGAGTGATAATTTTATAAATTTTAATAATTTTATTTAATCATATTATTAGTCCAAATAATTATTTTCTTTGAATAGATGACATAATATTACAATACCGTCGAACCAAGCACCGCTTAAATACGAGAACTCACCTATATGCAAGAACGCTCGCCTATGTCTGCCCACTTGTGTACTTGCACATGCTTGACTTTAGTTTTTTTTGTTTTTTGAAAATAACAGACTTTTGTGATACCGAATGTTGTTTTCTCTCCTTTTAACAGGTCTGGAATTTGTTTGAAAGAAAGAATCTATTGCATCCACTGTCCTGGGGGAAGAAGTTGGATCACTGCCACATCTGTGCCGATGGACCAAGCAATTGTTTGGTCATTTGGCTTTTAGCGATGGTGATTTGCTGGTACCCCAACTTTAGCTCATTGTTTTCTCTCTAAGTAGGTCTATTACATCATAGTTCAGCTAGTTTCTAATTTCTGAATAATCATAGCATGTCATACTATTAATAAATCACTTAGTTTTTCCCTTTTTTTTTTTTGTAAATTGGGATTAGGCTTCTTTCAGTCTTAATTTCTTTTTACAGTACTCCTCTCAAATCCTTTCGCCTTCTTAGAAGTTACTAAAAGGATGTTCAGCATAATATTATCTTAATGTTACGATATATTATTTTAAAAATAATAATTATTTACTTTGATAATATTTTTAAATAATATTTTAAAATTGTAAAATTATTAATCAAAAATATAATATTTAGTTATCATAATATTTCTAACTAATTTGTTTAGTTAAGTTAAAATTAATTTGATTAATTTTAATTAAGTGTATCAAAATTTAATATTAAAAATAAATTATGTTTTAGTCATTTATATAATTTAAAATTAAAAATATTATTTCACATATTATATATATATATATATATTAAAATAATAATTTATATTATATTGATAACATTTTTTATTTAAATGTTCTTAATTATTATTTAGAAGAGCAGTAAACAGTTTAAAAAAATCAAACTGGATTTGTTAAATTTAGTCAATTTTCTTTAGTTTAGAATATGTTGATTTAGGTAATGGCCTGATAATTGAATTTAGCTTATTATATAATTTTGGCTTAGTTTCTTACATTTGAAAATTAAATTGACTAACTTAATCGAAAAGAAGATCCGTTTATGTGTTTGCCCAAAAATTTGGGTGTAACCTGAGTCACGGCCCACTTGCTAAACAGAATGACCAGAGTTCATAAAAAGGTTCCAACTCACCCAACTCTTTCATATGATTGACCATATTTCTGTATTTCAGCTTCATCTATATATATTTTTATTTATATATATATATATATATATATGGTCCTTTGATTGAATTGATCTTTGAAGAATTTATTGGGCTAGCCCAGACTTTAGCCCATTAGTGTTTGATACATAAGTTGGCCAGCCTCCTTTTGTTAGAGCACCAAAGAAAACTTCTCATTACTTTTTATATATATTTCATATTAAACACATGTTCTAATATATAGAATTAACTCTATTTGTGTATTTTAATAAAAATATCAATTTTATTTTACATAGTATATAAATTTTAATAATAAATTAATTTTATTTCATATCGCACATAAACATTAACAAAAATGTATTTTTTTTTTTCTTAAAACAACCCTCAACCAAACAAAGGTATGCTTATTATAGCTTCATTATGTTGGCTGTAAAATCAGCTGCTTCTGAAGACTCTCCTCGAAGATGTGACCATGCTTTGAATTTTATTCGCTTGCATATGGATAAGCTTCTTCACAACAACAAGCTAGCTAGCAGGTAGATAATTGATTCTCCCTCGTAACGGGCTCCATTGCTCACAACTCATTCAACTAGTCAATTATCTTGACTTTTCAGTCTCTCCAAGTGGAGAAGTTATTGGATTCGGACGACGCACCGTCCGAAACCCAATCAGAGGGTGCCACTCTCTGATTGGGCGTCCGAACGGTGCGCGCGCGCACCCAATAATTTTCCCTCCAAGTGGCATCGAGCCACAATGCCTTCTTCTTCTGTTACGATTAAAATAAACTCCAAAATGAAGCAAGAACATTTATGTTGGGTAGTTGCATTCCAAATTTACAAATAACTGCATAATTTGAAGCTCTTGCGGACAGTTCTTAAGCTCTCAATTTTCTAATATATTAGAGCTCTTGTAAATTTGTATATATGCACTTGGGAGATCATAATTATTTTCCTGTGGTGTTTCTCTCCAAAATTATTTTTCATATAAATTATGTGCTATTTACTTTTTAAGTCTTTAAAGGTTAAATATTATGATATATATATATATATATATATATATATATATGAACATTACATCCCTAAGATTATATAAAGAATAAATGGTGATCAGAAATTAAGAAGGCAGAAAATGTTCCTAAAATTGGTGCGCTCGTCTTCCCCTAAGCATTTCCATGGCGGCACCCAGAAACCACAAAGCTGCTGGTGCTCAACAGCTGCACGACTGTAGTACTATAAATGCTTCAATTATGTGCTGCTTAAATTAAATGTGGACTTTTTTATTTCCACAGGTTCATGCATGCATGCGTGCATGGTTGTCTTCTCTCTCTCTCTTATTCTTTCTCTCTCTATAGTACTAGCTAGGCTGACTCATCATCAATCCGCAACGATGACATTATATAGATTGATCATCAGTATATGTCAAGAACTCGAATAATATGTGATAATTATATCGATATTTATGCTCCAACTTAAAGGCATTGGTAAATTAATAGATGCATGTGCATATAACTTTTCATGCAGCTGAATCAAAGATGTGGTGGTGAGTGAGCTAGGTGGGACAAAAACAAAGACAATTTTGATGTTTCTTCTGAGGAACACTTGAATTTTAGAATTTTGCCCGACTTTAATAGTAACCAGTGAAATAATAACTCAGGATTTTGATCCACCCCCTCTTCAATATCAATGTTGATCACAATGTCGTCAAACAACATTGAGTTGTTCGACGACATTGTGATCAACATTGAAACATGCTGAACAACATTCATATGAAGTTTGTGAACATGTTCAGTTATAAAACTCAATGTGATGCTCTTTTAGAGATTTTTATGAGAAAAAAAAAATTTGAATCATAATAATAAACCTGTCATGCACACATTAATATCTTTGATATATAAAAACTTGTTCATAGTTTTCGTGTTTGTGAACTCAAATATATATATATATATATATAAGCTCATTTATGAATAAATTAGTGAGTTTTTTCGTAAACCATATGAACCAAGCTTAAACATACCTTCATGTTCGCAAACTAATCTCAAACAAGCTCGAAAGAAGCTCGAGCTTAGTTCTAGTAAATGTACATGAACTGGAATAGACCACTATTAACTCAGCTCGATTTATTTGCACCTCAACTCTCAACCCTACTAACTCTCTCAAACTACAGCTTGCCAATCTTTTTGCCACCAAATAGCCAGTGGCACAACAAATTAAGGAACACAACATCTCTTTCAAATATACTTGTCTATACTCTTGTAGTTTTTTTTTACACTTCTCTTATTCATCCAATTTATTGTCGAATTTTTCCGTCAATAAATAAATTTTTCTTTTCTTTTCTTCATATTTCAACAAATAAATTTTCTTTTGTAACTTCGCATTTCAGATAATCATGAGAGTGATATTCGATTTTTACATTTTTCTATCTCTCACTATCAGACGTCTTGTTCTTCTTTTGGTGGAATGAGACCTTCTATAATGTTAGAAGGGAGGGGATGCGGGCAATTAGAAGGATGGCCATTCATTTGTCAGAATAATGTGGAGATGAATGAATTCTTGGTGCAATGCATTGAGAACGGACAAAAAAGTGAAGGAAAAGGACACATGTATGGCTTCTAGTATTGAAGATAATGTGATGGGAATGTTGGGTTTGTGCACTAATTAGTTCTTTTTTACAAAGGACGCGATTCATTCTTATCCACTTCGATCGTCGTGATGAAAATTTGAAGAGATGGAATATAAAAGAATTGGGGATAATGCTGAGCAGATCACTTCAGGACATGCAAAGCCCATAAAGCAGAAATATGATCTGATCGAAACAAACATGATTGGCTTACCGCCTACAGAAGTATAGATATCTTCAGGCTGAATTGGACACCTGATCGTATTCCCCTCCCCCTGATGTGGATCAATTCTTTGTGTATATAGAACCAGAAATTTTAACTGTGCTTAACTGTAAGAGAATGTTTATTAGCAAATCATGTATAAAAACTTTTATATATTTACTTTTTTTATCACAAATTGTCAAGAAGAGTGAGCGCTTTAGATACATTGGATCAATCATACAAAATGATGGTGAAATAGATAATAACGTTATTAGCAGAATTCAAGCAGGATGGGTAAAATGGAGAAATGCTTCTGGTGTGTTGTGCGATAGAAAAATCTCATCCAAAATCAAGGGTAAATTTTATAAAACTGTAGTAAGACCAGCGATGATATATGGTGCTGAATGCTGGCCTGCAAAGAAAAAACATACAAATAAAATAAATATTGCAGAAATGAGAATGCTAAGATGGATGTATGGATATACACGAAAAGATAGAATGAGAAATGAGTATATCCAAAAGAAAGTTGGTATTGTACCAATTGAGGATAAACTTAGAGAAAGTTGGCTTAAATAGTTTGGACATTTAAATCGTAGGCCGATTGAAGCTCCAGTTAGAAAAACTGAGTTATTGAATTTTGCCAATATACAAAGAGGAAGAGGGAGCCAAAGAAGACATGATAAGAAACTATAACGAGTGATCTTAGTTACTTAGACTTAGATAAGAATTTGGTAACTAATAGAGCACAATGAAAATAAAGGATTCATGTAGCCGACTTCACCTAGTGGGATTAAGGCTTAGTTGTTGTTGTTATTATTAACAAATGATTTCATGGAGATAAAATCTCTATCACGAATATTGCAAATATTTTAATAAAACTTTGTAGAAATATATAAATAAACAGATTTCTACTGTATCAAATTATATACCTTTAAAAAACCTAAGATAACATGGAGGTCTTATTAATAATTACGAAATTGAAGTTATTATGAGAAATATACGATAAGACTTTAAATTTTAAAAAAAAATATATGTGATTTACATGTAGTATTTAGATTGAAAATATTACAAAATAATTAATTTAAAATTGGCTGAATAAATCTTAAGGGGATATGCGTTTGTCCGTACATGTTTCATCAATTTCAAAGTTCTAAATTTCTCATCATCAATTGAAGGGCTTATTATAAAGTGTTATTTTGGGGTTAATGAAAAAAATAATAGGGATTTTTACATATAGAACATAAAATTTACATGAAATTACGCATTTCACCATCAATTCGTAAATATTACCACTATCACACCATATTCATTTAAATTTTAGANTAATGAATTTATGTATTTTAATTTATATATAATATTATAAAGTATATGAAATATGTAAAATATATGAAATGTAAAATTTAAATAAATATGGTGTGATAGTGGTAATATTTACGAATTGATGGTAAAATGCGTAATTTCGTGTAAATTTCATATTTTGTATGTAAAAATTTCAAAATTATATATATATAGTTATATATTGTAAAATATAATTAATACTTTTAATAAGATATATTAAATATAAAATAAAATTAATTTTTAATATTATTACTTATGCGAAATGTAAAATTATACTAAAATTTTGAAAAACAAATTGCATATATGTTTCGCCTAACAAAGTTTTTTTTACTCATTTAATTTGTAAAATTTAATATTTATATAATAATCATATATTTTGAATACATAATTATAAATTACATTTTTTTTATTTTAATAAATAACTAGATTTTTTTAAATAAAATGAAAGGTTAGATTTTTTTAATTTAATTAAGAATGTTCAAATTATAATTATGTATTTAAAATATAAAATGAAATGTGCGATTCTCATAAAATTGATGTGGAATTTGAGTAAATTTTTTAATAAAAGAGTAAATAGTGTCTGGGTCCCTCTAGTTTATTCGTATGGGCAAATAGGTCCCTCGACCATTCGAAGAAAGCCAATTGGTCCTCTAATTTAATTAAATGTGCAGTTAAGTCCTTGAGCCATAACGGACATTAACTTAAATAGCAAATGACTTATTTACTCTTTCTTTTTATTGAAGATAAATCTCTTCAACTGGCATTTAGTGACTTCTCCTGCGCTTAGCTCTTGCCCTAATCGCACATTCGATCCCTCTCTTCCCCTTAATTTTATGACGATTTACCAGTCTTGGCTTCCAATGGCATTCATTCGGCATTCCAATACAAAGGTAAGCAGTAAACATTCAACGACAAAGTGTTTGCAATTTCTCTGTTCTTGCTAATGTGCTTGCAATCTCTTTGGCCATTTTTAGATTTCTTTAATTCTCTTTGCTCTTTCTATTCTTCAAGATGTTAAATCAATAATATTGGTCATTTTTTGATGTTTTAGGAGATTAAATGGTAAACTAGCCATCTACAAATTTAGGGTTCACTATAATAATAAAGTTATTGATTTGCTTAACATAGACCCTGATTATTATGGATGGCTTGATATAGAGGACGTGCCACTTATTACAGCAAGAGAGTTAAATCCTACTGTTACTGAAATAGTAAACTGGAGAATTCTATGGTACTTACTATGTGATAAAGTGCATTAAACATGTGATAGCGACGTTATGAATATGTTTGCGTACTCTGAAAATGAGATTATTGAATTGGATGTATGTGGTGATGAATTTTTAAGTAATGAGTTGTTTTCGCCTGCCCAAGCCTTAGAGGATTTTGTTACAATGGTAGTTGTAGATGAGAAGGAGGATAACTCAGACAGTGTAACTGAATCTACATCTTATGATGAAAAAAATTCAAAAGATGAAGGTATGAACAATGATGGTCAATCAAATATAACAAGGCTGGATGTTCAAAGACATACAGCTTCAGATTTAGACTATAAAGTCGATGAAGAAGATGTTGAGATTAGCAGTGAGGATGAGGTAGATCTTGTTGGAGATTATTTCACAATATACAATACAGACAGCATTAGAGCTAATCCACCTGATGAATTGTCTGACAAAGAAATAGAGAAAAATATTAAAACTATAGTACAAGATTCTACTACTAATGCTGATGAAATTGAGCCTAATAAAGAAATGACAATATGGAAACGAATTATATATAAGTGGAGAGGAGTACGAGAATGTGGATAGTAGGAACATAAGATTAAGGGACAACATACAATTTAAGTCTATTGATGAATTGCGCAAGACGGTTGCTAAGTATTGCATATTTGAAAGTGTTAGTATTAGAAAAGTGAAAAATAATAAGAAGAGATATTCTATGATATGTAAAGATGTAAAATATAAATGGAAGATTCATGCAAGTGTTCTTCACGATGGGATCACATTCAAAATTAGATATGCTAAAGGGAAGCACAAATGTAAAAGAAAACAGAAAAGTAATATGGCTACTCAGAAGTTTGTGACTGACTATAAACTCATGAAGCATGAATTAAAGCAAAAATATGAATTGAAGTAAATAGATAGGTATAAGTTATATAGAGCAAAGACGCAACTAATGTCAGGATCTCTGGTAGCTTTGTAGAAAGCTATAATTTGTTTCCTCCGTATAGTGATTTGCTTGTCAACTTCTTACCAGGTACAATAGTTGATCTTACTTACACTCCTGGACTAAAGGACGGTGTTAAGTTTTTTCAGCGGATATTTATTTGTTTTGATATATTAAAAGTAAGTTTCTTAGATGGATGTCACCTCAAGGGTGCATTCAAAGATGCATTGTTGGCTGCTATATCTGTAGATAGTAACAGTAGCATATTTCCTTTAGCATGGGCAGTAGTTGAAGCAGAGAATACTAATAGTTGGCCCTGTTCTTGCTATTTCTTTGACAAGCTCTAATCTTTAATGATGGACAATCACTTACAATCATTTATGATAGTCAAAAGGTAAACTATGAGCATTATTTTTTTTCATATATTACTTTTTAGTGTTGCATATAATTGAAATAGATTATTTTTCATTTCAAATATGCAATTCATTTCTACTACATATCATATGTACTATTAAAAAATTAATGGAGTTTGGGTTTTCTAGGAATTAGATAATGCTATTATACACATCTTCCTACGTGCAAGGCAAAGAGTATGTTGCCGACATCTATATCAGAACTTTCGGTTGATTTTCCTTGGTTCTAAATTAAGGGACTTCTTTTGGGCTACAGCCAGCGCATTCACATTACCTGTTTTTAATGTGCAAAAATAAAAATGATGAATGTAGAAGCATACAACTGGTTGATGGCACTAAATCTAAAGATTGACATGTAGAAGCATTCAAGGCTAATCAGTTGACAAATAATATATTTGAAAGTTTTAACAGCTAGATACTTGAAGGAAGGAACTTACCTGAACTTTCATTGATGGAGGAGCTTCGTATAAAGGTAATGCGAAGGATCAATGATCACAGAATATGGTCAAGAAATTGGGAAAATATCCAAGCATCATTAGCTGAGAAGAGATTAGAAGTATCACAGAAGGTTGGGAGAAATTTTACAGTCTATCAAGCAAGTAAAAATGACTATCAGGTGGTCGCTGAGAAGATATTAGAAGTATAATATCATAAAAAGTTGGGAGAAATTTTATAGTCTATCAAGCAAGTGAAAATGACTATCAGGTGGTCGAAATGGGTAGAACTTATGTTATTGATTTATACATGCATACGTGTGATTATGGATATTGGATGGTCATAGGTTTGCTATGTTATCATGCCTTACAATGCATAAGCTACAAGCGTGATGCTGTTGAGAATTATTGTTTAAGGTATTTTTACAAAGACATGCAGAAAGGAATATCTAGGGGTCTTAAAGTCCATTCTAGATCTAAACAGATTAAAAAATAATGGTAAAGAAGCCCTCCTACCTCCTTTGAAAAGGCAACCTGGTCAACCCAAAGCTAATAGAAGACGACAAGATGAAACAAGAGATGCCGCATCATCTTCTAAAAAGTGGGATTCAGTCAAGTGCAAGTTGTGTAACCAGATAAAGCATAATAGGCGCAGTTTTCATGGTCCCCCTATTAAACTAAAGAAGGTAAATTGATTATTTATTGTTTATTTACTAAAATGTTAGTTCTTAATAAAGTATAATCATTCTTGCTAATCAGATTATTTTTGAGCAAAGACCACAAAAGCTACCAGTCAAGCGCAAAGTAATGGTGGTGGAGCAAAACACAAGCATGAGAGTTTCTTCATCTGCAAAAAGCAAAAGCAGCGTAGCCTCAAGAAGATGACAATTCATAGGAGAACATCTGACTCAGGAATCAATTGTCAATCAACCTGAACCTTAGCTTTAGCTTATCTATTATATTTTTCTGTGCCCAATGAGTTATGCCACATAGCATGGTTGTTTTGTAATGAACTTAAATACAAAATATAATATTTTTTTGAACGTAATACAAAGTATTCCTACTTTATACTTTTGAACACTTTTGAACAGCTAAGTATCCTAATATGAATGGGTCTTGTGGTTTTTGAAAATTCTCTTTATACCCAATCGTATTTTTGTTCATTTTATTTTATTCAAATTGCTTAGCCGGAATTTTCTAAGGAGTTGGATGCTTTAGGTAAGTAATTGTTGGGTATAATTATCTTTTTATTGATTTCTAACGTCTGTTATAACCTAAGGACTTAACTGCATATTTAATCGAACTGGAAGACTAGTTTGCTTCTTTTAAATAGTCGAGAGACTTATTTGCTCATACAAGTAAAGTAGACGGACCCAGATGCTATTTACTTAAAAAAATAAGGTGATTGACTTTATTTTAGCAGAACTACTTAAGAGGAAAGTCAATTTTGTGCGGTGACTTTGTGACTTTCATTTTTATTGAATTGGTTTAAACTATATATATATATGTATATATATATATTATTTAGTTTCATTTCCATTTTTTTTTTATAAATCATTTTCACCTTTTTATGTTTGAATGAATGATGCACGAAGAAATTGAGTCAGTTCATTTACATTTAAAAAAAGAAAGTAAATAAAGCATCTTAATATTATCACTTATATTATGTTATGTTTTTTTAGATATACTATATTGAAATTAATACTATAAATTGGTCAAATTTAATCTTTTTATTTTTGTTCTTCTTTGTTATTTTAATAAGCTAGCTGATTAAATTTAACCTTTTCATTTTTATCATTACATTACTTATCTTAATAAGCTGATTAAATTTTATATTTCTATTTTTTGCCTTTGATTACTTCTTTCAGTCCTAGTGTTACGTATTTGAATTCACTTTGTAAAATAGAACAAATGATAGTAACAATTATATTTATTTGGATCTGTAGGTTGATACGTACCCTAGTTAGGCTTTAAAGGCCAACATTCAAACTTCATAAGTCGCAATATTTTTCAATCTCTTGTCAACTTATATTATTCTCGAATAAATTACTTAACACACAGTTAGCGTAACGTGACATTTGACACAATTTAGTTACCGATTTAATGCATTCATATGCCATGATATTTGTAGCCTCCTCCATTTTATAAGTGTTGGGAAGCTGTCTTCCGTATTTTTGTATTAGTACTTAATGAAGTATATACATTGGTCACGATCGGTTACATGATTTCAAGATATTCGCTCGAGCTCGATCGTGATTGTTACCGTATAAATATAATTATACTAAATAACTGAAATGAATAACTGTATAGTGCGAGGTATTTCATCTTGGTATCATGCTATTTCTGGTTGAATTAAGTTGGACTAAACCGGTGGGTAGATTGAGAGGTTGTGCCTAAGTCCGACATTGGTTCGGTCGAGTCTAGCGACAAGGTTGGCTTCTTTAGTTAAACTTTAGTGGTAATTTGTTCTTGGCCCTCTA
Source organism: Apostasia ramifera (assembly GCA_019297695.1). Lineage (NCBI taxonomy): Eukaryota > Viridiplantae > Streptophyta > Magnoliopsida > Asparagales > Orchidaceae > Apostasia > Apostasia ramifera. The sequence continues at coordinate 246 of JAEMOT010003875.1, read as the reverse complement.
AGATTAACCCAAAATTTCATATAGGTCTAAAAAAAATAAAAACATACTGTTTGGATTCGTTCTATCTAAATTGTCTTAACGTAGATCCTTTTTGATAAATTTCATTTAATTTAACTACTAAGAAGTTATTTTAAAAATATTTGATTATATGTATAAATATTAAAAATTGTTATTATAGATTAGTATATGTTAACATGTGGTTCCTGCGCTGCATCCTGGCCGGACACGTGGCGCCCGTCAGGTTTG
>JAEMOT010003874.1:28547-41162 GCA_019297695.1 Apostasia ramifera | reverse complement strand
CTTTCCAGGTCTCAATGAAAGCACCAGAAGATGTTGACGTAGGATGTGGGGATCCCAAGAAACACCAAAGAAAAAGAGTTCCGGGAGACGGCGGCGCGCAAAGGGGTGACGTGCCTGTTAATAGAGGCTCAGGGAGAAGATTTAGTCCAAAGCAACCAGGAAAGCACACAGAGATTTAAGGTGGTTCAGGGAGGAAATCCCCTACGTCCACCGGTCGGTCAGCGAAGAAGTTTCACTAATAAGAAAAAGATAGCCCTGAAGGCTGTACAATGCTTTGAGAAGAGTCCAAGAAGAAAAAGAAGAAGGAGAAGAAGAAGAAGCCAGGTGCTCCTCAACCGGAGTCCTATTACAATCGAAAAATCCTCTTCTTTGGAGAGTTTTGTTTGTCTGTATGCATATCCTTCTTTTTCTCTTCTTTTTTGGAGAACTGTTCAGTAGTTTTTATAGCCGTTGACGTGCATAGCTCCACCCTGGTTTTTCGAAGGAAAGGTGATGGGTGGAGCTCCGAACGCCGCTTGTCTGTCAGTAGAGAGGTCCGCAGCTGTACGAGGAGGATGATGGCTTTAAATGCTGGTACCTCCATTTGGAAAGAGTGCCCGTACGGAGAGCGGCGGGGTTAGGTGAAGTTGATTGTGACAGGCGTTACCTCGTACCTTCGGGCCCGAGGTTACGAGGGATGATCCTGGAGCGTCGTGGTCGATGTTTGAATAAATCCTCGTGCCCGAGGTTTGACCTGGGTCAATAGTCCTGCAAAACTGGAAGCTGAGTTAGCAAATCATTCAATCAAGTACAGACCCGACGGGCGCCACGCGTTCTGCCAGGATGCAGCGCAGGAACCACGTGTTAACAGAGCTTAAGAGCTATAAATATAAAGGGTAGATGACTTATAAAGAAATAAAATATGAGAAGGAGTAATTTAACACTATTCTATGAAATTCTCTTCGATTTGATGCATTTATCCCAACTCTTTATACGATAGGTGATATATGAATGAGAATTGTTAAAATAACTTTAAAGAAAAGTTATATTCATATTTGGAATCACTTAAATTCTCTTTATAAGTTCTATAATTTCAATAAAATATATTTTATCATGATCACTTAAATTCTCTTTATAAGTTCTATAATTTCAATAAAATATATTTTATCATGAACAAAATATTTTGGACCATTGGCAATTGGCTTCATTATTTTGCGCTTGATACTCTTTTTAGAATTGAAAAAAATGATAAAATTAATAATGAACATAAATTTAAAATAAAAATATTGAATGAATCAAATAAATTATGAAAATTAGAGTCTTACTTAATTCAAATTATATTTATAAGATGGTTGGTTTAATGTTATTTTAATTTTATTATATTATATTATTAAAAAATTATTTTATTTGATGATCAATGCAGTAATTTTATAAAAAAATTTATAAAATTAAACCTAAAAAATAACATTTAACATAATTCAGGATAATATTTGCTTCAAAAAAAGGATAATTACCTACATGCCACACAATTTAATTTTATTTATACTTTATCCATCTATTCTTAGTTAATTACGTTATGCACACTCAAAATATTACAAAATCTTATATACATTTGAGTTAAAACTTAATCAAAATTTATTTGAAAAAAAATATTCGGTTAGTAAATCATTAAAATTATATTTTTACTCTTCCTCAATACCACACTAAAGCACTAATTTGTCCTAAATTTAATTCACATCGCGGATATCTCCTTCCTTTGCCGCCACCTAAACATTAAGATTTTAGAATTTTAACTCAAAATATATTTAAATATCTTTAAAATAATATAATGAACGGTTCAGATTTTTTATAATTTAACTGTAGTTAGGTTATTGAAAAATTATGATTACTCATTATAATAGAAATAAGTTAAAATATGTATATATAAAATTTTATAATATTTTGAATATATATAGTATAATTAAATAAATAAAATTAAATTATGTGATACGGCGGTAATTATAAAAAAAAATCAGGATAATATTTGAGCAAGAATTTTGCTTAAAGTTTGCATTAAATAAAACATTTTGTTACAAATTCTCTCTCTAGCGCATGACGGGCACGCTTCTTTTTATTCAATCTACAGAGTCCTCTGCGATAATATAAAAGGGCACCGCTGATCCCTACGCTCGGCGATTCTCTTTGGAAAAATCGAGCCTTTTTTTTTGTAGTTGAATTCGCTTGTGCTGCAGTTCTTTTCGTCTTTTTGATCGGGAAAAGGAGAGATGTGCGGGGGAGCGATCATCTCCAACTTCATCCCGCCGGTGAGGTCTCGGCGGGTTACCGCCGACTATCTCTGGCCGGATCTGGTGAAGAAGAAGAAGAAGGGAGGACGGAGGATCAAGGTGACGGATTTCGACGATGATTTCGAGGCGGACTTCCGGGAGTTTGAGGACGATCCCGATGAGGATGAGCCGGCCGAGGTGGACGAGGATGAGGAGGTGATAGAGATCAAGCCCTTCGGCTTTCGCCCTAAGGAGGCGCCTATTTCTCGAGGTTAGCAGATGGTTCTTGCTGAGGTGTTGTGAGGGTTTTATACACAGATTTGGGATTGACAGTTTGGGGTTTTTGTTTTAGCTCTTGTATTTTGTTCATTGAAAGCTCGATCTTGTGGATTTTGACCTGATTCGGATGTGTTTCCCCTTTTTAACATGATAAGAATATCATTTACTGCTTTTTCTTGAACTTTTTGGAAGATAATCACTAGATTTGATGATGAACCTACTTTGTACTTGACTATTGAAGTAGAGATCTGAAATCTGCTGAGGGATGATCAGATTGTTCCTTTGTGACACGATGAATCGGCAATATGGGCCATACTTTAGATAAGAGGAAAGAGGAGCTCAAATTTGGGTTTTAGTTTTCCTTTTGTCCTCAACCTAACATAGCAACTTTTTTCTTAATATGAGAGGGAGAAACTCTGTTAGTTGAAGTTATTTCCATAAGAGGAGTTCTACAAGGTGAATCAAAAGGATCTAATCTTTTCTCTCGAAGGATTAGGCGAATAGGAGGAAGAGGAGTTTTATCTAGGGTGAAGAATTTGTTAGAAAAGGATCACAACCCAGTTGATAGTGTGAAGGTTTCGTTAAGATTTAATTCCAGCCCTTTCTGTCCCTTAACCCCTTTGCTTGTCTCAAATGCTAGCTTTCTTCTTTGTTTATAGAAGGATCTATTGCTCTCAGCAAACCTGGCTAGTAGAGACTCCTTGTGCAGATTTTATTCAGCTAATAACTTAGGAGGATAGCAAGAACTTACAACCTTGGGCCATTCTAATTAATTAAACGGAAGAATTCTTGCAAACAACTGTAGTAGGAATTATAAGAAATATGGAATATATTTTTGATGCTCATGTTTTGTTTTCTTTGGTATCGCAGAGGGTGTAGTAAATCTTAAACACCCGCAGTTTGATGGGCCTGCTGATAAAGCCTCAAAAAGGAAGAGAAAGAATCAGTTTAGAGGAATCCGCCAGCGGCCCTGGGGCAAGTGGGCTGCTGAGATCAGAGATCCTCGCAAGGGAGAGCGTGTATGGCTGGGAACATTTGACACACCAGAGGAGGCTGCCAGAGCTTATGATGCAGCTGCTCGTAAGATTCGCGGAAAGAAAGCGAAAGTAAACTTCCCTGATGAAGCTCCCAGAGCTACTCAGAAACACCCTGCTAAGCCAAGCGCACCGAAAACTCTGAAACAAAATCCTTCCGAGGAATTGAACTTCAACCAATCTTTCGATTACCTGAGCGATATGGACTACGGCTTATACTCAACTGCTCCTACTTCTTTTCCAGAATTAAAAACTTTCTCACCTTCTGAGGGAGTCGTTAATTTCCATTCCGAGCAGGAAAGCAACTCGTTGAACTGCTCAGGCTTTGGCTGGGAAACCGAGGTCAATAACCCTGAGATTGCATCACTTCCTCCCCTCATAGCTGAAGATGTTAAATCTGTATATGTTGAAGAATCTGCACCACAGAAAAAACTCAAAAACAATTATGGTGAGGCAGTTTCAGCCGACCAAGGTGCTACCATGAAACTATCCGAGGAGCTCTCAGCTTTTGAGCCGTACATGAAGTTCATGCCTTTTCTTGAAGGGGGATCTGATGTTTCCTTTGATACACTTCTGGGTGCTGATATTACTCAAGATGGGATCAGTTCCATGGACCTTTGGAGCTTTGAGGATATGCCCATCTCAGGAAATATCTTCTGAACTATCTGAAATAGCTACTGGATTTCTGTAAATAAAGGAGATGAATGAATGTAAGAATCTATCACACTGCTGTTTGTAAAAATTTCTTCTATTTCTTTTCATTATCTGCAAAGTGCTTTTATCTCTTCTTCTATTTTACTTTTCAGGAGCCTTTGAATGTGGAGTTATGGAGAACCAGAAACAGTAGCCATAGCCTGCTTTGTTGACTATCATTGAACTATTATTATATGTGTTTGCAAAAGACTTCTTGCGTATAGACTGTTTTCTATGTGATATGTTTGTGTTCTAAATGCCTGGATATGATGTTGTTTGTAATATTTCTTCTATTTCTTTTCATTATCTGCTAGTGCTTTTTATCTCCTCTTCTATATCTCTTCTTTTCAGGAACCTTTGAATGTGGAGTTGTGGAGAACCAGAAACAGTAGCCATTGCCTGCTTTGCAAAAGACTTCTAAAGCATATATATACTGCTTTTCTATGTGATATGTTTGTGTTCCTGGAGGTGTTTATTTTAATGTTTGTGTATTTTCTAGGGTTTTTTGATTTTGGGTTTGTCATACATTCATGAACTTTTTATAGTCTACTCTCCTTTCATTGGATTTTGTTATATTAATGAGGAATTAAAGTTGATTTGGGGAGAAATTGAAGGTCTGTTTTATTTAGCTTGTTTAATTTATTATGTATTTTTGTATCCCTAATTTATTATGTAGTTTTTTTTTCTATTTGTAATATTTTAGAGTCTATGTATAAGAAGAGATAAGGGGTTGTCCGTTCCTGTAAAGTTAGAATTTATATTGTAGGGAAATTTGGCCCAGTTTAAATTTGAGTTAATGGATCGATATTTAAGGAAAGACTGTATGGTTAGTTTTGGGTGAAAATAACTCGATGATGCTTACCAGCACCATCGTCGACAATTGCTCTTACCGATACCACCACTTCTTCCATATTAGACGGTCATAGCGACATGTCCCTCGACAACTCTCCGTGGCTGCCAACGAGATGGAACTCAATGATGCAAACTCTGTATTCCCGCTTATTAGCACTTTGGCCTGTTTGTTTGCCCAAGTAAAAATTAATCTGATTAATTTTAATCAAGTATATTACATCATATATAAAATTTAATATTATAATTTAAATATATTTTACTGATTTATCAAAACAATAATTAGCTTATATTAAATTTTTAATATATTTTAATATAATAATTAATTTTATTTTGCATCATTCATAATTTTAATAAAAATATTTTCATTCAATTTTAATTTTAAAATAATTATAATTAATTTATACAAATAAACTTATTATTTTTGTTTATAAAATTACACTTTCTATCAAGAGGAGGAGCAATTGATGGATTTCGCCAGCCAGTAGGGACTGCTACGTCAGCACTAAGCAGAGCCCATTGCTGATACGACGCCTCATTATTGGCCGGCACAATCTTAAAAGGAGAGGTTTTCGCATCCCAAAGTATCATTGTGAGATTAACCCGTGAGATCATCTATTTTATTCTTACACTAATATTAAATTCAAATAATTTTATTTTCTTTCATGAAAGATACATCTTAAAAGATATACCATAATCATAAAATATAATTAATATAAACTCATGATGAAACAGGCACAATTGCCAGCATGAATAAATTACTTCTCGAGTTTAATAGATTTAGATAGTCGACAATGAACACCTAAATTTTAGTAGAGTTATTCTTTTCTAAAATATTGATTAGTATCTGAGATTATAAAAAATTAGAAAGCTTTCGATGAGTGAATAAGCACTTTTTTAAAGGCAAATTTACAATATAAAATGTAATTATTTTTCATAAAATATGTATTAGTTATAGTTAAAATTTTTATTAGCTGATATTATCGGTATTGAGTACACTAATTTAAAATTCTAGCAGATGTATATTTTTTTAATAGGTTCAATTTTTGGGAGCTTGAATTGGCTCGATGAAGCCTCGAATCAGTTCAAAGTTAAAACAAGTCAACTTGAACTCGAATTTAATTAGACGAGCAGAGAATGAGTGGTGCTTAACTCGGCTGAAACTCGGATCATTCTCACCTCGACTATATTGTAGATCACTTTTAGTTCACCCCACATAATTATAAGGCCTTTATTTATAATGCGCAATAACTTATTCTTGTCACCTACACCTATTGCGTCGTTGATAAAATTGCCTACAAATAACACGAACTAAAAGGTGCCTCACTATTATTTTATTAATATTTTAAATTTTTCAAAAATTAAAATAATTTTATTTTCAAATAATTACATACAAGGTACTTCGTACTGTCATATTTATATATTTCACACTCATTTTTTAAATATTACAATATACATATTATAATTTTTTAAATATTATATCTCAAAATTTAAAAAAATACGTGAAGTCTAATATTTAAAAATAATATATAATTATGATAGTATAAAGTATTATGTATGTTGATACTCTTTTTATTTTATATTTATCACAAATTTTAATATTTAAAATTAACTTTATTTTACTACACATTTTAATTTTAAAATTAGTTTTATTTAATATTATATGTACTTTATAATATTAAATAAATTTATATTTCATTAAAATTTAAATTAATATATTTTCTCCATTTGAGGACTAAAAGCACCTTTTTCCATGTTAAATTCTCTAAAAAGTTCGAAGAGCTCGCCACGTCAATTTTTCGTACACCAATTAAATGATGACAGTTAGCAGAGGGCAGGTCAACTGCAGCTAGGCGCTATGATCAATGTACTTATTATAGGCATAAATGTGCTTGTTATAGACATTAATAACAAGCATATTTATATATATATTTATGCTTATAATAAGCACATTTATACTTATAATTTTAATAACAAGTACATTTATTTATATTTATAAAAAGCACTTTTATGCTTATAACAAGCATCTTTATGCTTATGACAAGCATATTTATACCTATAATAAGCATATTTATGGTTATAACAAGCACATTTATGTCTATAACAAGCACATTGATTATAGTGCCTAGTTGCAGTGGGCCCGCCCTCTGTCAGCTTTCGCCATTTAATTGGTATATGAAAAGTTGATGTAGTGAGCTCTGTGAACCCAATATTTTCTCGAGCAATGGAGAAATCCAACTTACAATAAATAACTATGAAAATAGCGGTATTGGAGAAAAATTTTCTTTAATTAATTTAAGAAAAAATAATTTAAAATATAAAACAAGATCTGAACATCTTAAATTCAATAATTTTATATGAAGTTTAAAATAATTAAATTTTACTTTCCAAATTTAACTATTAATAATCTAAAATATCCAATTAAAATTTATACAATCTTAATGACCGTGAACTAATTTGCACAACTATTATTAAATACTTTCATTTAAAGAAGAACAAAGGGGATCCGCTTTTGTGAGAATTATTGCGTTCGATCTCCCAAACATTCAGGTTGGCGATTGGATCCAACCACATATGTACTGGCAGCTGTCGCCCGAATGCTCGATGGCCAAATTAACATAATAAAATTTTCACTTTTGAACTCTCCAAAGAATTTCGCTCTTTGGCCAGGCTTTGCATTTCACTCGTATTCTGACTTCAAAGGTCCCCACGATGCTCGACATTTTCCCTTCGTTTACTTGGTGCACGGATTTAAACTACTAAGTTCTACATTTCTTGAGGACATTCATGCGTCTACATAAAAATGACTACATCTATCTTACTTCTCTTATCATCATGGTCGCATTTTTTTTACACTTGCTTGATCATAGTAGTTTATTTTTTGCGTCAAGAAAGGGAAAACACGAGAAAAAATATTTCCATCAACAAATAAGCTTTGCAGATAAATTGTTGTGAACTTAATTGGCATAATAATAGGGTGTGTTTGTTTCTCACATTAATTTTAATCTTATATTACATCATACATAAATTTTAATATTAAAATTTAATCATATTCCACACCATATATATATATATATATTTTTTAAAATAAAAAATATTTTCATCTAAATTGAACTTTGGCCTGATTAAAATTAACTCTGCAAATAAGTATATATTCAGGATGTACCCTTTGTGACAATTAGCTTACTAAAGCTAATAAGTGTGGACCAAGGGTCAACCATAATGAGCGTAGAACAAGGACTTGTGACATTTACCAATGCAAACTCTCCACGAATGTTTCTGTCAATTTGTTGATACTAAACCGATTGAACTTGACTTTTATAACAATCGACACTGAACAGATGCTATGTGATGCAAATTTTTCCTCGATTGTCTTACGAATGATCAACGATGCAAAGCCGATGTCGGTGCATATATGACTCACGAGTTTCGGTGACGTTTTCGATGCTCTGGCTCATAATCAACAGACAGTTAAGCACTATTCTTGCAGTGTTATGTGGGCAAGGCTGTATATAAAAAAAGTGGTGGAATAATTACAAGAGGATTAAAAGCTAAAAAGGGGAGATATTCAAATCTATTTGGTGGACATGGAATTTGAATGACTCAGCATAGAATTGGCTGACTGCAACGAAAAATTATTGGGTGCGGACAGCGCACCGTCCGGACGCCCAATCAGAGGGCGCCACGTGTGCCCGGACCCAGCTGTATGGCACACGTGGCGCCCTCTGATTGGATTCCGGACGGTGCGCCATCCGAACCTAATAACTTCTCGACTGCAACAGACCAACGCTAATTATGTGCGCAAAATCATATTAAATAGGAAGTTCTGAAAATAAAATCTTTATATATATATATATATATATATATTATTAATGATATTATTATGATTAATTAGTATTATGATTTCTCTCCTCTTCTATATAATCCCACTGAAAGCATTGCAGTCTGTCTCATAGATGTCTTTTATTTGATCCAAAAAGATGTCTAAGGTTTTCACGGCCAAGGCTCTCTCTTGCCTCAGGTGATACATAGTATTCTTTCCTCCCCCTTGAGCTCTCTCCTAAGGTTTAAAAATTCGGTTTCAATTTCAATTTCAATCACGAATAAGAAGCATCAGTTTCGATGGTTTTAACATATTCATTGGCTTCGGTTTCGACAGTTCCAGCATAGAAACTTATCATGAATCTTAAATTAAACGTTTCAATAAATTTTATTCTAAAAATATTAGAGTTTCGATTTAAACTTTAGGGTACTTTTAGTTAATTGAAGGTTTCAACAGAAACGTAAAACTAGTATCTCTCTTAGTTATGCATAAATGGATGTCATTGCTGATGTGCAGGACCTTCTCTGGGAAGTCTGAAGCAGCACCTTCGGCTAAAACAATGCTGGAGGTGGCACGAAAGGAAGCACCTCCTGTAAAGCCAACGACAGTGTCGACGGAGATAGAACGACCACCGTTTTGGGTTCCAGATCCGAATACGGGATATTGGATGCCAGAGAATAAGATTAAGAATAACATTGTTGATCCTGCTGATCTCCGGGCTGTTTTCCTCTCCAAGAAGGGGGGACTGTGATAGTAGAAATATGAGAAATATTTTGTAATCTTATGAGTGATCCTATTGAAGTTATTGCCACAAATGAAATCTTAGTTTACTTCAATATTTAGAATTATTTACGAGAATTGTGTAACATTGCTCCTTAAATATATGATATTTGTGCAGTTACTTTTACTAAAAAAAAAGAATAATGTTGATTTAATCATAATTATAAAATTTTTACTTAGTTGCTGGTTAATTTATATCAGTAATCATCGATGATTGAGAATAAAAATATAAATCGTATAGGCTGTAAGACTTATGTAAGTTATATATAAATGCGGCTTACATGGTGGAGATTGTAAGTCACGTGATTCACATAACTAATAGAGATATAGATACAATTTATATAAGTTATGTATTCTACAAATTTATAATATATTTATGATCATGAACTACTAACAAAAATCTCTGCTTAGCATGAAGAATATATTTTGTAATTATGATTTTTTTTTGAAAAAGATATTTTGTAATTATAATTGAATCAAAGATATATCTTTGATTCTTATTAGAAATAATAATATTTTGATATTTTTGTCTAATTGCATGGATGCAAAGATTATGTAGTAGAAGTTAAAAGGAATTGAAATAAAATTATAGCCTTAAAAATAATTATCAATGAGATAATTATTAATATTATAAGCATGTATAATTCCCAAATAGGTTTGAATGCGAGCATAAATAAAAAATTTGGAATGATTTAAAAAAGTTGGTACAAGAGATGTTTTAGGAGGAGATGATATTTATTAGAAGAGACTTAAATTTACATATTAGAAATATTGCTAAGAAATTTAATAGTATTTATAGTAGGTATATTTTTAAAGAAATTAATGAGAAGGGTAAAGCTATTTTGAAGTTTTTTTTTAACTTATGATCTTTTAATTTTTAATACCTTATTTAAAAAATATGATAAATATATTATCACCTATAAGAATGAGTTTTCAAGAATTTATATTGATTATTTTTTTATAAGAATATGAGATACTTGAATTATGAAGAATGTAAGGTCATTTTAAGTGAATGCTTGACTACCCAATATCGAATAATAATTTCAAATTTTAAGATAAAGAGTTAAAAAAATAATAATAAGTTGAAACAATACCTTCAGACTCGATAATGAAATATAAAAATGAGAATAAAAGAATCTTTAAGAAGGGAGTTCTAGAATATGGGTAGTTGAACATTAAAAGGGAAGCTAATCTTATGCGATTGAGAATTATTAATTACATCTGTAAAGTTGTAAATGATATATTGAAAAAATCTGAAGGAAAAGCTCTAAATAACAAAAATGTTTGATAATGATAAAAATGCAAGAAAAAATTAAAGAAAAAAGTTTATTACAAAAACTAGTAAAAATATAAGATCAAAAAGAATTTAAACAAATAAAAAATTACAAAAATTAGATACTAAAAAAGGAGAAAGACATATATACAAACTGGCCAAAGTAAGAGATAGAAAAGTTAAAAATCTAATAAAATAAAATATATTAAAAATGAGAATTAAAAAGTACTTTTTAAGTATAAAAAAATTTAACATAAGTGGATGCGTTACTTTAAAAAACTTTAGGATAATTACCCACATGTCACATAAATCTTCATGTATTACACCACACACACTTTCTTCACAATCCATAGTATAAATTTTGTGAAGAAAGTATGTGTGATGTAATTTTAAAAAGATTGTGTGGCATGCAGGTAAATGCCCCAAAAACTTTTTAATGACTATAATATGATTGATCTTATTGATTTTAGTATTCAAAAAGAATATAAAAATTATTTTTACATTTAGTATATAAGTAAAGCTGAAATTAGAGAGGCTTTATGAAAATAAAGTTTAAAAAATTATAAGACCGGATGACATTCCAATAGGTGTTTAAAAATATATTAGAGATGAAAGAGTTTCTTGCCTTACTAAGTTATATAATATGATTTTGAAACTAAAAGGATATCAAATGAATAAAAAAATATATTAGTACCTATATGTAAGAATAAAAATAATATACAAAATTATGCTGACTATAGAGAAATTAAGTTAGCGAGCCATATTTTAAACGCAGATTATGTCTTGCTATTAGTGCATCACATAATCAGTTTATTTTTATACTAGGAAAGTCTACTATGCAAGCTTTTCATTTGTTGAGAAACTTAATAAAAATATTTAAGGAGAGAAAAGAAGATTTATCTTTAGTTTTTATTGATTTAGAAAAAACTTATGATAAAGTCCCAAGAAAAATACTTTGGAGAATTTTAGAAAAGAAAAAGATTTGCACTACTTACATTTAAGTTTTTTAGGATATTTATAAAGGTTTTGTTACATGTGTTCGGACATAAGAAAGTCTGACTAAATTTTTTTCTATTTTAGTTGAACTACACTATGGTTCAGCTTTAAATTTATATTTTTTTGGATTGATTATGAAAGTTTAATTGGACATATTCAAGAAAAAGTATCTTGATATATACTTTTTACAGATAACATTTTCTTTGTTGGTAAGACTAGAGAAAGTAATAAAGGAGTCGGATTCGGGTTGAGACTATTCGGGTCGTGTCGGATTCGGGTTCGACCCGAACCCGACCTGCCCACCCCTAGCGGGAATAACCTGATGCAAGAGAAAAACAAAAATAAGGTATTTCTTTCTTTGATCTTATTGAGCACTCACTCTCTTTCCTTCTTCTCATTTCTGTGTATAATCTATTTTGTGCTCTTTGGCTTGGTTTATCTTTTGCCTAAAATGTTTTCAATATAGGTCATTTTTAAAGGGTTCAATTAAGTTTTTGTTTTAAAAAAAATATAAAATACATATATAAGTATTAAAAATATATTTAAGTATTTTCAATTATTATTAAAATCTATTTTTTTTTTTTGAGATTTTTACATACAGGACATGAAATTTACACGAAATTACTCATTTCACCATCAATTCAT
>JAEMOT010003874.1:1911-28286 GCA_019297695.1 Apostasia ramifera | reverse complement strand
ATAAATTATTTTAATTATTTTACATAAATTTTAATATAAAAAATAATATTTTACTTCACATACTCAATAATTTTTAATAAAAATATAAAGTTTATTTCACATCTTAGATCAAAATACTCGATTTAAATATTTTGAAATAGAATGTGAAATAAAGTTGATATTTTTATTTTAAATTATTGAGTATGTAAAGTAAAATAATATTTTTTATATTTAAATTTGTGTAGAATGATTTAAAAAATTTATTTATTATTATTGTTATTGTTTTTTAAATTAGCACTATTTTGATCCTGTTTTAGTTCTCGCGCCAAACAGAGCCTAAAAAATAATTTGAATGAAAGGAATCTAGATAATATATATTTTTATTTTATAAAATTATTTAAAATCGAAGATCTATTTCAAAAGCCCAGAGAGTTATCTTTTTACATGATCTTTGAAAAACATTTAAATAATATAATCACTCAAACGAAATAAATAATGAAAGTTATAATTAGCAAAACATAACTAAATATACAAAACTTTTAAACCATATATCTCATACTTGTGACGTCCCGATTTCCCGGACGTCAGAAAATAATATATTCTTTCCATTTTTGTATTTTTGTATTATCTCAACTCAGATTATTATATATCACAATTCAGAAATACCTTCAACTTCTTTACCCTTGTCCCGTGATCCAACTAGTGTCACACCTGCCACCAAAAATGGCAGGAGCCTGTTAATACAGACCCAGTAGATAAAACAACATCCCAGATAAAACAGTAATCAACTCAACACTGCATACAGATAGAATACAGCTCATGTATTTAGAATCAAATCAGGAATAAAGTTAATCTCTACAGCAACAATTCAATATGCAAGATATTCTTAAAAATAATAATCTTTATTATCAATATCATAATCATCTTTACTAGAAATAATAATTTCATTTTTTTATATCTCTGAGCCTCAGGTTTCTCAACCAATCACCTCAAATGCCACAATTATTTCTCATCAGCCCAAAAGGGTTTTGGACGCCGTAGCGCCATATCAAGCTCGAGTTGGCATGTGTGACCGCTTGTGAGAAACTTGTCCTACTCATTATAAATGCATATTAATTATCATCATTTAATATTGCACACACTGAATTTCATCACAATATAATAATATTCTGTTCAGTGACGTGGATCTATTATTTTTATACCCTGTTACCTAGAAGTCTGACAAAAGTTCCTACAATTTGTTATTCTAGAAGCCTTGATGGAAGCCGCACCTTGTATCAGTGATTCATTCTTCTTAGGACATCACCCGGCGTACACTCCCCGCCCTCATCGAAATAACATATATATATAGGAAACTCTCCATCCTCGTCGGTTCTTGGTATACAAAAATACATTAGTACCACATCACCTCACAGACAAGCATATTTCATCCATTTATAACAACATATACAGTGTACAAGGTATAATAACATAATTCTTACATTCTCACAACGCCCATTCATTTTCACAAATAATAATATAACAATAATAATTTTAGGAAAAATATTATCTACTTACGCAATTAACAGAATACGAGACATAACAACATAATTCCTAAACCCTCACAACATTCATCCGTTTTCACATGCAATAAAATTAACTTTAGGGATAGGATTACCTACCGATTAATCGTTAAACAATGCTCGAAAATCCGTACGAGCTTTCCTTTTCTTTCTCTTCCTTCTTCTCTTTCATTTCTTCTTCTCCTCTCCTTCTTCTTCTTCTTCTTCTCCTCTTCCTCCTGCAGCAACCCGCTGCTGCTCTTGCGCTCGGTGGAAGGGTGGAGACGTCCGGAACGGAGGGGACGCATGGAACCAAGAGAGAGAGAGAGAGAGAGAGAGAAAATTCTCTTTCTCTCTCCTTCGCACACGGAAAAGAGCGGACGCGGCGGTTCTATTTGGTCCCTCTATTTTCAATCTCTTATAAATAGGTCCAAAATTATTATTTTTAGGTCCAAAATCTTTTATTTTCAGTCCAAAGCAGCTTTAATTTTTTTTAAGCCTCAAATCAAATTATAATTAAATTTCTTTTCACTTCAAATATAATTTTAGGGTGTCACAATACTACTAACTCTAAATTATCTATTAGTATAAAAAAACTCCAAATTATCTAAATAAAAATTATTTAAAATTGAAGATCTATTTCAAAAGTTCAGAGAGTTATTTTTTTACATGATCTTTGAAAAACATTTAAATAATATAATCACTCAAACAAAATAAATAACGAAAGTTATAATTAGCGAAACATAACTAAATATACAAAACTTTTAAACCTTATATTTCATACTACTAACTCTAAATTATCTATTAGTATAAAAAAAACTCCAAATTATTTAAATAAAAAATAAAAATTCTAAATTATCTATCATATATATATATATATATATATATTCATTCCCACTGATGTGTAACATTTTTAGATTAAAAATTAGTTTGCGGGTGATCTAATAATATTTTTATTTGTTTTTTATTGAATTAATTTAGTTATTCATAAAGATATGCAGCTCAATTGTTAAGCCACATACACGATGAAGATATTTTTTTAAATTTGTATTTATATTTGTATTAAAAAAGTTAAAATTTATTATCAATATAATGGTGAGAATTTGTTAAAGGGAGAAAGTGAGGTTCGAACTTAAGGCCCTGCTTGGTGCGATGATCAAATCAGGGCCAAAGTAATACTAATTTAAAAAATAATAATAATAATAATAAATAAAATTTTTTAATCATTCTACACAAATTTTAATGAAAAAAATATTATTTTACTTCATATACTCAATAATTTTTAATAAAAATATATACTTTATTTTATATTCTAAATCAAAATATTCGAATCGAATATTTTGATCTAGGATGTAAAATAAAATTAATTTTTTTATTAAAAATTATTGAGCATATAAAGTAAAATAATATTTTTTTTATATTAGAATTTGTGTAGAATGATTAAAATTTTTTATTTATTATTATTATTATTTTTTAAATTAGTATCATTTTAATCCTGATTTAGTTCTCGCGCCAAACAGAGCCTAAAGGATGCATAATTTCATATTTTTTTGTAAAAAAAATCAGTAAAAAAATAATATTTTAAAAAAATTGAAACTACACTAATTTTATAATCTTAACTATTAAAATTGAGATTTTTAATGGAGCTGGAGAAAAAATTTATTTGAATCTAAAAAATTTCAAGTTTGAATACGTGTTATCACATTTTTCAATTGAGGTGAGAGAAATTATGATATTAGAAAAAAATTTAAAAAATTAAAATTTTTAAAATATTAAAATGAATTAGATATACATATTTTTATTGATAATTTTAATCGAATATTCGAATTCGACTAAAAATGAATACTTTTGTTTGCCAGCCTCAGTAGCGAAATCTCTATGGACGGTGAAATAAAAAGAATAAAAAACAAAATAGAAATATCTATGGGCGGTCGGATTCTCCTCTAATGAGAGATTGAACGGCTGTGATTTGCTAACGCGGAAGAAATGCCGCTCCTGGGCCCTCGCGCAAACAGCGACGGCGACGGCGACGCGTGCAAGAACGCTAAGCGCACGGTTTCACAGCCCAGAGGCGACGACGAGGACGACGACGGCTGCAATTCCTATTGTTCGTGAATTCCTTTGATTCAAGCCCCCTCTCTTTCTCTTTGGCAGTCGCTTCCGCAGGATTTTCTCCGCCTTTTGCCCCCTTTTTCCCTTTTATGTATTAATTTTTCAATCCGGGCAGTGGAGGGAGGGAACGAGCAGAAAGGTTGAATTTATCCCATGTTTTGACATATTTTTCACATTCATTTGTTGTGAGTTGTGCGGGAGATTTGGGTCGGAGATTGTTGGCAATACGGGGAATCGCCGTTTGGTTTCGCGTTTGCCGACTTCCCTTGGACGGGAGGGATTTTGAACTCGGAGGCTGGAGTCCTTTGATGGGTTCTTGGCCGATGGTTGCGGGATTTAGTGGATCGATCTCGGTTCCGCGTCCCGTCGAGTGAGTCGCCTGCATCCGCGGCGCCAACTACGGCGGTAATTTTACCCCGTTTGTTGAATCGCTGCTCTTTCTTTCTCCATTGGGGAATGGATTTGAGTTTCCCTGAAGAACTGGGGACTCATGGCCCTCCTTTGTGTCCCCTAGGCTTCGAGTTTTATTTCCCGAGCAATTTTAGTGAATGACGACGGCTCTGCTTACCGGCATTGTTGGCTAGTTTGAAGGATAGGGTTTCTGATTCTTGGTATTTGTTTGCGGCAGTAGATTTTTACTGCAACCAGTGATTCTGCAGCTGTTCTGAAAACGACATTCTGGGGTGGGTTTTTAAGGGTTTGTGCATTAAAATAAAATTTAATTATTTTGATTGATTGTGATTTGGATGAGCTGCAATGTCATTTTTTGCGTGGCCTCTCTGCAGAAGGAATTTGGGTTGTCATTGCCTTTGTTTGTTTGAGATTACTGCAGAACTACAAAGAGGATATTGATCATAATCATCCAGTATCTGCAAATGTGTTCATCAGGATGAGAGAGATCAAGTGTTCTTGCTATCTATGAGAACCCAAGAGAACATGTTCTCTGAATTCTTAGATTTAGTGAAGTCCTGGTTCCCTCGACGCTCTGAGCCTGCATATGTGTCGAGGGACTTTTGGATGCCTGATAACAGTTGCAGGGTGTGTTATGACTGCGATACACAGTTTACTCTCTTTGTTCGTAAGCACCATTGCCGCCTATGCGGTCGAGTTTTCTGTGGGAAGTGTACTGCTAATTCAATCCCAGTGCCTTCAGCTGACCCAATGAATGGGCATTCAGAAGGGGACTGGGTCCGGGTGTGCAACTTTTGCTTCAAGCAATGGCAGCAAGAGGTGGCTGCTGCAGCAATGGTGACTCGTTCGTCAAATGTTGGCATGGATAATTCCTCATCGTCGGCAAGCCTAGTTAGTACTAGGTCTAGTGGCACGCATATGAGTAGTACCATGACTACAGGTTCCATTTCTTATTCAAATGGACCATTTCAACGAAACCAGTTCTGTGCTAATTCTAGCCCTACTAAGTCTCTGGTTCTTGATCACGTTACTGATAAGCAAGACATGCTGCTTCTGGGAAGAAATGCTGATTCTGGTGCTGATTTGACTGATGCATGTTCCAGCCATTTCAATTATTGCATGAACAACAGGTATGACATGGCAAAACCACAAAATTTTGAACTTTGACAAAGAAAAAAATACATAACATGTTAGGCAGCAGATGCTTCGACTGTTTCCGCTTTAACTTCTTATGAGCATGACCTGCTTCCTACAACTTCATGTATGGGTTTTTCTTGTTTATTACTCCTTTGCTTGACTAATAGAACAAGTTAAACCTGTGTTTCCCTTTGTTAAAGACATTTAAGGTCTTTAATTCCATTGAAAGAATTCAACTTTTGTTAAAAAATGTTTATCCAAGGGCATTAACATACATAAGACTTAAAATCATCCTATTTACAAATTAATTACTCAGTTCTTAATATATGTACTTTGGTTGTTTTCATTTCTCTTTTCAATAAATGCAGAGATTGTATTCCTTATTACATCCAAGTGCAAGAGATAACAAAATGGGATAATAACATTAAGGTGTGAAAAATGTAATTTGCAATCACTTTAGTGTGTGTGAGATTGAAATATCGAGAATTGGGTGTACAGTATATGATTAAGGTCATTCTAAGTGTTGTGTGTGTAATTATCCCCTTTTTTATGTAATTTTCCATTGGAAAGTTTACTTTTAGCTTTTTAGACTGATAAACTTGACTGCAGATTTTGGTTCTGTTAGGCTCTTTTATTGGCTGTTAAATCATGCTTCTTATTGTTCACGTGAACACTTACAAAAGTAATTTTTCTCACATTTTCCCCCTCTTGTATTCTGTTTTATTTTTTTTTATAAATCTAGATGCTTGTACTGAATATACAGGAGTGATACTGCGATTCCTGTGATTCTATTCTTCCATTAAGTATAATTCATTTTCGTCTTTTGATTTTGTAAATGTTCCAAACACTTGTCATCCAGCCTTGATGTTATTCTCTACGTTTATAGAACTTTTAAGGAGAATAAATATCCTGAGATAATTAACTGTTTTGATTTCTCATTGTTCTTGTCTGCATCTATTACAATAATTCTTATAATGATTTAGGAGTGATGATGATGATGATGATGTGTATGGAGCATTACATTCTGATTCAGAAATACCGCATTTCCAGCATTCTGATGACTACTATGGACGGGTTGAGTTTGATGAAATTGATCAAGATTATGATGCAAATAAAGTGCACCATGCTGAAGAAAACGTTTCTTCCAATGATGTTGGCTCTCCAATATTTGATAGAACCATGTTGCGGGATTCAATGAGTTCTGATAAGGTGGTCGAAACTGGTACTGATCATAGTGATGAGTGCGGTGCTGCTTCTTCCATGTATGCCCTGGAATGTGCAGATGAACCTGTAGATTTTGAGAACAATGGACTGCTTTGGCTCCCACCTGAGCCTGAAGATGAGGAAGATGAGAAAGAAGCAATTCTATTAGATGATGAAGATGATGTGAGTGGTGAATGGGGTTATCTCCGACCCTCAAGGAGCTTTGGGAGTGGTGAGTTCCGCACTAGAGATCAATCAACTGAGGAGCACAGGAGAGTAATGAAAAATGTGGTTGGTGGACATTTTAGAGCTTTGATTGCCCAACTTCTTCAGGTCGAAAATCTTCCAATTGGTGAAGAGGGTGACATGGAGAGCTGGTTGGAGATTATTACATCTTTGTCATGGGAAGCAGCTACACTTCTTAAGCCAGACACTAGCAAGGGGGGAGGGATGGACCCTGGTGG
Organism: Apostasia ramifera; assembly: GCA_019297695.1. NCBI lineage: Eukaryota > Viridiplantae > Streptophyta > Magnoliopsida > Asparagales > Orchidaceae > Apostasia > Apostasia ramifera. The sequence continues at coordinate 21,439 of JAEMOT010003874.1, read as the reverse complement.
GTATGTTAAAGTTAAGTGCATTGCTTGTGGACGTCGCAGTCAGAGGTTAGTCTTATTTTAGTTTATGTTTTGGGGATGAATAGTTAGTTTTTTGTCATTCTATGCTCAATGAGCTCAATCATCTTTTGCTTGAAAGAGTACACTTGAATAAACAACATTTCTTTTGAACATCACCTTACTTGGATACTTTGATTTGAAGATATTCTTACTTTGACAATTGTATTTTTACTGTTCCCTAATAACATGATATTGCTGATGAAGTTCATGCCCTGCTCCTTTTTTTGGGTTAGTGCTGTTGTAAGAGGAATTGTTTGTAAGAAGAATGTAGCACACCGTCGTATGATGTCCAAAATTCAGAAACCTCGTTTCCTTATTCTTGGTGGAGCTCTTGAATACCAAAGAGTAATGAATTCATTATCAAGTTTCGACACTTTGCTACAACAGGTGTGGTAACTTGTATATTTGTTTCCAAATTAGGGTTCAATCAAATATTTGTAGCTCTTACAAAATACTATGATGCAGGAAATGGACCATTTGAAGATGGCAGTTGCAAGGATTGATTCTCATAATCCTGATGTCCTTTTAGTGGAGAAGTCAGTGTCTCGTTTTGCACAAGATTATCTTCTTGCGAAAGATATTTCACTTGTTTTAAACATCAAAAAGCCACTTTTGGATCGTATATCCCGCTGCACTGGTGCTCAAATAGTCCCTTCTGTTGACCATCTTTCTTCACCAAAGCTGGGGCATTGTGATCTTTTTCGTGTAGAGAAGTTCTGGGAAGAACATGGCAGTGCTGGACAAGGAGGGAAGAAGATGTTGAAAACTTTGATGTTCTTTGAAGGATGTCCAAGGCCTTTGGGTTTTACTGTAAGTATTTCTTTTTGAAGTGTTCTTGCTATTCTTTCCAAGATTGTTTTCTATGATACCTATAGTTTTCTAAAGAGAAATCAATTGGGTGCTCATATTATTGAAGCATGGAAGAAAACAAATACGCCATCATATGTTTTGCTGATTTGGCATCATCAATCATCTCAGCCATTGCACATCAATCAAGAATTCACTATGGATATGAGCTGCTTTAATTGATCAAAGAATGTCAAAATGCCAATTGTGTACAAAATGCTTGGCATGGTCGCATAGAAAGAAATCTGCGTAGGCAATGTGACTACCTGCTCATTCTGTAGTCAGGGGTTTATTATATTTAGATTGGCATTTAGGTTTAGTCGACTGAGAAACATGCCTCTAAGTTCCCTCACACATGATCTTGTAAAAGATGAAACTAAATGTTTTAAGGTTGTAGCATGCATTTCCAAAGTTTTTTGAACCTAGGATGAACATAATGTTTACAAATGTTTACCTAACTATCCATTCTTGTGAATCTCCAAATGAATTGGTTGAAGATTGTGTTTCTTTTTTTTAAGAATGGCATAGCCATCGGTGGGGTTAGCTACACAAATCCTTTGTCTCCATTGCACTCTATCAAATAACAAATCTTCATTTATTTTCAAATATATAAGATTATTTCTTATAGTTTTTTGTTATGTCTTGTTTAGTCTTCCTCTTCCTTTTTTTACATGGGTAAGATCCAATAATCCAACTTTCCTTAATGGAACTTCTATCAGTTTCAATTGAAGATAAGCTTAGAGCGTCGGCTTAGATGGCCTTAATTTGATGGCCAACATGACTCTCTCTGAACTTACCTTCATATGCTACTAATAATATCAATAATATACAAATTTCTAATCCACTTTAATTAATTTGAATTAAGTAATGTGATCTTATCCTAGCCGTCAAATTATCTAATCCGTGTCACCAATTCTCCCTAGGTGGGAGGAACTTGACTCCGTCATGTATGGGTTAAGCAACTCATTTGTCTCTAAGCGGGGAGGAGTGTGGCGCTGCTTATATGGAGCGTCAGACTGGACGAGAGCGATGCAACTTGGAGTGCGAGCTCGCTTGCGGTGTGTGCTCGAGAATGGTGGCCAGAATCTCCTTTGACGAGGCTGAACTGTTTGATGCAGATCTGGGCAACTTTGTGCAAGAAAGTGATGAATTTTTTTTTTAATATTTTTTAGGGATAATTCCATTTAGGCCCCTCAGGTTTGTCTAATTTGCCGTCCAGGTCCTCAAGCGTCAAAACATACTGTCCAGGTCCACAATAATTACTATATAGTTCACCAGGACTCTAGTTATTTTTAAAAATCTTCAATCAGGTCCAACATAACGTTTTCCGTTTAAAATATCGTTATTTTATCAAAAAAAATAAATTAAATTAAATATTTTTTTCAATTACGATTTTACTCTCACGTGCAGTGCGTCCGCGGACCGACCGTCTGTNAGTCGCAGCGCGCAAGCCCGCGCGCAGATGCCCTGCACGCGGGCGTCCGTGCATGGGTTGCCACAACGTTTGGGAGTTCGCGGGTGGCCCTGCACTCCGGCGCCTGCGCGCGGTCTGCCTGCACGTAGCCATGCGCTCCGGCATCCGCTGCGTCGGCCGCCTCAATGGTGTATTTTGAAAATTAACTGATTAAGGAAGAATATTTTTGTCATTTTTATAATACATAACAGATTCTATAACGGAGGGACCACGATGTCCAATGTAATATTTTTTGTGGACCTGAATTTTGAGATTTGTGAACTTTTGTGTCCAAGTAAGCAAACTTCAGGGGCCTAAATGGAATTGCCCCTATTTTTTAATAAGAATAAAAGTAGATAACTAGATTATTTGGGGATTCTTAGAAAGACTAATTTTACCCTTTCTTTCACCGAAAGACTCCTTACGTCAGATTTAGGCACTCAGAAAACTCTGAACTCATTTCATTAATCAAAATAGACTATCTCATTACAATATAAGATGACCTTAGATATGTAGATCCCATAATAAGATTTAAAAATATAATGATCAATACTAAGAATAAAAATATCTAATAAATTTAAAGCAAATGTAAAACTAATTTTATTATATTAAAACAAAATTAGCTACAAATCTGGTGGTCTTTAAATATTTTCAAATCAGCTCTGATCTTATTTATTAGAGTTGGCTTTGATACCAAGTTTATGCTGGATGGAAAATAAAAATGATATGTAAATTTATAATCAATAAAATTAATTGATAAATTATTTTAATTAAGTGTAAGAATATTTTCTAAATAAATTATACGATAAATAAGATTTTTAAATTTGATAAAATTAAATTATTTTAAAATGAGAATTAAATTAGATCGATGATAAATAAAAATTTATCAATTAGATTAGAGCGGTTGATTTTAATTCAACAAATTAAATTCAAGGTTCAAGAATCAGGACAGGTATCTCACACTTAAATTTAACAATAATTTTCATTCAAATAAATGTATAGTCACACGATTAAAGCCAAACCCAATAATCAAAGTTGCGCAATATAATTTCAAATGAGTTGAGAATCAATAATTAGATGATTTCGGAGAGGATTATAATTTTTCTAGAGCAATCTAAGTTTGAACAAGTCAGCACGAGTTTTGATGCGATGTAGGCATGCAATGCGATCGCTGAGTGCACACTTGTGATCTGAATGTGGCGAGTTTTAAACAAAGCTCACAGGCTCAACTAATTTGGGCTATGCGGGCTGGGGCTAAGCAGAATCGCAAGATTGGCTGTGTAGGAAGGTGAACGGCAGGGCGGACGCACGCATGTGCAAGCGTGGCTCACGCTAGCTGTGACTTGTTGAGCAAGCATGGATGTGCGGCTCGCAGGTGGGCACATTGCACCAGGGGCGCTCGATGCTGACGTGGGATGGCAGTGTGGCCACGCAAGCAGGCTAGCGTGGGGATGCCGCATGGTTGCGTAGGCAGGCTGGCTTGGCGTGGTGGCGTGGATGTGCAAGTGATTTGGGATGGGGTAGTTGGAAGGCACGCATGAGGCGCATGAGGAGTCCTTCGGCTTTTGCAAGCGTGGCGTGCAAGCGGTATTACAAAGATGGAGGCAAAGAGATGGACAAGAGAGCAAATGAGAGATTTTCTTATTTTTTACTAGAAATAAAAGTGGGTAATTAGGTTATTTGGGAGATTCTTACTAAAAACTAATCCTACCATTTCCTTTACCAGAATATCAACCCTTTAATCTGAATATAGGCATTCAGAAAACTCTGAACTTGTTTCATTAATCAAAATAAACTATCCCATTACAATCCAAAGCGACCTCTATATATAGAGATCGAATAATAAGATTTGAAAATATAATAATCAATGTTGAAAATAAAAATTTCAAATGACCTAGAGCAAATATAGAACTAATTTTATTATAATAAAATAAGATCAACTCCAAATCTAACGTTCTTCAAATCTTTTCAAATCAACTTTAATCTTTTCTCTAATCAACTCAAATCAAATCTGGATGCAACTAATATAAAAATTTTCAATTAGCTTTAATTAATTTGAATTGAGTAATGTGATGTCATCCTAGTTATCAAATTTTCTGATTAATGTCCCGACCATTTGGTTATAGGATCTATTAGTACTACCGGTCTATTAGTTGTTGAACTAATAAATTGATCTCATAGTTAAATTTTGCAATCTGTCAAATAAATAAATACTATAGATCAATTAGCTGTTGGATCATTCAAACACATTAGATAGAATCTCAGAAGGTTAACTATTTTTAGTTTTGATGTCAGAATGAAACAAAATCTTAAAATAAATATTTAAGCATTCAAATAACATGGAAATTACAAATTATTCATGCAACTAATATGTATAATGACATAGGTTCACAAACATGAATTATGCTAATGTTAGGAAATTTTGTTATGTTACCCAAATTATGTTTGCCAATGCATGAAAATTATGGGGGCGTTTGGTTTGATGTTATCTTAGTGTTATTTTATATTATTTATATATCGTGACATTTAGATATCATTTTTTGATTGACAATTCTATATAATTTTTTAGATGGTTATTAAAAGATGTTAAACTAAACAAGCACCTCTTGTAAAATTGCCCGAGGTAGAGAAGATCACTTTATCCGTCTCATTTTCAAGTGTTTTCTTTAATCAAAACATAAACAACCAAACATGAAAATGTATTCATTTATAGAGCTAAATTTTAGGGTTAGAATCAGCTTATCGGATTAGTCGCCCGGTCGTCAGCGCAATTGATCCTCCTATGGCGACTTATCTAATGGCCCTCATTCAGTGCAAACATCAAGCAACCGCTGGGAAGGATACAACAACTACCACCAAGCCTATGTCTCACTAGGTGGGGTTAGCTACATAAATTTTTCGTTTTCACTGCACTCTATCAGATAACAAGTTCTCACTCATCTCCAAATATGTGAGATCCTTTCTGATAGTTTTTTGTCGTGTCTTATTTGGTCTTCCCGTTTCTTTTTTAACACAGACAAAATCTAATAACTCAACTCTCCTTACCATCTTAGCCAACTTTTTATGTGCTTATTCTTAACTGAGGTTACCCTAATCTTCTCGTAGATATACTCCTTTCTCATCTATTTTTTCGTTTATACCATTCATCCACCTTAGCATCATCTCTGTGATACTTATTTTACTTGTGTATTTTTGCTTTGTGGTCTAGCATTCTTCACCATATAATATTATTGGTCTTACAACTGTTTTGTAGAATTTACTTTTAAGTCTAAGTAAAATTTTTTATTATACAACACACTCAAAACACTTTTCCATTTTAGCTATCTTACTTGAATTTTGTTGATAGCATCCTCATCTATTTCACTGTTATTTTTTATAATTGATGCAAGGTATAACCATTGGGAAGGATCAAATGAAATAATTCATCGATTGGTGGAATAATTGAAGTGCGCGATCTTAGCTCTTCTAAAGAATTTTTTCGATGTGATTTGCTTTTATGGGATTTGAACTGCAGAGCAACTTGTCATCAGGTTGGATCAAAGATTCGAAAACCTAGAAGGCCACTTTTTTTGGCCTCATTGATCCAAATCAAATCCAGTTTAATTTGGATTACTTTCAATCAACCCATGAATGACCCAAATACACCCAATCCCATACATAGATGCTACTGGGCATTCCCACCATAACCTAAATTCAAATAAAATAACAACCTAAACAAGTTCAATGCATGTAAATGAAAGATAACTATATACAAAGCTTGCAAATATGATATAATATAATCCTTCAAAGATGCATTCTTTTGAAGGAATGGCTTGCCTCCAAAGGAATAAAGTTTGGTGCTTTGCACATTTCAATGAATCACAATGTTAGATGAGTGATACGTGTCTTTTCAACGGCTAGGATTAGGTGTAGAATTTGAAGTTCCCCTTTAATCTTTTTCTTTTAAATGAGACCCATCAATTCGATAGGACTTATCTGCATTCCTCCTTTTTCTTCATCTTTTAGGGTTAAAATGTTGCCTTGACAAAACATTTCTTACAGCAGAGCCAAAAAGTTGAAGGAGGGGGAAGGGGCGAATTTTCACTATAGGTAAATATATTAATCTAAGGTTGTTGAGTTCAGTTTACTGTTGGTTAGTATGTGTTTTAAGAAGAACTCAAATGAAATACAATTGAGTTCTTTCTTTGTTGAGATGGAAACTGATGTTCTTTCGAAACAGTAAGCAAAAGCAAAAGTTCTTGCAAAGATTATATCAATGTTACCCCCATGGCTGTTCATGCCATGCATCATTATGTTTACTTAATTATTCATTGTTTCTTTCTTCCTTAGATGTTTTCTTACAGAGAACTTTGAGACTTGTATGTTTGTTTGAATCAATGGTCAATCTATTTGGCGTGTAAGAGTTAGATTGAAATTTATTATATCATCCTTTTTCGGAAAAGCATTGTCTTGTTTCCTTTTACACTTTGTTCCTTTTTGTTTTACAGTTATTAACAACATCATCAACAAGGAAATCAATATGAAAGTTTATCATATAGTCTTGGCCATCTCTGACTGATTTTACTTGACTTTTTGTTTGCTTTATTGTGTTTGCATTAACGCATTTAGGTTCCTCAAATCTACCACTTGACTAGAAATTGTAATGGTGCTATATCTTCTTGGCTCTCTTTGAAAATTTGAACATGGTATAAAAGAAATATGAATTCAGGAAAGCCCATGCAATTTTTTGTGTTTTTTCTAGATTCTTCTCAAGGGTGCAAATGGTGATGAACTGAAGAAAATCAAACATGTAGTGCAGTATGGAGTCTTTGCAGCTTACCACCTGGCTTTGGAAACTTCTTTTCTTGCTGATGAAGGTGCTTCTTTGCCAGAACTTCCCTTGAAGTCTCCAATAACTGTAGCATTGCCAGATAAACCATCTGGCATCAATAGATCCATATCTGCAATACCTGGTTTTGCATGCAATGGTTCAAAATTCACCTCAGGGGGTGGTGTCTTCAATCCCAACAATGTGCATGATTTCTCCTCTAAAACATCTATTCCTGGAAAGATGGAACCTGAACTATCACCAAGCCACTCTGGTATCATTAGTTCAATAACTGTGGAGTCTGCCTCTAGCATTTCTATGGAACCTTTTGATAGTGAAAGGCTGGATATGGGGGTTTATGGTGAGGCCATGCTTGGTCCAGATCCACAAAATAAAACTTTCTTGTCCGATTCAACTAATTCAGTTGCTTCTTCAGATATTGTACCAGGACATTTTCCTTCTTGTTACATGAGAGAGAAAAACAAAGTGTGTTTTGCTGAATCTCGCATTACTGAAACTTTTACAGATGATGTTGAAGTGCAGGGTAATTCAGTCTTCTCAGATGACTATTTAAAAATATCAGAGAGAACACATGATGATTTTAAGGGTTCCAAGAGAGGATGCCTTTCTTGTTTTAATGATATTCAAGGTGAGCAGCAAGTTGAGTCTTCTGAAGCTGGGATTTCATATGTTGATAAAGATCAATTTCAAGAAATAATAGTATCAAAGGAAGAATATTCACTGTCGCCTTCTGATCATCAGAGCATTTTGGTTTCTCTCTCAAGCCGCTGTGTGTGGAAAGGCACTGTATGTGAGCGTTCACATCTTTTTCGCATAAAATACTATGGAAGTTTTGACAAGCCTTTGGGAAGATTCTTACGTGACCATCTATTTGACCAGGTTTGGTACTATTCTCTTTTATTGTAGTGCTTACTTTATCCTTGATATTTTTTCAAACTGAATATAAGTTTGTTGTGCCAGAGTTATCGGTGCCCTTCCTGTGAGATGCCCTCAGAAGCGCACATTCATTGCTACACTCATCAACAAGGTAGCCTGACAATATCTGTTAGAAAGCTGCCTGAGTTTCATTTGCCTGGAGAACGGGATGGCAAGATATGGATGTGGCATAGGTGTCTACGCTGCCCTCGAACTAATGGTTTTCCACCTGCAACTAGAAGAATTGTAATGTCTGATGCTGCTTGGGGTTTATCTTTTGGTAAATTTTTGGAACTTAGTTTTTCAAATCATGCTGCTGCCAGTAGGGTTGCTAGCTGTGGCCATTCACTTCATCGGGATTGTCTTCGTTTTTATGGGTATCCACTTCTCTGTCTTTTCATCTCTTTTTTATTTTCCACCGTTTTTTTATTCTTATTTATCTGACAATGCTGCTATCACTGCTGTCAGGCTTGGGAAAATGGTTGCTTGCTTTCGGTACGCCTCTATAAATGTTCACTCAGTTTGTCTGCCACCTCATAAACTTGACTTCAATTATGAAAATCAAGGGTGGATACAAAAAGAAGCAAATGAGGTCTGCAGTGTATTGAAAAGCAAATAAAAAGGACAGATTTTGTTTTTTGAGGATGTTTTGTATGCCTTTTTGTTATGCCTGATTTTTTGTTCCTGCGTTCCAGGTTACTGAGAGGAAAGATCAGTTGTTTTCTGAAGTAGTAGATTCTCTCCAACGGGTTGCAGACAAAAGGTTATATATTGAGTCTCTTAATGGTAATGTGGAAGTTCCAGAATTTAGTCATTACATGCATGAACTTGAAGAAATGCAGCAGAAGGAGAAAGAAGAGTTTGAGGTAAGATAGCAGCTCCTGGCATTGCCATTTCAAAGTTCAGTTTGTTGCATTTTAAATTTTTTTTCTAATTATATTTTTGATTTTTTTCAGGTTTCTCTTGATAAGGCACTTAAAAAGGAGGTGTTGAAGGGAGAATCAGTAATTGATATTCTTGAGGTCAATAAATTAAAGAGGCAGTTAGTCTTACAGGCTTATCTTTGGGATCAACGGTTAATATATGCTGCTGGATCAGAAAATGCTCCCCATGAGTTTCTAAGTAGTTTCTTGTTAAGGGATAGAGTGATACTGTCCCCAGCTGAGAAGCTTGTTGACTTCAGTGTAGCTTCCAAAACACCGAGTGGTTATACTAGCCCCGGCACTGCATATTCGGATTCTAGAGCTGATGAAACCATCAGGGATATTACTAACATCGATAGCCACATTGATGAAGAATATGACCAGCCAAATAATTCCAATCTCTCCCAGCCAAGAATGGATACTGAAGTGGATATTTTAGAAGACAAATTAAATAAGAGCACTCTATGTACTAGTGCTAGTGAAGGTGCTCAATTAGATCCCCTTGTGTCTAGTCTCACTGGGAGAAGGGCTCTCTCTGATGGACAATTTCCAATTTTGGCAAATTTTTCAGATACATTTGATGCAAAATGGACAGGTGAAAATGGGCCTTTGATTACAGATTTAAGCTTAATAGATTCATCTGCTTCAGTAGATACAGCTGGTCAACTGTTAGCTTTGGTAGATGCACAAGAGAAAGGTGTAATAGACGTAATCCAAACTTTACCCGCTGTACCTTTTTCTAAGTTGAAAAATAGTGTAGAAGAGTACTCAAGCTGGATTACTGTTCCTTTTTTAAGTTTTTATCATTTTTTCAACAAGAAACTGCGCACTGCTCCAAGATTTGAAGCCCTCAGTGAGTACGTTCCTTTATATCTTTCCTTGTTTCGTGATCTAGAGCGAGGTAGTGGAAGTCGGTTGCTTCTTCCAGTTGGAGAAAATGAAACTGTGATCCCAGTTTATGATGACGAGCCAACTAGTATCATTTCTTATGCCCTTATCTCGAGTGATTATCATATTCAGATGTCAGATGATCGAGAGAGAGCTAGAGATGTGATTGATTCTTCATTTCAATCATCATTAAATGATCCAGTAAGTCTTCAACTTTCTCATTCAGTTGAGGAACTTTCTGCTGAAACTTTTAAAAGCTTTAGTTCAACAGAAGAGAGCTTATTGTCTTTGTCTGGGAGCAGAAGTTCTTTGGATCCACTACTCTTTTCTAAAACAATGCATGCTAGAGTTTCTTTTGGAGATGAGGGGCCTACGGGGAAAGTCAGATATACAGTGACTTGCTATTATGCTAAGCGTTTTGATGCTTTGAGGAGAACATGTTGTCCATCTGAGCTTGATTATATAAGATCTCTTAGTCGTTGTAAGAAATGGGGTGCACAGGGAGGCAAGAGCAATGTGTTCTTTGCAAAATCACTAGATGATAGGTTTATCATCAAGCAGGTCACAAAAACTGAAATTGAATCATTTATCAAGTTTGCCCCCGAGTACTTTAAATATCTCTCTGATTCAATTGCCACTGGAAGTCCGACATGCCTTGCAAAGATCCTTGGTATCTATCAGGTACTTGTTAGATGTTTTCAAAGTCTTGTTGTGTATTTCTCCTTATTTATTGTGATACGTACTTAGTATTACGTTGATTAAAGTGGGTATTGCGGTTCTCAGCCTATGGAAGTTATCGATACTTGTTATCACTTTGTAATACTCAAGTGTTTTATAGAGAGGAAATGGATGAGTTACTTGGCTTCTATGTTTTCTTTTTTATTTTGTTCAAAAAAGATTTAACTTTGATTACAATTAGATTATAGTTTGTGCCAACATCATTAATATTTTAAGTGAATGATATAGTAAATCTGTGTCATTATACTCACTGTTTGTTGAAATATGTCCCACTCTTTGTTAAAATATGTAGTCCCACTAGTTATTGAAATATGAAGACAAATTGCTCTTTTTAAGGTCACATCAAAGCAGTTAAAGGGCGGAAAGGAGATGAAGATGGATGTACTGGTTATGGAGAATCTTTTGTATGGACGAAATTTAACGAGACTATATGACCTTAAGGGATCTTCGAGATCAAGGTATAATCCTGACTCAAGTGGCAATAACAAAGTACTTCTAGATCAAAATTTGATTGAAGCCATGCCAACCTCTCCAATATTTGTTGGCAACAAAGCAAAGCGGCTACTGGAGAGGGCTGTTTGGAATGATACATCTTTTCTTGCAGTTAAGTATGAAAAGACTAATTCTTCTCTTTAAATTATCTAATCATCCCTAGTCATAATATTTTTAAGTGACCTTTATTTGTTGATATGCTATTTATAGTTATCTAATTTTTGCTAACTTACTTGTTACACGTGTTTTGGAAAACTTTATATGGTTAAAGTTGCCTAGTTTGGTGCATACGAATTTACCGTTTGTGAAGCTTTAGCAAATTTTTCAGATAAGTTGAGGACTGTTGCACTATCTAGATTTTGTATTAGTTGTGCCCGTGCGTATCTTGATTTTTTTATATTAATTGTTTATTTGATTTAATTTTTGAACTTTGTGGCGTTTAGATGCATGTTTCCTTTTACCTTGGTTTAGAAATGTTATTTTTGTACCTTGATACCAAATCTCAGATGAAAAACGTGAAGGGTTGCGTTAGGCACCCGACAACCAGCATAAAACTTGTCAAACAAACATGATATGAATCTTTTAAAAAATTACGCTAAGACTAGGACACTCCAAATATGACATGGTTAAGAAATTATCAGAATTAATTTCGTATATTTGGAGATAAATGAGGACTTATTATTTAATAGAGTGCAATGGAAACTAAAAATTCATATAGTTGATCTCACCTAATAGGATAAAGACTTGATTATTGTTGTTGTTGTGTCTTTGTACCTTGATGCCTTAGCACTGGATTGTAGTTTTAATGATTACAATAGTGACCATGGTTTTGCCTTCTAAGTCTTAGTTTTTGTTCATTTGCTTTTGCCAATTGCATTTATTGTAGTAGCTTGCTACTTCTACTTGATAAGACTCATACCCATTTTGCCAATTGAAAAGAAGACATTGATTACCTTTTTTTAATAAACAGTTTTGGCTAGTTTGGATTATTCCCATTGAACTATTAATAAATCATGTCCATTGAAGCTCCTTTCTTTTTATTTGCTTCTTAAGGAACCTTCTTAAAGATATTACCTTTTCTGACATTTCTTAAGTTATTTGGAAGCTACTAATAATTAGCACCGTTATCATGGTCTGCCTTATGTTAGGTTGATAGCTAGTTGCAAAACCTTTTCAAAATTATGGAATAAATCTTCAAAATAGGAGTAGTAAATCCAACCTCAAATAGTTTTTTTTTTCCAACCTCAAATAGTTGGGATAACAGCGGTTTCTGCTTTTGATGGTGATTGTTAGCGGTCTTCTGTTTTGAGTGCTGCATGTGGTTTTACTTGATAGCCAATTATATTTCTGTCAATTCTTTTGTAAAACGAACGTTTGCAAATGGTGAACTATCCTTTGTACAGCTCAAACTATTTATAAGTAGTGAGGTATCATAAATAGCTATAAAGATCTAAACTAATTTCACTGTTGTCATTGCAGTCAATTGATGTGATGGATTATTCTTTACTGGTGGGTGTGGATGAATCGAAGCATCAACTAGTTCTAGGAATTATTGATTTTATGAGGCAATATACATGGGATAAGCACCTTGAGACATGGGTGAAGGCCTCAGGCATTTTGGGTGGGCCGAAGAATGTATCTCCAACGGTGATTTCACCGAAGCAATACAAAAAACGTTTCAGGAAAGCCATGTCTGCATATTTTCTCGTTGTCCCCGATCAGTGGTCTCCTCCTTCCATTGTTCCTAGCAAACTGCAACCAGACCTTGATGAGGGAAACATGAAGAGCACTTCAACTAGCAGTATTCCTTGAATTCTGGAGCAGGTAAGCTCATCTCCTTTTATTCTCACTAATTCATTGTATTTTGTTCTTTCTACCAAAATCGCAGGATGCACAGTAGGCATTTTATTTGCTCGTCTTTGTCAGATATCCAATGGTTAGCTTCCAAAAAATTTCAGGAACTACACTTAACGACTTCATAAAGGATGCTACTTGAAGAATGACAGATTAAGAAACACAAGGTTTGAGTATGATGGCAGCCATCTTCAACGTAGGTTAAATGGAAGTGGCTACTTTTCACCCTAAACTGGGTTCCCTCATCCTTTTGCCAACGGGACATTCCTACAAAGCTCGAGCACGACTTGTGCTCCATTTTTTTTTTTTTGATTTCATCCTAGGAGAACCAATTCATTGAAAGTAGGCACCCTTTTTACTATGTTGTTTCTCTCTACCATATTGCTCATGCCTACTCACGGTTTGAAGCACCTCTTTTTCTTTCGTAGAGAGATTTGGTGAAACCGAAATTATTCTTATCAAAGGTTGTCGAATTCTTCGTCAAAATTTCCAAAAACGAAAAGATGATTTTCTCTAATCTTCTGCTGCAACCCTGCCAGTCTGCTCTTCCTTATTTGGTTGTTGGAAATTTATAACCAACTTGAGGATTGATGCATAGCTTCTGATTCACCCTGATATTCTTCTTCCTTCGTTTGCATTAAATTTTGAAGACATGTTCATATTTTCCTCATTGTTTGATCTGCATCCCCCCTTTTTGTCCAATGGCTTTCTTTTTGTACTCCTGACCATAAAATCCTGATTACCCCTTTCCTTTATTGAGTACTGGAGCTACCCCTAATCGATAGGTTTCTTGCTCCTATTCATACCAACTAGTTCTTGTTCATAGAAAATCTCTTGATTCTTATCTCATGTAAAATTTTAGTATCATGTATAAAGAACTCATTGTAGAAATATTATCATACTTTGAGTAATTCTGTTCCTTTGAGAAATTGTAATAATCACGTTTTTTGTTTCAGATGTGATTATCGTTATGATTATTTGTATGTTTGTCATATCATACTTAACATCAGAAATACTTTTTCTTCGAACTATTATTTCTCCTCCATTATAAATTTATCTTGAAGTACACAAACACTATTTTAGACTCAGTGAAACAAATCATCTCAAGTTTGACATTGAATCAAACAGACAATTTCATAGCTCACTTATTCCACAGAGAGAGAGAGAGAGAGAGAGATGAGTTGGCCCATTTATTTGAAGAGAAGACATTTCTGACTTTTTCACAAAGAGAAGTACTGAGCCAAACAATAAGTAAAAGAAGGAAGTTCTGGTTCCATGACACAAAACACATCTGCTGATCTTCTTGAAATTATGAGAAAGTGTTAGTGGATTTGAATGCCGTTCATCATGATTGCCACAGCCTCTAGTTGAGAAATCCGCTTGGTGGAAACTTCTGCATATCATGGGTTCCAACTTTGCTGCACTCATTCAACAAGCTTGGAACATAATCAATCGACATATGATGACTCGAACTAGAGATGAGAGAGAGAGAGAGAGAGAGAGAGAGAGAGAGGGAGAGAGATGAACAAGAGAAGATCATTATCAACGCACACAAGAGAGTGAGAACTGCATGACTGTGGATTGATTACCTTTGTTGTTCCCCGTGGAAGGTAAATCGAGGGCCTTCATCGTATGCTTCGCATATCAGTTCCCCATTTTCATCTCTGTAGCAGACCACACCGTGGTCTTTCTTTTCAAACACCTGCATGCTTTCATGTTAGTAACCATCTCTTATATAAGACAGAGAGGGAGAGAGAGAATAGCAGATCACCTTGTTCACTATGCAGAATTTCTTCAGAGGACTTGATGCTGCAATATCTACCTGGAGCTTGACATCATGATTTCCAAGCTTTAGATCTCCGGCGGTCGCCGGCGTTGTCATGGCCTTCGCCGGAATGCCAATATTTGGGAAGAAGCATTTGATTGCCATGAGAGTGAGAGAGCAAGAAGGAGGAGAGGGAGAGGGAGGAGGTTAGTGATTAAAGTTTTGATTTTTTTTTTTTTGTCAGCTGAGTCACCTTTTGTCGAATCTGCTTTCATTAATGTTACAGGTTGAAGATAATGTTGCGTTGATTTGGACCTGATTTGCCTCCTTAATTATTTTATTAAACTTGTGTAATTACCACAAGGTTCTTCATTTTGGGGATCCATTAATTTCAAATTGTTCCATGTTTTCAAATCATTCCTTCCAAGTCCTTGAAATCAGTTTATGTTTTTATGCATGCAACTCATGCTAATTTCTGTGTCACTCTTTCTCCTCTCTTTCGTAAAGCAGCGTTGCACTCGTCATTATGTAGTGCTTGTTCTAGCAGACCCACTCTCGTGTCTGATCCTCCTGCATTTGCGTCTATCGTATTTTTCTCCTCACAGTTATGCTCGCTATTAGTGGCGATAAGCCTCCAATCTTCATGTTAGAGCTCGCCTCTTATCCTTTTTGCATTTGGAAGTATCGTCAAATTTTGCTAAAAATTTTCAGCATTCGTTGCAAATCGCACGTGTGTATCATGGATGCAACGTTTAACTTCTTTTTTCCCTAAACGGAAGGACCAATGTGAAAACCATTTCAATAGAGCGATCTGAGTAAAAGAACACAATACAAGATTAATGTGAAATGCACCATCAATTTGAAGGACCCAGGAGTAATTTGATTACTTTTTAGAATTTACAGTAATTTTGGACTATGCCTTCTCATTGGCTACTGAATGGCAATAATTGATTCATGATCTCTGGTACAACCAAATATGGAAACTCTATAATTTGCTTCTCTTATGCATAAAATATTTATTCTTTATATGATTCAATCTTTTAACCTTATATGAATACTTTTATTTATGTTATCTTCTAAATTTTCATCCTCCCTAGGGAACTCTGTTGTCCTCATGTGCTTGTAGTTAAAAATTTTAATCTTGAATTAAATTAATTTGGTGTCTATTAGCATTTGATGAATTTAGTGTAGCTTTTCTCTTTTGTTTTGTTAAATTCGTTCTGGGCCCGAAAATATATTAGCGTGCAAAGCAAAGTACAAAAAGTATCTATCCTACGATAGAATGGTACAAAACTCAGTCGTTAAGGATATTCTCGATACCCTTGAAACAAGCAACATTAGCTGTAAAATTTGTCATCCTATTAGTATTTTGATGGACGCGGCACTTTTAAGCTTTTAAAAAGACAAAATGTTCACAAACTACAGTAACATATTCGAAACATATGTGGGGATCGTTTGTAGCATGAAAAAATGTTTGCAATGAGAATGGAGGAGTCGCCCTCAAGTCGTAGCTCATCTATACATCTTACCTAATGTGTAACCATCTTCATTTTATAGAAGAAGGCAATAGTGATGGAGATAGAGCAATGATGGGACCTTAACAAAAAGGTTTCCATTTGCATCTATATAACTTGTGAGACCTCAGGAGAAAATCATTTGAAGTCGCGATGTGGTTTTCTCTGATGAACAGACCTTGTAGACATCAAGGGGGGAGAGATAAAAGAACAACTCTCTTCAATCGTCGTTTAGGACACAGAGATAACACATTGGCTCAATCCGATGGAGGAATTAAACGGCTCGAATCTAAAACCAAAGATACAATTGAAGGAGACGAACAAATCGAAGGCGAAAGTAGTTTTAAGAATAAATGCATCATCGATGACACCAAAGGAGACTTCAAGAACGCATTGTACTTCAATGAGGAATATCCTCAAGTAAATGAGCTTATTATTCTAAACAATTGCAAGTGAATATAAAAGTATCAAAGGGACTTTGGAGAGAGCTATATAGGAGGAAATAGATTCTCTATATAAGAACATATCTATATAAAGAATCAGTATTTTCATTTATGATTGAAGCACGTTAAAATTCATTATCACTAAATATAGGGTGTGCTCTAAAAGGACCTTATTGTCGAAAAAGATTCACACTAATGAGAATCCATTATATAAGATGTGAAGCTAACAATAATAACTAAGCACGAAATTTGTATGACTACAAGAGGCTTAGAACTCCTCTCATAAGTCATTAAAAGGAGTTTGATGCGGTGTCCCTCCTTATGCGGAGAAGAATGTAGAAAAAAAAAGTCAAGAAGGCTCATCAAAAAAGGCACTTTATCAAAAAAATAAATCTTTCAAGAAGTTTAATTCATCATCAAAGTCATGGTCGATGGAAACTCATTGAAATTTCAACGAACACCTAGAATACCCGATGAAGAGAAAATTTGATTAAGGATTGAAATCTCAATAAAAGAATTCCATGAATAAGAAGGCAATTCTTGTACAAGGAAGGTATTGAAGGAAGTAGTTTTCAGAGAGACATTTTTGAACTCACGATGTTACTATTTTGTCTATTCTTCATGAAAAAAATTTCTTTCAAGAACTTGCGTTCTATAAGTATGAAATCTTAAATGGTTATGAAATAGTAGTTACTTATTATACCGAACAATCACGGAGAGTGCCTGCATCCAGATAAAAATAGATAGGGCATGTCATAACTGAGATAATTTATCTATTCTCTTGACCATGCTTGAGGAATCTAGGTGTTTTTCTAATTCCAAATATGTGGGATTAGGTCTAGCTCGCTACGTTACGACAATAACAATATAGGCATTGTTAAGACGGGAAACAATCAACGAGTTTTTACGTGGAAAACCGACTGGCGGAAAAACCACGGCTCCTTTTCGAGGAGGCTTGAAATATCACTAGAAATATCTTTGTTTGGGTTACAGAGTATTCAAAAAAATTTTTTTTGAATTTTTCCTTGGCCCCCCAAGGCTATGTACAGGAAGTATATATATACTCCGGGCCTGTTATGTCTAGCCACTTCCAGCCGAATAATCTATGGCCCTAGTGACGACCCAATTAATGCCTGCGGACAGCTAGTACGTGACTCCTGCTGTACGGCGTGTCAGCGGTTGCGATCTGTCGGCGGGAAAATCGCTTCTTCCACCAGAGCAGTACGACTCCCAACGGTTAGATGTCACGTCGGATGCTACCTCTTCGGGATGCTACCTTTTCAGCGTCTGCTGTTCGGGCTGATACCTCTCTTGTTCGACTCGGAGGTCTTGCCTATGTGGACCCTGTGTGGACTTCCACGTGGACGGTCCTGATGAGGAAGTGTGGATCCAATTGCAACATGTCCCCCCGATAGTCGTGAAGCGTATTTAATGCGCGCCAGGTTGCCACGTGTACCAGAGTGGCCTATAAATATTTGTGAAACGCCGGTTGAGTCTTCTGTTGACCAGAGGAGAAACCGGTACGATGAGTCTCTTCTCAGAAATAGCTGATAAACTCGGAGGTAGTAGGCCGGACCAAGTCGATACAAGGCGCCCTTCCGTTCGTGAAGAGGCGTCGAAGAAGCCGAGGATTCGTCTTTCCAGCGCAGGGGAAAGCATACGTATAACATCAAGGTCCTCACTGAATGAGGTACGAACAGCTCCTTCGGTGGGGGCCGCAATCACAGTGGTGGACGACGAAGTGCTGCCAGTCAAGGAAAGTATGGAGGATTTGCCCTCTGCGCCGTCTCTGGAGGTTCGGGAGACGACCTCGGTGGAGGAGGCCAACGTGGCTCCTGTGACCTCCTCTTCGGGCCCATCTGCCAGTCCGGGTCCTTCGTCGGGTCAGAGAGGCTCTGGGTCCATCAGTTCGACTGCGCAATATTTTGCGCGAAACGTCTGCTCTCATCTTGACAAGATCAAGGAGTATGTGGCGAGCAGGGATCAGGCGGCAGTCCTCGAACAGAAGGCGGCGGTCCTTGAACAGAAAGCGGTGGTTTCTGAGCTGAAGATGGAGGAAATTCTCTCTCTTCTTCGGAGACTGGAGCCGTCTGAGGCGGAGAAGACGATTGTTGATTTGGAGTCGAAATGCGGCCGTCTTGAGAACGACCTGGAGGCGGTGACCGCCCAAGTTGAGGAGCTGATGAGGGAGAGGGGGGCGTTGATGTCCCGGATCGAAGAGCTGGGGGAAGAAAATCGTCGCCGAAGAGAGTTTGCCCGGACTGTTCGGGATCTGCTCGCAGTGTCAGAACCGGGATTTTCTTTGTAACCTTCTTCTCTCTCTTCTTTTTTTTTTTTTTTTGAATATGTAAAAGTTAATTCAAATGGAATGTTCGTGATATGTGTCTCTTGTGATGTGATTTGTTTTGAGAATAACGAGGTGTGGTTCGCGCCCAAAATGTACACGTTTAAAATTTTGGGCGGCTAAGTGTCAGTCCTCGGGGAACGGGATCGTCGGATCAGGGACTATAAATATATAAAGAGATGAGGGATTGAGGACCGACCTATTTGCCTTTCGCTTGCTCCTCTGTTTCTCCCCCTTTTCTAAAAAAGAAAATGGTTAAGAAATCACGCAGCAGAGCGAAGGATATGTGGGTTGACTACCATGCTCTTCAGGGTGAGCTTTGCATCTTACCGTCGCATACTTTCGAGACGGAGGTGCTGCAAGTATGGGGAGGGGAACCAGAGGTCGGTTTGGAGTACCCGTCGGAGACGGGGAATTTCACGGCGCCGCCGGAAGGGAAGGTGGCAGTGTGTCTCCATCATCTTCGTG